>JAQGDQ010000242.1:279012-341278 GCA_030141605.1 Tubiluchus corallicola
GAGAGAGAGAGAGAGAAGAGAGAGAGAGAGAGAGGGGGGAGAGAGAGAGAGAGAGATGAGAGAGAGAGAGAGAGAGAGAGAGAGAGAGAGAGAGAGAGAGAGAGAGAGAGAGAGAGAGAGAGAGAGAGAGAGAGAGAGAGAGAGAGAGAGAGAGAGAGAGAGAGAGAGAGAGAGATTGCAGGTAATTGCATTATAGTGCATTGTACATTCATAGATTATCTTTCATCATTTTAAATTTCTTATAGTTTAGCTTGTGCCTGACACATTTGCCTAGAACAGTGTGTTTTTATTATGAACTAACACTGCATGTCTATCCCTAATTTTGAACTATGATGATCATAAAAAGGTAAAATAAAGAATGTTACGTTTCTCTACGTTTTTCCTGTTTAACAAGTACTATTGTTTTAATTCAATCTTTTTACAGGAGTCACAGCACCAAGTTTAAACTTAATTTTTACTCAAGATTAGATAGAATTAAGTGGCAGAATGGTAAGCTGCATCTGTAGCTGAAAATTCAAATTAGAGAAACAAATAATAATATGATGTCAAGAAATTGTCCATTCTTCGACTCTTGGCTATATTTTTATAAATGGTGTTATGCAAATCGATACAAGATCAAGTAATACTTTATTTATAGAACTTCATATTCATATCCCAAAACTTCTCACTTGTGATGAAACTTCAGTAATTAATTACAATATTAATAAGTTCATGCACCTTTGGATGTATATTAAATGCTCTTCTTCTCTCGAACTCTTTCTTCTCACTTTCTGGGTAATACAATAGGAAGCCATCCTTTACAATAAAAAACCTGAAAGAGAAACGGAACTAAATTTAGAATCAATTAATCAATTTAATAAGATATGAGACTACAACACTATCATAAAACATAAAATACAATAAAAATTGATTGAAAAATGTTCATCTATCTACCTACAGATGGCAGAACTCTAGACCTTACAGATTGTGGTACTGTATCAACACAAGCATGAAACTACTTGACGGCACCTTGTTTAGCCGTGCTACGATATAACTGTCGAAATTCTCAAGGTAAAAAGCACTGAAACAAGTTGCAGTAATTCACATCTTAAATAAATTTAAAAAAAATTATTTGGTTATGCTCCTATTGTTACAATGTAGTTCCAGTAGTGTGAGGCATACTTTCGTGTAAATGTATAATGTATAGCTTTTGCACAATGTATAATTTAATGACTGTTTTCAGGTTGCTGCAAGAACCAGTGTTGACTCTGCAAATGCAAAAACTGGAGCAGCTTAATGGAGTACCTCTTCAATTGTAAGTGCAAATATAATCTACCATTTAAGCATATATAAGTTTAAACTATTCCAGACACTGTTGCACTCTCTATCATGACAAAACAGGAGTTGGAGAGGTCTTAAAAGACAGAAGACTGTAGTTCAGAATGCAAATTGGAGAACTTTAAGATGAGGCAAGAATAACTTCTTTCAACATAGTTTGGTATACTGCAAGGTTGTATCCGGCAAGCAGCAGTAGCGTACTAGAGCTACCACTAATGATTAATAATTGTGACAGGACCAGGAATTATCCCAATATCAAGGATCATCCTCTACGATGAGGCACTGAACCAAGAAGGTGTCTTAGCCACATTCAGATCTGTTACACAATACATCGTTTTTTAGCAAAAGACAGATGGCAGACAAAACCCTCCAGAAACAAAAAGCCATCCAATGGCACAACTATAGCTTGTGGCGCCCTAGGCGGCACTTAAGTTTGCTACCTCCCCCCCCCCCCCCCCCCCCCGAAAAACACAATGTAGCTACATCAACAATTTACTTGCAATGCATGGCTGTTGCGAGAAGTTGCGAAAAATCATAAAGCTCTACTGAAAGAATTTGTTTGCGAAGAAATAAATTCTCCTTTCAAAAGCTACGATAGGCCCACTCAGAGGCTTTTTCAAATATTAAAACAGAAAACGGCCTGATTATAAACATGCTGCACAATTAACTTAAGACTGTGTACTGTACAGAAATTTTTAAAACAACGAAAAACCATGTAAAGTTTACAAAGCCTGTTCCTTTCTAACTAATTATCATCTTCCTTTGTCACAAACTTTGGCAGGAGGTGCTGGCGGCATTTGCACGAAATATTAAATTGTGTCATAAGTTTTGCCTTCCTACTGTTCTAACAGAATCAACTTTTTCAGGACACTTGATCAAAGTGCCGCACTCTGATAAAAATACTTGTCCTTCCACTAAGTAAGCCATTGTACCCATCCATTTCCTATTTAGACTCTGATATTCTTAATTTTTAAAACACGCTCCATGATCACCTCACTCAAAAATAGGGTGATACTTAATGGTATTGCAGTGGCTGTTTCATGATAAAATATATTCATGTATATTTTCTTGATAAGAGAAATTACAATTTGTGTTTTTTTTTGTAGAAAATGCTTCGACTAGCTGCAAATTCCTTAACAAGATCAATAAGACTTGGCTTGTGCTCAGAGATGCAAATGTCGCTGAAAAACAGACAAGTCAGTACAACGGATTCTGGGACATCATTTAGATCTATAGATTATAGAGTTGACAATCGCGTTGCCTACATCAAACTAAATAGGCCAGAACGTTTTAACGCCATTGATGAACATATGCCAAGCGAAATACAATCAGCAGTACAGAAAGCGAACAATGATGAATCCGTAAGGGTGATTTTATTGCATGGTGCCAACAATGTGTTCTGTTCTGGATATGATCTAAAACAGTACGCAGAAGCTCCCCGAGGCATGGCAATAGGAAGTCAGAAGATGCCATGGGACCCATATGTGGACTATCAGATGATGTGGCATGCTACAGAAAATTTGATGTCACTCTGGCGTAGTCCGAAACCAGTCATCTGCAAGATAGAGGGAGTCGCAATAGGTGGCGGAAGTGACATGGCGTTGTGTTGCGATATAACAGTGATGGCAGAGGAGGCAAAGATTGGTTATCCACCTGCAAGAGTGTGGGGATGTCCGACTACGGCTATGTGGGTGTACAGAGTGGGTGCAGAGAATGCCAAGAGAATCCTGCTTACTGGAGACCTGTTAAGTGGCACCGAAGCAGCAAAGATTGGATTAGTGGGTGAAGCTGTACCACAGAAAGACATAGATGAAAGGGTACAAACTCTGATTAAACGAATGATTAATGTTCCATCAAATCAGTTGTGGTTTCAGAAGCAAGTGATTAACAATGCTGTCGAACAGATGGGGTTGTTATCCACGCAAAGAATGGCAACATTGTTTGACGGAATGTCACGGCACACGCCAGAAGGGGTTGCATTCCAAAAGAGAGTACAAGAGGTCGGGTTTAAAACTGCCGTCAAAGAGCGAGATTCCGGTGAAGACATCATGAAATTGTGGGGAGAAACATCTCCTCCGTCAAAATTATAGTAATTTGTCAGAGATGTTTGATGATGAGATTTTTATGCTATTGATCTGCAATATTCATGAATAGATTTATGTTATTGATCTGCAATATTCATGAATAGATTTATGTTAATGATGTGCAATATTCATGAATAGATTTATGTTAATGATGTGCAATATTCATGAATAGATTTATGTAAATTTAATAAATTCCAATTCAAAAATTCTAAATAACTTGCTAGTCAAGCATCCAATCAAGCCTATAATTACCACCTATTAAAAGCATTGAAAATGCTAATCTAGTTAAAGTGAAATCCACATTAGAAGGATAATTGTTAAGAACACAATTTGTTAATGTAAGTTGAATACATGCAATTGTTATTAAAAAGCTGATAGCAGTATATAAGCAATGTCAGAATTACTAAATAATTTGTTTATTTTTGCTCAGGCAGTCAAACTACAGTAACCCAAAGTTCAATAAGGCGTTTTTCTGTGATATAAGAGAAAGTGAAAACTGGTTTGTTTTTCTTCAAGTTTGTTTTTTATTGCAGGAGTCTGCTGACATAGCAGTGAACTTTATCAGCATTTAATTTTCATAGAACCCATTTATCTAAAATTCTTAAATTCAACAATGAAAGATCTATACCGCCCACAAAGTGTTAATAGCAACAAGTAAAATCAGTATGGGGAGCCATTGTACACAAAGGGAATCTTTGATAAAGGTTATTTGCAAGCTATAATTGGTCCATTTAACTAATTTAGAATATAATGATTTAACACACACTAACGACTAAAACACTAAAAATAACCAGCACTGTAAAACATTTTTCTAATTCGCTACTCCATAATTTTCATTAATTTATCATTTGAACCGATAACTGTCCTTAAACAATGTTTCTTTTCACAACCTTTAAAAAACGTATTAGACGAATAAATAGCTTCCAATATTATACGAAGCAGAAAGGGCATTAGTCTGACAGGGTCACTCAATCATTTCTCAATGCATCAATAATAGACGCTTCTCCAAACTTCAATGCCAAGTTTTCTTGCACATTCCGCAATCTGGTAACACTTGAGGGCAAGTTTCAACTGCATAATTTTAGCTTTGAACAATTTGGTGCTGTAGCATCGCTAACCTTGAGCTTTGACGTCAATTTAAAATCTAAGTCTGAAGACCCTTTATAGTAAATTGGTATTGACCTAGTCGACAAATATTAAACTGCAATGACATATGGTATCAATTTACTTGCATCAGTCACAAATAATGACTGTTGTTCCAAAAACAGTAAATGGTCCATCTATTACTAAAATATTAACAAGCTTGCAGCTGTACAAGTAACATCCAGTAAATGTTACCAAGACTCCTGAATATTCACCCTTTGCTTACTCAAGATTGTATATCTTGCTATTAATATCTCTGGTGGCAAACAGTTAACACGCTTTAGATCTGGTGGTATAAATTGAACCCTGGCCACAAGCAAAGTCAAAGTGTCTGGGACAGGGCGTTTATACCTGGGTAGAATTTACCGTTTTAATTGTCACTGTCGTCATGGCACCAGTGTTGGGATATTGGAACCTCAGAGGGGTAAGTACTTCTATGTAAGTACTTTAGTTCCTTAGTGCTTTAACTACCACGTTTTAGTTCCTATTAAATTAAGATTATAATTAATCAGACAAGTTGGCATTCTAATCTCAGTAACACTGATAACTTTTGCTTTTGTTTTAATTCAGCTAGCACAGCATATTCGACTGCTGCTTGAATACACTGGTGAAGAATATGAAGAAAAGCGATATGAAGTTGGTCCAGGTAAGAATTTTTGTAAGAATTCCTTATAAAATTGGAAAAGAGCTGGATAATGTATGTAGAACATCATCAAATAACAAAAACAACGATAACATCACTCGTTGAGCAACTGTACTACTACTTTCTGTTATCAGAAACAAAAATAATATATAAAGGAATAACGGCAAATATAGTTATAAAAGAGAAACTAGTACATTAACTTTTGTAGTAACCAAAAAATCCGTTCTTTTTTCATTTAGCACCAGATTTTGACAGGAAGGATTGGACAAATGAGAAATTCAACCTTGGTCTAGACTTTCCAAATGTACGTACTTGTTACATCTAAGCTTTTTCTTAAATCTGCACACTCTGTGTCTGCTTTACGTCAACCTTATGTAATTATTAAAGATTAAGATTAAAAAAGTGCCATGAGTTAAGGTATGTGTTGTGTAATGAGTTTTTGCATGCATTATGAAAAAAGTATAATTATGATTTTAATCTATTCCCATAACGAGGACACTAAAGTTTCAAAATGTTCACTGGAGCAAATAGTAAATCTTACCAGGATATATTCATAATTAGCATTCTCAAGGGGAACAAATGAAATGGTACTGCACATAAACTAGTTTATATAAATTGCTGTTATCATAAGGTATTTTCCTAGAAACTGTTTCTTTGCTATAAATAGTACTGTGCCTAGGTTTAAGAAGATCATGCAATAGTATCATTGGTTTATGAAATTGTGTTAATTTGATTTCATTTCTTGTTTATGCATTTTGTGCTGTTCAGCCTGTTTGCCTCATTAAATAACTTCTACTTGCAGTTGCCATACTACATTGACGACACAGTGAAGCTGACTCAGTCCAATACAATTATGCGTTACATAGCAAGAAAGCACAAATTGGGTTGGTATTACTTCTTCCTTTTTCACTAATTTAAACAAATAAATTGTGAATACACATCACTAAAAATTAGTCTGAAATTTTACAATGTCAGGCTAAATTTAGTTTTTTTCTGCAGCCATTTGGACTTTATCAAAATTGAATTTTTCTAAACGAAGACTTGCTTAAAATGTGTTTAGGTTTTTTTGTTGCGTAATGTAGTAAAACTCCCTCGAAAAATAGATCAATTAATAGTTTCTAGCATTCCCTTGTAACTTTTTCTTTCTTTCATTCCTTTTTTGTTCATCTTAAGAACTATGGTGATAGACTGAAACATTGTGTTCTTTCCTTGTTTTTTTGATTGTGGGATTTTTTTTATTTGCTGTTGTCATTAAGAATTAATCTTCATTAATTGTTGTTTGCATAATGTAGTCCTTTGGTGTCAATCCTTATACATATGGTCAATGCATCACTACTTACAGCTGAGTAATCACAGAGGTCATTAAATTAATAAGCATTAGTTTGATGAACATTTTTAGATCTTAAAAGATTGCGGGCTTACGGAGCCTGTGCTAGGAAATGTGGGGCCCAATTATGATTTATACTTCGTGTAGTATACCAGTTTCAGCCAAAAACTGTTAAGAACTCGAAGCTCCATCATTAACCACAATAATATACTAAAAACTGAATGCTTATATGAAAGCTTTAATTTTTTATTACAAGTCAAGATAATAACTGACATACTGTTTGTGCATAAGTCTTCTAAAGCAGACTTCTCTGACTTTTTTAACTGAGAAATATGTATTTTTGTAATGTCATTTTTTTATAGCATAGCATCGTCAAATTGTTTAGTCTGTTTAGTCTTGTTGACCAAAGTATGCGGGTTGAGTGTTTGAATATCTTCCTCAAATTAGCACAATTAAAATCCAGTGACAATCCAACTAACGCATTTAGGGCTCCCAATTGTCTTTTTTAAAAGATAAAAATGGCACCGATAAACTGAATTTACAAAGCAAATAAACAAGCGATCAGCAAAAACACATTGAAACACAGATGCACGAGAAAATAGTTTCACAGTATCAAGAAACTTCGTTCACACTTGGCACTCATTAATTGATCAAAATTCATCATAGCATCCTCTACTTGAGCGTTTGTGTGGGGCCCAATTTGAAAAGGAGAGCCTGAAAACATCATTACTGCTGATTACAATCTAGTGATAATATTAATAACACACAACTAGTGTTTAGGTACTTCAAATTTTTCGTAAAGTAAATGGCTTACGGATATTTCTAAATAAAGGCCATAACTGGTATTTCACAGACGATATAGGTAGACCATGCACTTTGGATCACTGTGTCCTAGTATATTGTAACAGGCTGTCAGACAGAATTCTAAAACTCAAGACTTTCAGATGCTAGTATTCTCAAAAATAAACAAAATGTGGGTTTCAAAATAAACAAAAACTTAAAAAGTTTTTGTAATACACTTTAGCTCTGTCTATGAAGCACCAATGACAGCTTTGCCTGAAAAGAAATAATTAATTTCACCTCACAACTCCAATGTTCACTTAATGACAGTGCCAATATCGTGGCTGCACCAGAACCTAGCTCATCAGAGATAACCGTCTGAACCGGATGTGCCTCAGCTTTGATTAGGTAATTAGCAGAAGACAGAGTGGTAAATCAGACCACTCAGAAGCAGTTTTCCTGGGGGTCAGCCATCCAATTATATGTCTAAGGCTAAACAGATGCTATGACAACTCAGCTATACCCTCGGCTAGTGACCTAACTAGTAAAATTTCATATACAAAATAGTAAAATTAATGCAAAATTACACAAACGTGGTTACGACATTTTGAACTGAACTCTAACGAGAAAATTAACTTACAATGCAAGTAAAGCCTGGAAAAAATCTTATAAACATTTATGTTACCATATTCATTATTGCGAAAAAACATTATAATTGTTACAGCTGCTGAAACGGAAGAGGAACAAATTAGACAAGATCTACTATGTGATTTGGCAATGGACATGAGAATGGGATACGGAATGCTCGTGTACGGCCCGGACTTCGTAAGTTTATAAAACGCTTAGGTTCTAGGCTTCAGGGTGTTCTGTTCTCCCTCATTTACTCATTTTACTGACATAATGAGAGTTTATGCTTTTTTCTCTGTGTATGTCAGATCAGCCAGATGGTTCAACAACAAACTGATCGATCAACCAATTAAACAATCAATCGATTAATCCATCCACCAATTATACATTCACTTGATTAATCAATTCCAGAAGGAAATATTCACAGATAACATAAAAGAATTTCTTGCTCAAATATCAAAGATTTTTTTACACAGTTGACTCTAGTTGCAAGTCTGTGTCCTCGACTTAGTAGGGTCAGTCCACTTAAGGCAACTAATGTTGATGAACGTGACAGGATCAGAATCTAGCTATTTTTCACGGATAATCCTTAGGTGGGTCAGTGAAGTGACAATGAATCATTGCGACATTCGCTTGACGGCTGGGTATGAGTGATCTGCTCACAATTAAAAAACAGCAGAGCTTTCAAAATAGTATGACAACAAAACCAGCCAGACCGAGAAACCACTTAATGAATTGCTGAGAATGCGATACCTTCTGTTAAAACTTGTATAACTTTTTTTCTATTTTAGGAATCGAAAAAAGGCGATTTCATCAAGGGACTTCCAGACAAGTTAAAACCTCTTTCCGGTTATCTCGGAGACAAGCCGTGGTTTACTGGCAAAAGGCTGAATTTCGTCGACTTCATCATGTACGAACTGCTTGACGTGCACCGATCGTTTGTTCCCGGTTGTTTGGATAATTTCAAAAATCTAGTGGACTTTCACAAAAGGTTTGAGGTAAACCAGATAGCTTATTTTTTTGGCTAACCTTGGTTCAAAAAAATTTAAAAAGTTGCAAGGCTTCTGCAGCATTCATACTAATCCATAACACACAAATAAAGCACTTGTTGTGCAATAATAAGTATACTTGTTCAATTCCAACATTTGTGCTATTCCCAAAATTTATAGGCGGGGTAGTCGATGTAAGTTCTGGAAAAACATCTGGAAGTATTTTCGGATTGAATTTCGCTCTAAATTTCTACTTATATGAGTATAGTTTAAAATTGTGCATGTTTTTCATGCTTTGGTTGTAGTTCTTGACAAGAATGCCATGTTGGTATATTGAATATAAATACATTTATTATTACTTATTCCTGCAACAAAGCGTTACTATCTTCTGGATACCTATTTATCTGTGATTATCTATTGGTTCCAAAATTATCGCAGTTTATTTGATTGTATTTTGACAATATTGAGATCAGTAAGGTTAATTATACGTGATTCAATAAGCACACCAGCTAAAGTTAGCTACTGAATTAGTAACAACGTGTTAATTTATTATTTTTTCCAGGCTCTACCTGCTATTGCAAAGTACATGGCTTCAAGTCGGTTTATTAAGAAGCCATTTAATGGACCAATGGCTTTCTGGGGAGGAGACAAATAAATCCTGATCCGATCCTAAGTGCCAAAGTGGCATACTACTGAGGAATAACAGCAAAAATTTTCTGTATGTAGAAAACTGATCACTTAATAAAAGATCATGCAGTGCTTATTCAAACTTATACATCTTTTTCAGTAAATGTGTAAACTGTTGTAGATTATGGACACGATAGGCATTAATTGAGGCATAAAGTGCGTAAGCAAATAAAAATTTATGAAGAAAAAAGTCCAAGATAAATGTATCACCTCCAAACATTTATTTTCAGAACAAAAATATGAAAATATAGAAAGTACTTATGGAGATATGCCTTGGTATATGTGGAAAACACTTAAGATTTTCTAGTCTATTTCACTTACAAGTGGTACTGTGATTTAGATTTTTTTTAATCTTATCAATCAATGAGTTACAAAAAAGTGGCACAAAAAACAAAGTTTAAGTGTGGAACGATGGTTGAAGTGACAGAAAAGATGCCACATTAAACAATAAAACTGAATTCAGGTTAAAACCGCCCATACTTCACCTGTAGAATATCCAAATTTAATCCTTAACCCCAATCCTGGCTTAAGCTCCATCTTGACAACAAGAATTTATTTAGTTTCAAACTTCCAAACCGAATCTAATGTAAAACTAGCATCTTAAAGTGATTAATTTCAGGTAAGTTTGTCACCTGCAGCCATAACATTAGTCTATTTTCAACAGCATTCTGCATAATTCAGAAAAAGTTTGAAATGTGAAATGCCAATGGAAATGGATTCTTAAAGAATTATGTCACACTGATTTAAATTTGCCAGAATTGTGGCACAGTCATTAAATATATCATATGAGCTACTATTATTTAATATTCGGTGCACCATTGTAAGTTAAGTGCACTAAAATTTAAAAGCTATAATAATCATGGGTATTGCATGTACACACACGTTTACTGTCGCATGACTTTCTCGAATCATTGGTAACTTATAAGGTCTAATCTACATTTGCACCGTGCATAGCTAATGTATGGTGAACTGTTACTATTTCAGTTCTTCTTAAGCGGCGTTTACCTAGCATCTGGAATGCGTATGCGTTATCCCTCTGCGGAATAAAATAACGCGCTAAGTGGCGTTTATGTAGCATCTGGAATGCGTATGCGTTATCCTCTGCGGAATAAAATAACTCACTGTGCCGTTTATGTAGCATCCGTATGCGTTATCCACCTGTGGAATTGCTGCGAAAAAAATCAATAGGAAATAGCTGCAGAAAAAATAACGCATAACGCAGGTCTGATAAACGAGTGCATTGAAAAAACAATATAAACAGATTTTATCTATTCCGCATCCCCATAACGCATACGCATTCTAGATCCTAGATAAATGCCACTTTACTGAGAATTCCGTAAACACTAGTATAGTCTGCAAAAGCTACATGACTGCATGTGTTCATAAAAACCTAACAGGCATTGTCAGAAGACCTTAAGTTCATGGATATCAATGAGTGTTACACTACATATACGCTACGTCAGCAGGTAAAATGGTACTGACCTAACTGTATACATTCTTTTTACCCTCTAGTGTAGCTGTGATAAAAGTGAGAGGCGTCATATGGCATTGAAAGTAACATTAGTAGTAAAAGTTTTGAAAGAACGCCCCGCAAACCGAATAACTTGTTTACCTTGTACGAAATTGAGACGATTTAACGGGTCAAATAAGCATCATCCTTGTAAACAATATCATGCAATTTCCATTTCGGCTAACAGTCAAATTTGACAGGTGCGACAGCTGAAAGTTGCAATTAGAGCAACAGAAAACAATTTAAATCTATCCTTTATAATGAAAGTAAGTGACTAATATGAGCATTTGATATTATAACTGTCAGATAATTGAGATTTATTTGCAAACAGAACTTAGAAAATTTCATTGTTAAAACTCATTTTACAGGATTATAAGGATTAAGCCTATAATGGATTGCAGTAATCAATTCAGATATAGTTCAGTTTTGAAATGTACCCTAATTTTCTCCATTTCAATTTCTTTGCCCGTCACCATCAGAATAAACAAACACAAAGTAAACAAATAATTTTTTCTCTTTTTTAAATACACTGCTAATAGGGATTGACCTGAATGTTCGCACTAAGAGGGCATGAAATCTTCGACCTAAGAGGTTATCAATTCACCTTTGCCGTCTCCAAACCGCATTTATGTACATATCATGTACATAGTCGTGATAGGTGCAAAGTTAAACCGGGTTAAGTTAGTAAATGGATGGGTGACTAGTGACTACTGAGAAAATCTGTTTTGAGTGTTTAAATCTGCTATAATGCTTTAAGCTATTCTTCCGCCGAAGAGCATCTGAACATGACAAAATCATTTCCTTTGGTTTAATATCGTAAATTAAAGGACTATCCTTGATAATGAGATATGTTCTGGTACCACCACAAGAATTAGCGTTATAAGGAATCTCTGCACTCTGCAGCTGAGAGTGCTTGATACCGGCTGACAAAAACACACTTGGTCAGCGCGTGAGATGACCTCCATTTAAGAAACTCTGGGGAAGTGTTTCCGTGAATGGCGTGAAATCTGGTAAAAGCGCAAATAACTACTACTGCTTTAACTTCCATTGTTCAAAGTTTAAGCTTATTCAGTATTAGCCAGTAAATTCAATTTCGGTCGTTTGACTAATTCAGATGCAATTGACAAATCTTGTGAAATTGTATTCTCATGAATAATTTCCTGCCGGAAGCTCAAGTGGAAGTCCACTCTGCAGCAATTCAATTTCACGCACAAACTTCTCCCACAAATCATCGTGACCACAGATCTCTGAATTAATGAGGATAAAATGCGTGTAATTTCTTGCAAAGATGACCGCATTTTTCACCGTCTAATTTTGTAAATGTACCTGACAGTGGACCACATAATTAGCTCATTGTCGTAATTACATAGTACTGAGAAAAGCGAAGGACGTTATCTTCCGAGGTAAAAAAGTCTAATAATGATCTGCTGTGCAGGTAAACGTTCAGACCATCGTTATATATTTTCAAACTCGTCTGAAAAAGAACCCGTATCAGACGTAACCATAGGGGTATAAACTTTACGGCTTCCAAAATATCAACATCGCCCAAAACCACAGACGGGACGAAAAAGCAATTTTAAGGTATGTGTCAAGAAACTTTCCATACAAGGTTATATATTTAGCATTGTCCTTACGTGTTGAAAGACTTATGTAACTAGAAAAGAAGTTTCTTTGTAATTTAAAATATTTGCGCCAACTGGTAAAATATTATTAACTCACCTTCCCAGAGTGCACCACTGACTCACCAAAACATATTTTTATCTTATTAAAAAGATACACTGATACAGTAATTTATACTTTTGCTTAGTTAGTGAAATATGCGTTACAAATGCTCTGGTTATTTTTTAAACTTTAGGCAATATTTTCTAAATTTGTTTCAAACGATCTGCCGTCCAAATGGTTGCGTCTAACAGCCGTCGCGGGAGTTTAAATTTCAAGTTTTATACAGCGTTGCTGCAAATAGGTACATTTGATCGCCAGTCCAACTTTGTAGAATTGTTGAAATCAGTACTGAGGCAAAGGTTGTAAATAAATTTCCGTAGATAATAAATAGGTACATAAATTTAGCTATAGTAAATAGATTTCGATTGAGAACTACATTGTCTATAAGTTTAATCATAAGAAAGAAAATAATAATCGAGCACACAAATTAACCCCACTAAATATATATATTACTTTATTAAACATGACATTTCTTGTGTAAACTTAAAATGCTTCAGGAATATTTTCCTATTATAATTTTATATTTTAATAACCTATAAACAGGAAAACCACATACGTAATAAATACGTATGTAAGCAAAATATACGTGGAAGTTTATACTGATACTTCTAAAAAATGTTTCATCTCCTAGGTGGCGCATGCACTTGATTCTGCAACTGTTTGCGTATTACCTGTCATTACAGAGGCATAGATCTATGCGTGCAAATTACTTAAATGTTTCCTGGCCCAGTGACCGACGATCGTTCATTACAAAAAGTGGATGCGCAATGTTGTCACAATAATTTGGAGCAATTATAAATTCCGAATTTCAACTGTGCTACAAGCGTGTTGAACACATACAGCTTTGGAAATTTCCACTAACTTCAATTGCGCCGATCGCTGATTTATTGATTAGCTATTTCAATCAATAAACTGATCTTCACGCTACATAATTTTTGACTTAAAATATGAAATTCCGCATGAATTACTCGCAACGAAATTTGGTCAAGTTTATATGATTATGACATTTTGACGGACTTGCATGCATTAATTATGTTCATAATGAATATGCGATATCGCTTGACGATTTGTCGTGCGAAATATATTCTTGGTCAAGTACAAGTACATCTGAATTGAATCAACTGAGAGCAGAGAACAAAACGTCCCCTAATCACATTTCTCTGTTTTCTCTTATTAGAGGTCAGTCAGACCATATAGACTGCACGTTCATGCAGCAAGTGCTAGATAGTTCACGTACTTCATACACCTGAGCCTGGATAATACATAATGGCATTATATGCATATTGCCTGACATGACTGTAAAAAATTCCTACGCGCACACGTATGCCTAGGCACTACCCACGAAAAAGTAATTGCGTCAACACAGAATTATCCATGATATTTTTATCCGCGAGCGCCTACGTCGCGGATCTGGGAGAACCCATACGCTGATGTCTTCACCAACACTTCAGTGTTAGGCGCCCAATTTTTTCACCTTTTAATTCATGTTAGTTCCTCAAATGCAGAGGGCTGAAGTTGCAAAACTTACATGGTAGACACCTGAGGTAGGGACCTTGAAAATGGTGTGTGAAAGTCGGTCAAAGGATTAAGGACGCTGTACATTAGTCAGTTTTCAGATTGCCAATGAACTCCTCTTAGGGCTCTGAGTTAAATTCATTTGTTTTCATAAATATAGTTACTATTTAGACCTGTATTGTCTTGTAGATATGTACCTGGGTTTCGAAAAAACAGGTATTCTGGAAGGGCCCGAGATAGGAGCCGAAATGCATAACACTGAAAAATGTGGAACTAGAGTTCCAAAACCTGTAGGGTAGATATCTTCGGTAGGGGTTCTGACAACCGTATAGTTAGAAAACCTGGAATTGACTAAGGGCATGAGATAGATGCCAAAATTTGAAAATTAGGACAATGATTTTTCATTCACATTAATTCGCAAACGAAGAGTGTTATAGTCAGATGCCAAAGGTAGGGGCCATAAAAATGAACAGTAAACGGTGAACAATGTACGGTGAACAGTGACCTCAGTGAAAGGGTCAAGGTCACTGGATATCAGTCAGTTTTTTCATTGTCATTCAACTCCTTTCGAGTTAAATTAAAACTTTTCATAATTATTTAGGTATTGCGGGATAATAATTTACAATCACACTCGACTTTGTATAGACAGGTCGTGGCGCTACGCTCGCGGATTTGGATCTTAATTCACTCGGTCTTCTTTTGATGCTAAGTTCATTTCTGTCATGCAGTAGTCTCACAATGTCAATCACTGCTTTTACAGTGAAGTTTTTATACCTCTGGCCCTGGCTTTGTACGGAGGCCTTTGTACAGGGTCCTATAATGGACCTTTGTACAGAGATTACCACAGCTGCAAAATGCGAGCAATTTCGTAAATTTGTAGCGTTTAGCATAATTTATGCGCTACAATGTGTGGGTGGTGAGATCATGAACTACTTTTGTTTTCTGTTTCTATTTGCTCAGGACATTCTCGTGCACAGTGCTAGCATTATGTGAGAAGAGGTGACTGCACACTGGCACTGTAATGAGATTTTCCTTCTTTTTTTCGTGATTTCCACGCAGTGTTAATTAATAATTATCAGTCTTGGTAAATGTTGCTCCTCCAGTACTAGCTCTCACAGTACATATTCAGATCTTTCAAGGTTCTTCAAGATTCAAATTTCAACATGCATCATACACCTCAGATTAACTCACGCAACGGGGAATAATCTCCATGCATGCGACGACAAAAGCCAAGACCACCATATAGATACACAAGTTGGACAAACGGACATTCTTACGGGTCTTTTAGAAATAAGAGAACATTGAATGCCCTTGTAGCCTCAAAATAATTTGTCTTATTTCTCACAGAAGGTTCAAGCGGGCTTCGTCAGCTGGAAAAAACTCTTTTTGGTGAGTTTGGAGGAAAAAATTGAGGAGAACTCTTTCATAGTTTAGGTCTTTGAGACATTTTAACATTTAGTTTTCAGGTATGGGCTGGTTACTTTATTTAAATGGTTATATGTATGTGTCAGTATTTGTTTTCAATAATATAGCCACAACTGTACATTATAATTATAAAATTAATTAATAAAATCAAAATTCTTTGTATGATAAATGATAAATAAAAAATTGACAATTTTTTATTTAGGAATATGTAAATAGGTTCGAGGACCGTAGAGTAAGAAGGATTCGAGAGAAGCACAAGTCTGCACTACAAGAAACAAGCACTCTTATCTGAAATGAGACCAACAAATAGAAAACTAACGAAGTTGTAGTTCTAAAGTTACATTTCACACATATACATGCACCGATTACAGAGCACGCAAATCGAAAGTTCTTTGGAAGAAGAAAATTGACAAAAACACGCAAATTAAACTGAAAGTTATTAGAAAACAGTTCAAGACACGCACGGCATGCTAAATTAGCACAAGAAATGGGCAAGGAACTACACAGACAATCGGTTATCAACCCTAAATTACCTGAGTATATAAAAAGGTTAAGCAAATAATGTTGATTTTTGACGAGAAATGAGTTCATTTGATCATATGTCGCTTTTATGAATACACCCCTGTGATTTTTGACGTTAAGAAGCTAACACTTCCTCGTGCGCGTGATTAGCAAACTACTGTCTTACGCATTGCATCTTGTCAGGGCGAAAATAACCCCAATTGATAAACCATCAGAAAGTCAAACACACTGCTATTGCGCTAAATACGGAAGTAAACAACACAACAAACACTTCAACGTGAACATCAACTCTGAAAATTACGCAGGTATGTACACACGTTTTGATGAACAAAATTGTGTGGTTTGGTTTACAAAATAGGCTTTTTGTAGCAACATAACGACACGAAAGTTCAAGCATTTCCTAAAATTACAAGGTTTCCTTGCAGGTGATTTATGAGGCGCTTGTATCAATTTGTATGCGCTACAAACTGCCAGCTTATTGTCAGTGATATTAAGCATTTTTATCAGTAATCGATAATGTAAAGTGGTACTTGTATGTTAAACTTATGTAGTATAGTGCACTAATCAGTATAGTTAACTACCTACATACAGCTTGTGTTGCTTTCATTTGAGATTGAATTTATGGCCTCATTGTACGTCGTAGGTCTTCAGCTGCAATCAAAATTTCTACAATTTCTGCTGCACCCACCTTCGTGCTCTTGGCTAGAATTTCTCTCGGTCTTTTCATCAGAAAATTTTTGAAACACTCACTCCTCTCTTTCATGTACATCCATTTCACTAGTTTCACCATATGGTCTGGTTGCAAATGCCTCATTAGCGAATCTTTTTTCTTTTTGATACTCGTTGTCTGCAAACGTTTTTACCTTACGTTTCATACATTACGGTAGGTTTGGATTTTTATAGGTTTCGAGTTCGTTTATTTGATTAAAACGTTGTGCGCTTAGGCAATTACACATACACTATGTTATTACTTATGCTAAACTTAAAATTTTGCAGAATTTTAGCGGCCCCACCAAAAAAAATTTGCATCCTAGACAACTGTCTAGTTTGCCTAGTGCCTGAGTACAGCCAACCCAGAACGCCACTATCAAAATGGCTCCTGTAATGATGTCCTCATCAAAAGATTTCAGCTTAAGTCCTTTACGTTCTATCAGTCAATTCTCTCTGTTTTGTTTTTTTGTCGATTTTTTGGCATTAAACTCTTAATCGTGAAACGAAGCAGCTTTTATTTCTTCGATTCGTCACATTGAGCAGTGACTACTACAGTGGCTTTAAAGCAGTTGCTGCTGGTAGATTCAGATTTTTTTATTTTTTCCCATAATAACCTCAAATAACAGAAATGACGTAACTAATAGAAAGGGAAAAGGGTGACGAAAAACTAAAGTTATCCAATCAGCCATCCCTTTCGAGATGTAGTTACTATTGGTTTAGCAGCACAGTTTTTGTTACTTAATCTGTTTAATGTGCGTTAAACAGAAAAAAGTTCGTAATTAATTTATAATTAGGTTAGGGTTGGCTATAATAAATCAAACAAAATTCATGCCGCAGATTTGTAGCAGTGTGAGTAATGGCAAATATAAAACAAACAAACCACGCACAAGTCAAAAATAAACAAAAATGGAAATAAAGCCTATACGAAAAATAATAATAATTTTGCATAATCAAATAACAAAGATTAAATGATAATAAAAATCATAGTAAAACAAAAGTCAGCAAAACAATAATAAGCAAATAATGAATATAACCATGCAGTTGAAGTAATAACAATTATATAAATAATAAATGTATAAGTATGTATATGCAATTATGCATATTATATGGTAGCACATGTATATGATAATATATAAAGACCTGACTAACAACTCAAATGTACCCTGATTATCATTAGAATACTGTAACAGTATAACATAAAGCCTAACTAGAGGCTCGCGAGCATACTTATTATCAGGAGGCATAGACCTTGTTTTCAGGGAAATCCAAAAGTATAAAGCAAGCATAGTATGGCATGGAGCTTACGATGATACGTTAAACTAGCCATCTGTTACTTTCATTAACACGAGCAGGACGATACAAACTGGTTCTGTTTGCTCACACGAACCAGGAACAGGATGCAAACAATTTTGCATAATACTCCGCCTAGATGAGCGGTCGATTAGGTAAATAATAACTATACTGTCGACTTCGACGCCGCGACAGAATGGTTCTCTGAGGCGATACCGTTGGCTACGTAACCATTAAAAAGAAGAAAAGGCAATTTTATAGTATGTCTCTAAAAACTTTCCACACAAAATTATATTACTTAGCATTACACTTACCTGCTTAAAAGACTTATCACGTATGTAACTAGAAAAGAAAACTGTCGGTAATTTAAAATGTTCGCGACAACTGATAAAATGTCATTGACTCACCTTCCCAGTGTGCACCACTGACTCACCAAAAAATGTACTTTTAATCTTATTGACAAGACACAGTAATTTATACTTTTGCTTTGTTAGTGAAGTGTGCGCTACAAATGCTGTGACTGTTTTTTTTCAAATTATGTGCAGCTTTATCTAAAACTGTTTCAAACGACCTACCATCAAATTGTCGTCACGGGCGTTTAAATTTTTAAATTTTACACAGCATTGTTGCCAACACAAGTTCCGTACATAATAAAGCAGTACGTAGGTGGTACAAAAATTCAAGAGAATTCTTTTAGCCTTATATAAGTAATGGGTTTTGTTTTGCTTTGAAATAATAAACATTATGTAAATGATGACTATTAATCACGTATACTGAATTTTATCTAAATATCAGAAACTTACTATGAAATATCAAACATATATAATATCGCAGTTTATTTTAGTATACATGTAGTGTGAATTTGATTGTGTGGTAATTTTATTGTATTGTATTTTGTTACGTGTACTACAATAGCTTACTGTTAAGTCTATAGCAGAATCATTTCTCACGAAGCTAATCGTTCTGGTCCCTCAGATATGATGTGGAACGAAACAACGAAACAACCCACTCTACAAAACCCAGCCAACTACGCTTAATGAGTGCGAATATGGAATACGTAGGTACAAACTAGTTTAAAATAAATTGCATTGGGCAATTTAATATTCAAGTGAATTTGACGAACTTGATTGATGTTGTGCACTAAAAACGCATACATATATGTGCAATATTAGCACTCTCGACATAAAACATAAAATTGAATGACATGCCAAGTGACTGATCCGTTTTACCTCGTTGAAGTAAGCTGGAGACTTCCCGTTGAAGTGAGCTGCCCTTCTCCTTTGCTTCAAAATATTGCATGTATTCTTTATACTGTATTTTTATCATTCTAACGGAGATAATAAATAAATTGAATTGAATTGAATTGGAGAAAAGTAGCTAAATTAGCTAACAACAGCAGCGGGCCATCGTTTACAAAAAAGATACATAACTACCTTACAGTAAAAGATAAAACTACCTTATAGTAACACTCCATCAATTACGTAACTTAGGTAAGTGCAACTCGAGTTTGTTCTACAGGTGGTAAGAAAATCGAAGAACAAATCTATCGCTCGCTAACTACAACCAAGAGCATCTGCCATTTGAACGGAGAAGAGCTTTGTCGCAGGGCCTAATTACAGTACAATTGAAACCACTAAAGACACAATGCGAAAGTAGATTAAACATTGATAACCCTAGTGAAAGATGTACAGCAGGTGGGGGAGGGAGGGACACGTAACCGAAAATATTTGTAAAATTGGGCCACATTGTGCTGCAAACGGTTCGTGCCGAAACAATAATAAAAACCCCTAAAATTTAAGCTGGCGGAAATAACTAGAGCGAGGTGCGCGCGTGCATGCATACAGGTTCCATGACTTTTCAACTTGGATGCAAACTGTTTGCTCATATATTTTTCTCAATTTACACGGTAAATAGGCAACACACGGGTTGCTAAATACAGCAGGGCAAGACCGAGAATGCAATAAGGACCTCTCAAAAGAATTTGTTTAAGCAAGAGTTCCACAAAATGACGGAATAAAATCCCACTTCAACTGAAGATTTTTAGCTTTAACAAGCGGAGCTCCGGCTGGTGTGTAACTAGTTCAGATTCTTCAAAAGATGACAGGACTATAATAAGTCTCATTTGATAATGCGATTACAGATTTTAATCGAACATGCGCATTGTACAGGCTTTATAAACATTTTCAAATGACAATATGAATATTAAAAATTATAAGTATTTAAGAAGACAGCAGACACGTTGCCATATCCACTACATAGAAAATTTAACTTGGTATTTTTAGACACGCAACATCGATTTTTTTCAAGTTGATTAACCTAGTAAAATTGCCTGTTTCGGGTATTAAACTCTTTGACAGTAAGATGCCAACAACCACGTGGCAAGTTGTTCGAAAAATCAAGGGAGTTACAGCTTGAGGCGTATTATTAGTAACCGCACCCATTACTCAGTGGAATTCCTCTGGTCTACACTCTACAGTGTTAATATCCCAAGGCAGAAATATATATTAATTACACACCGAAATTCCAAAAGCCATCTATGAATTCCCCGAAGCTGCATATATCATGAAAACGAGCAGAAATAAGCTATTTTTTTAAACAAGGTTGGTTTGTGGAGCTCGTAATTCTAGAATAAACAAAGTCCCAAAGCAACGCTGGTCAGTCACTCCCCGTTTGCAGTTTATTTTTACAACTGTAGACCTAGTATTCATTAGCTCACTTACTGCAGGAAATCACTATAAAGTTTATAACTGTTTAGACAGGGGATCATAACTGATGGAAATCAATAGCATGTTGAAGGATAGGGGGAAAATGCGTGCTGTATTATTGACAAAATGCACTACACATTAGTAATAAGGCCTTAAAAAGTAAAAATCGCTGGAAATTAATGAGATCTTCATAACGTGAATATAATTATAAAAAGATATAAGTCACTGATGAACTCTTTAAAATGTTGTACATTTAAAATATTAAAAAATAAATTATTGTAAGACGAGTAAAGTATTAATCTTATTACTGACAGTGTTGTCTAAAAAATAAAAACACTCAATACACATATCAACCTGTAATCATATACCTGTGACTGTGAAGTTTTTAATGAAGTTAAAGATTAAGGTAGTATAAAATTCAGTTGATCGGATAGACTTTTGTTCATATACAATATTAGCTAGATATTTCTCCGACTAATGAGCAGCAGCAACAATGGAGAAATGTTCACAATGTACATTCAATTGCTTGTAAAGATAATGTACACAAAATTACACCTAAGTGCTCTAAATAAGTTCATGTGTCGTGATTACTTTTTTCTTGGTTGAAGAAGTACTCATTCTATGAAATAATTAGTATTAGCGCTAAGATCACATGGTTAACATGATCCCAAAAGTATATCTCACCCATTCCAGCAGCAGTGACAACTTGACATGTATTTAAATGATATAACTTACCACTTTGGAATTTGATTCAAGTTTTGTGACTTGTTTTGCACAAGAATCAGGCATTTTAGCCTTTTGTTTATTTTATTTATAAACGTGAAACTGAAAAATAACTAATAAGTATACATAAACCACAAAAAATGTATTTGAGATGAGAGCATAATTATAAACAAAGATACACTACCCACTAAGGTGAGACAATTGCTGTTCAAAGTTCAACAAATACTCGAAGATTTAGTTTTTTGTTTCACTATTATTCTTAATTAATCTCCACAGCCTGTATGGAATGTAAATTAGTGATGAACAATTTGCATTTATCAGCCACCATTTCAAAAAATAAAAAAATAGGCATCATACCGTCTAGACCATTTGCTTGAAGAATGTCCAAATGGCTTTTTCCACAGCACCCCATATTTCTGAACTCGAGCTGTAAAGTCGAAATTGCTCACATCTCCACTGCTATAACTTGATATACTTCGAGAGTCTTGATGCGACATTTTAAACAGATCTGTTTTACTACAATACTTGATGCGGCCAGGGTAACCCAGGTTGCAAAATATTCGTATTTGTTAACATGCCAGTGCGACCAATCTATTTTGCACCGTTTGTTGACTTGCCGAGCTGCCTAGAGCCTAATCACGTAACGCAAAACAACTCATGTCTGTCTCTATGTGTCTCATTAGATCGTTACTACAAACTCTAGCACTGATTCACCGAGTGCACGTAATTATCACAAATTTACTTATCACAATCAAATCTGTACCGTAGGCCTTACTTGTATTACATTGTTGTCATCCTCGACTACTAGAAAATAGATGTAACGAATTAATCCAAATAACTGCAATAACACATCGATAATAAGCTATCTCTGAAAAAGAAACGACGTGTAGCTTTTACAACTACCCGCTAGTACTATAACGTAATAATTGCGGGTTGTTCTTTTTCACAACCAAAATTTCGGCGAACTTTTCGACACGCTCTATCACAGTTACAGCCGTCCATTTACTAATGATTCTGCAGCGCTTTCGACATCTAGCGGCAGAAGCATCAATTAACGGTTACACAAGTTCTGTTTCCTCTAGACAGAGTAGAGTAAGTAAACAGAGATTCGTAGGATCCACTAGGCTGCAAAGCCGACTGGCGGATATTACATTCTCTGACTGAGGTCATTATGTACATGCCAAGTCACCAAACCCTACTACAACAGGCTAGGTGTTATATTTTAGTAGTACTGCAACTGCTTGATACGATAGAGAAAAAAATGGATAAATAAATACTCACACAGTGCCATAATAATTATTGTCAGTATAATTATATAATAATAATACAATATATTATAATAATTATAATTTTTCATTGTCTGTTATTTTTTGTACAGTTTAACCCTTAGTAGTTACTAAGTTTTTTCATTTACTGAACTTGTTTCCTAAAATTTTGATCAAACTTAACTAAAGGTCTAACGTTATCTGTAAAAGTGAATATTATGAGCATGATTTTTACAAATTAATATATTATCTAAATAACTAAGTAAATGAAATGTGCCAATTGACTTTCATGGTTTCAATATTTATTGTGTTTTCTGAACTTTTTTCTTTGTAAAGCTCTGCACTGTATTCAAATGTGCTACACACACTGTGTTCACCAAAAAAGAATCAGCATTGGTACAGTTTAATTATGGGCACTTCGTAAGCTAGAATGCACCATTGCTAGCTTAGGAAAATAAAATAATTAATGAAAAAAATGATGGTCACTATGAGTAATGACGATTAGTGCAATTTTAATCAATCTCAATCATGCTACTACAGGTACAAAACTTTTCCACTTAAATTCTTATTATTTCTTTATACATGTTTCTCCAAACCAAGGCCACTGCAGTCGAAGTGAGGAATTTTAGCTAACTGTGGATATAAGACTACAAGTTATAAAAACTTGAATTCCTACAACTAATTAGCTAGGAACAGGAGGTTCCTGTTAGTATGCTTCTGGAAGCGAGTGATCGAAGTGGCAGTTAGTATCAAAAAATTAGTTGTCCATGAGAGAAAATAAGTATTTCAAATAATATTCATTTGTTATCTTAAAGGACAATAGAAAAAGTTGTAAGGAATCTGACCTTAGCCTAGAATTGAACCAGAGACTTTTGAATTGGAAGTTTAGTGCTTAGAGCTAGACTGCTTCTGGCCTTGTTGGAATTAAAAAATTTAATACTTCAAGAGTTTCACTTAATTCGTCACGGCGATGAATCATGAGAAAAATGCAATTGTCTTGGTAGTTTGCTTGCAACAGAAGAGGACATATCAACTATAAAGAAAAAAAGATGTAATGGTGTATCACCATAATTATTCAAAAATCACAATTAAAACTTTTTGACATCAGGAAGATTTATTTTAAAACAAAAATTCGAATGTTCTCATAAGGCAAAGGAAATTATAAATAAGGGCTTCTATCAGAACCTAAAGAATAACCATCGATAAGTAAGATAAAAAGGTGTAAGTAAAATAAAGTAAGATAAAGCATTATGCATTTAAATACTTGGACTACTCTTAGAAGATAGCTCTTCAACAAACAATAAAATCAACCAGAAAACCACCAGGATGACAATTGTTAGCATTATTAGATTTTGCACTGATTTAAACTATTTAGCAGTGATCTTTAGAGATGGAGACACTTCGTCCATTGCAAAGATTGGGGAGTCCTGCCATAAAGAAACGAACATAATTTTATCTTAGGTCCGCATGATTCAGTAGAAGAATGATGATAGTGATAAAAAATTTAATAAAACTTGAGCTTGTCCAGTAGCAAATATCACTAATTAATAAATTGTAACAAAGTTTAGTTATGAATAATAATGATAATAATTGTGCGGGTTTTGTGTTAATAGTGCTGCTCGTGCGTAAGTAACAGCAGTGCGTTTTCTTGTGAAGAAATGATTACTGTATGTGCCATCTTGCGTTGCTTTCCATTGTGCAAGTATCTTATGTAATGTCATACATTTACTCATAATAATATTTCCAAGCAACCTAAATATGTGTTCTTGTCTTTGGGAATAAAACATGGCGCTGCGAGCTAACAAGCCGAGTCAATAAGGGATACTACTTCGACATGGAAGGTAATGTTAACGTACCTGATGGTAATGCTCCGCCAGCAGTGGTACATACTTTCGATTTTCGAACAGCATCTGTCGCACGGCCTGATATGCTGGATCTCAGCATTCATAGGGGAGAACATTTCCGTTTATGGAGAACCAAGTGGGATTCTTATTTTGAATTGTCGGGCCTAAGCACAGCTCAAAATCGAACGCAGTACAATGCCCTGATTGTAAATTGCAGTGATGACACGCTTAAGGTTATCCTTAACCTTGGACTTCCTGATGCAGAAAAGCAAAATGTACCTCGCATATTACATGAAATAGAACGCTATGTTCGTGGTAAAATCAATGTTGTGGTTGAACGGCGTAACTTTCACCAACGCGTACAACGTGAAGGTGAAAATGTAGACGATTTCATCACTGACATCCGCGAGTTAGCAAAGTCCTGTGAATTTTGTGACACTTGCCTACCATCCTTGATCCGCGATCGCATTGTTGTGGGCATTCGTGACGAAGGTACTATTCGCAAATTATTGTCGCAAGACAACTTGTCACTGGAACACGCAGTAAGAATTTGCCGTGCTGATGAGGCAGCCAAACAACACTGTGAACAAATTAAGTCAGTGCCAATGATTAATAAAACTGCAGCAAGACCTAAAAGTCAGTATAAACGCTATAAATCTGTACAGCAAGGCGCACAAACTGCAAGCACTTCGCAGTGTGCCAAGGTTTGTGGCAACTGTGGTTCTTTGCACGCATCACGTGACCGTTGCCCAGCAAAGGGCAAGACATGTGGTAACTGCGGTAAGCTTAATCATTTTCAAGCTGTTTGTCGCAGCAAAACTAAAAAATCTTCATTTCAGCCTCGGAGAACTGAAGGCCAGCTCAGTGTAATTCAACTGACTGGATTATTTCAGGTGGCTGCGCAAGAAAATCCACCAACAGTAAAAGTTAAAGTGACATCATTGAATGGGAACATTCTATACAACATGTTGCCTGACACTGGGGCTTCTGTTTGTGCTGGTGGTCTAGACTTTCTTTATGCATTGGGTGAAAATACCGCCAACATTGACAAACCAGTGCATCAGCCAGTGGCAGTTGATGGTCACCATGTTACTGTTGTTGGCACACTTCCGTGCAAAATTATGCTGGAAGATAAATGGTTCGAGGACTCATTCCACATTATACCACAAATGACAGGTGCAGTACTGTCGTGGAAAGCTACAAAAGCCTTGAATTTGGTACCGGCAAACTATCCTACACCGCTAGCAAATTCTACATCTGTTAATGTGATGCGCAGTCTGCAGCCACCGAAGTCCCCGATTCCGGCACCTCGAAAATCGGCATTGGCAAAAGCAACAGCTGAGGATCTTATGGAGCAATTTCCGACAGTGTTTGATGGCGTCATACGCAAAATGCCAGGTGAAGAATTCCGCATCTCACTAACCGACGACGCCAAACCATTCGCTGTGAATGCGCCACGCCGCATCCCATTTGCTTACCGCGATAAACTCAAACGTGAACTTGACCGTTTGCAAGAACAGAACATTATTACTCCAGTAACGGAGCCTACTGAATGGTGCGCACCGATTGTAGTCGCTCCAAAAGAAGATAAAGAGTCTGTTCGTATCTGCTGTGATTTATCACATTTAAATAAATATGTGAAACATGAGCGCTACTGCTCCCAGACACCAGCCGAAGTGGTGACAGAAATCTCTGCACAAGATGCAAACTTTTTCACTGTCATCGACGCATTAAAAGGGTATCACCAATGCCCGCTCTCTGAAGAAAGCCAGCATCTGACTACATTTATTACACCGTTCGGTCGGTTTAAATATTTACGTGCTCCATATGGCATTTCTTCTATCTCAGAGCATTATAATCGTCGCATGGATGAAGCTTTTCAAGGACTTAAAGGCTACAAGCGCGTTGTCGACGATTTTGTAATCTACGACAAGGACCAAGCAGAGCATGTCCAACACGTCAAACAATTTCTACAACGCTGTCAGGACCGCCAAATCGCGATAAACCGCGAGAAATTTCGATTCAGTCAAACAAAGGTAAAGTTTGCTGGTTTCATCTTATCGAAAGATGGGTACGAAATAGATCCGAGCATGACAAAGTCTATTAGAGATTTTCCTATTCCCAAAAATGTAACTGACTTACGTTCATTTTTTGGTTTAGTCAACCAACTTGGATCATTCACCAACTGCATCGCTGATGTTCTTGCACCATTGCGACCTCTTCTTAGCAAAAAGAATGACCTTTTGTGGGATAAATCTCATGACAAAGCTTTTGCTGAAAGCAGAAAACTGTTGTCAAATTCTCCAGTATTAAGCTATTATATGCCAGGTCAACCGCTACAGCTTCATACAGATGCTAGCAAGCTCAATGGTATAGGATATGTACTCAGGCAGTATTATCCAGATCGAACCTGGAGAGTTATTCAGGCTGGATCAAGATTTTTGACCGACACAGAAAGCCGTTATGCACCCATCGAACTAGAGATGCTTGCTGCTGTTTGGGCAATGTCAAAGTGCCGCCTGTTTTTAGAAGGTGCTCAAAAGTTCGAGTTGGTAGTTGACCATAAACCACTCAAACCTATCCTGGATTCTCACCGTTTGGATGAGATCGACAATCCACGACTGCAACGTATGAAAATTAAAATTATGCCTTTTAATTTCCGCACTACCTGGTGTGCAGGAGAATTGCACAAGGCAGCAGATGCATTATCACGTTCGCCAGTCTCGGCACCTGATGAAACCGATCATGAGAATGACTTGGAAATGAATTCATTTTTGCACATTATTCGTAGTTTGTCATTGGATGAAAGCAATTTAGATATTCGCATTGAAAACCTCAAACGTGAATGTGCTACTGATCCAGAATATCAAGATCTGATACAATATGTACTAAATGGATTTCCAGAAAAACGTTCTGAGCTACCATTACAGTTGAGACCTTATTGGCCAGTTCATGACCGTATAGCCATGGATGATGGACTTCTCGTGGTAGGCTGCCGTTTAATCATACCACGCTCCATGCGTCGCACAATACTACATGAACTTCACGCTAGCCACCAAGGAAAGGAAAGAACTAAACAACGGGCCAGAATGGTAGTTTACTGGCCCAACATAGACAATGATGTGGAAAATGTGGTCCGTTCATGCCGTGAGTGCCAAGAAGAATTACCGTCTCATTGCAAAGAACCAATGGTCACTCATTTGAAACCCACATTTCCTTTTGAATACTTATCCGCTGATCTCGCCACTTATGCTGGTAAAGATTTTCTTATCGCTGTTGACCATCTTTCTGGATGGCCATTCGTGTATGAACTTAGTACACATGCAGATGCCAGTCGTGTTATAAGTGCAATGCGGAAGATATTTTGCCAGACTGCTGTCCCAACTGTTCTGTGGACTGATGGAGGACCTCAATTTACTGCTGCTAAATTTCGCGATTTTCTCATTCGATGGGGGGTGAGACATCATACTAGTACTCCTCATTATCCTCAGTCCAACGGACGTGCTGAAGCAGCTGTGAAATCTTTAAAAAAGATTTTGAAGCGATGCTGGAATGCTAAAACACGTCATGTCGATGAAGATAAATGGACGGCAGCTATGTTACAATACCGCAATACACCCGCTGCTAATGGGAAGTCGCCTGCCCAAGTATTGTTTGGACACAATGTTCAAGATGTGCTTCCGGCACATCGACGTGCCTTCGCACCAGAGTGGCAGCGCTCCTTCCAGCAAGCAGAAGCCAAATCTACCGAGCTGCAGGAGTCACTCGTTGAGCGATACAACCGTGATGCAAAGCCTCTCAGTACTTTAGATGTTGGTGCTCACGTACTCGTGCAAAACCATCAGACAAAGAGATGGGACTTAAGAGGTGTTGTTGTTGAAATTGGTAGACACAGAAAGTACTACATCAAAATGGATTGCAGTGGACGAGTACTTACGCGTAATCGCTGTTTCATTCGCCGCAGGTATCCCGTCCTGCCTCCGGAACACAATGGAGTCATCGTAGAGGATCCGCCTCCACCTATGCATGATCGACCTATACTTGCGCCATCAAATAATTTACCAGATGATCGCATTCCACCCGTGCCAGATATTTGTGCCCCGCCAGTTCACCGCACGAGATCAGGACGACCAACACGTCCACCAACGAGATTCATTCAAGAGACATTTTGAATTTATGTTACATAACATACATGTTGCGTATTACCAGATTAATGTGTGGTGAAATTTGAATTCCTTAATTAGTTCTTAAGGACTTAAGGGGGAGATGTGCGGGTTTTGTGTTAATAGTGCTGCTCGTGCGTAAGTAACAGCAGTGCGTTTTCTTGTGAAGAAATGATTACTGTATGTGCCATCTTGCGTTGCTTTCCATTGTGCAAGTATCTTATGTAATGTCATACATTTACTCATAATAATATTTCCAAGCAACCTAAATATGTGTTCTTGTCTTTGGGAATAAAACAATAATAGTAATAGTAGTAGTAGTAGTAGTAGTAGTAGTAGTAGTAGTAGTAGTAGTTGTAGTAGTAGTAGTAATAATAATAATAATAATAATAATAATAATAATAATAATAATAATAACAATAGTAATAATAATAATGATACTAATAGATTAAAATGATCACAAAATAAAATTAGAAGGGGTCGCGTCGACAATATTTCAGAGTTTACTGCAAAGTCACAGGCGCAGTCGTGGAGAGTTCAGTGGCTGTTATAATGTTTTGCGCCATCTGTGTGTTCTATTGTAAAACAACAAATCATAATGGCGGAAAATGTTTTTTGATGATGTGTAATAGTACTTTAGTAAACTCGCCGGTTTCGGAATGTGCAGTAAAATTCAAATAAAACGGCGTTACGAATTGTAGCATGTTAGTTTTACCATGTGCGACACGTGCTCCGAGTTGCTGGAAGTTTTGGACTTGTGTAAGCATTGATGCAATATTTTTCCTTTTTCTCTTGTGACCTACCTGTATTTGCGGTGATCTTACGTTGTATAATTAGTGAATTACATATATTTACTCAATTAATTTAGTACTTGCTTTATTTACTTGTTGTATCATTGTGCACTGTACTCTACTATCTATGTAGGCATTGTCTGTGTGTCTAATCTTTTGACTTTACTGTCGTTGAATTACCTAACTTAATAATTGTAATGTAAATTATCTGCAGCTGTAACCGTTTATTTATCGCACCGTCTAGCAGCCGAGATGTCTCGATTGTAAATAAAACTCGCAAATTAAAACTTTAATTCACATCTCACGATGAATGAGAAGTCACTTGTTGGCTATTGCTGCATTAGTCAGTAGTCAGTTAATGGTGCTGAGATCCTGAAAAGGTAGGTGCTGGCTACTGCTGGCCTATGGCAGGATATAAGCTCCCATGTATGCAGGCTTGTTAAATAAACTAGGTAAAGTTGTTGACGATAAATATTAAACATATAATTAATATAAATATTAAATATTAAAATGCTAAAATAACCAAATAAATTAAATGTTAACATAAGCTATTTATTTTATTTATTTTAAACTATTTGATTTTTATTTATGCCCCCAGAAAAGCAAAACATTTCAATACTTTATGTTTAAAGGTTGCTTGTGTATTTTCTGGCTCATCTGTGAGTTTATATGCGAATAATGTAACTAGCTTTCTACAGATTAAACACCTTGGGTTTTCAATTGCTTTGGCAATTAGCAATGCCTATATCAAGTGAACTACTGCTCACTGCTCTGATAGTTTACGTATCTACAATACATTCCACTGCTATCGCTTGAAGTACTTCACATTTGGTTTTTTCAGCAGACAATCAAGTGCATGCTTATTTGTTGAATATCATTGATTCGGGTTATCAAAACACGAGTTCACTTTGACAACATGCATATTGTAAAACAGTCTGATCAAGGGCTGGCTCATTATCAAGGTGGCCCTTTGAAAGGAGCCACTGAACTGGCGGATTTGTCTCAGCCATGTTTGATTGTTTGCACGTGTACAACTTTTGCATGCATTCTCCCCTTATGAAGTAAATGGTCAGGATCAGTATGGTAGAGAAAAAATATTGAGGTCAAATGCAGGCGGTCATGACTTATCAGCCATTTACACAAAGCATATGCTCAAGGCCACTTGGCCATGAACTCCGCCAAAATCTATGATGCTATAAGATACTTTATTTAATTGCTTTATTTTCAACAGTTATTTAATTAATGAAAAGTAGCTGTTCTGTGTTTCAGCTAGCTTAGTTTAGCTAGTAATGTATTTTAAGTCACTCTGCTGCAATCATCATTTGGTCAAATCTCAGCCTTCTTTTTGGTGGATTATTCTAAAAAATGCTTAATCGGGAGTGTTTTAATGGCTGTTAATTTTCCATATTGGTCTAATTTAGTTGTAGCGTAAAATCTACATCATATTCAATTGTTTTGGTAGATGAAACTCAGGAAGAAGACAGCAAAGATCTAAGCAAGGAACACATCATCGTATTGTTAAACTTTATTCAGAATTGGTCTCAGCGGTAAGGAATGATTAAATATATCTGACTTTACGAACGCATCATATATATTCAGTAAATTATAGTAACTTCTTATTAGCTGGCTAATTATGCTTTGTAAAATGTGTGCGATATTTTTATAGAAATCACTTGGGAAAGGTTTTGTATTTAAACTCAGATTTGCCTCAGATTAGTCTTTGGAACTGTTCAATTAATTAGTTATAAATTTCTTCATGCATTTATATGTAAGTGTTTTTACGATACTTTTCAAACATTCGTGCGTGTGATTGATTACTAAGCAATCAAGTGGAACAAAATATAGACTGTTAGTTTGTTAATTACAGGCAGTGTCTTTGCTGTTGTAAAGATGGCAAGACTGTAGAAAGTTTTCAAGGAGTCATACAGCATTTTCTGTCTATAGCTGTTAAGTTTATAGCAAGAATCGCCAATAGCCATGTTGACACGTCAGATGCAGAGCGGTCACCTGAAAAGAAAGGTAATACATAAATAAACATGTGACAGCCAAACTTCTCTTGGTACATTTGAAAGTGAGGTCTGTTTAATGGGTGGCCGTATTTCACTGCAGAGTATTTCTAAAATCAGAAGACCAGTTGTTTTCTATGCCAGAGCCATTTGCAGTTTCTTTTGTGACCCGATCACTAGAAAGTGGCTTTCGCAAAATTTATTTTTAAGTTTAGCTGCTCAGTTATTTTTCTTATTAAATTCTTTTAATAAATAAATAATTAAATTGGAGATTAGAGAGCTGTGTTAAACTGGCACTATCATGCGTGATTTCTCTATTTCATTAAATTAACTCAAAAAAAGTTTGTTAACTGAAGTTACTAATTTAATAGTTGTCTAATCTAATATGTTTGAGATAAACTGGTAATAATTTTCATTTACCACGTTTTACTGAAATGATATAAAAGCTTGTAAGTGAGAATGTGACTGTGCAGTGGCATACGAGTGCTGTAAAAATGATAATCTTTTTAGCTGTTTGTAGGGGTCATATTTTTATTTTGCAATATCTGACTTACTTTGAATGGTTTGTTAAAAATAAGGAATGATAAGCTGTTCTTGGTAAAAGTGACAAAACATATAACAAATCATCCAAAATTGTATGTAAAAATACACATATTTTTATATAATTTCACTATTTTATAGTTACTCAACAGATGATTGACTATACAGTTCACTTTACAAATGAGCTTTCAATTTCTTTTGCTGCAGATTGCGACAAATTTCTGTTTAATTTACAAGATGAAGCACCATTTAAGCTAATATAAAAGAAACAACACCAGCCTGAATTTCATTTTTTAATACTGTGATAGTATCGCATAAGTATAATTTCTTGGTCAACTATTTGGATTGTTTTTGTCTTCTTTGTAGGTTCTAGTGCTGCAGCTAAATCTGACCAAGAAACTCCAATTTCTGTAGAAGCTACACAAGTAGCAAAAACAAATAGTGAACAGGACAGCCATAAGCCAGCTCCTAGCGCTGTAGAGAAAGAAAAAACAGGTGAGAAGGAGGAGCAAGATGATGGCTCAGCAAAATCATCAGACACCATCAAATCATCGAAGCCGCTGGATTCTAACATCAGCAGTTCTGAGGATGGTGTTTCTGCGCTTGATGCCATTTGGTCACTGGAGGAGAAAGAACGTGTGTTTCACTGTGTATCTAAGGTGTTTCTAATCAATTTTCCATTATATGCTGCTTTCAAGCATGGAGCACATTCCAATGGTGAGGTAAGATTTTCTAAAATTGTAGTTATTAAACTAGGATATTTAGTCATTAAACCGAGATATCACTATGCTATAATTATGCACACCGTTTGTTTCCTCATGTTGTAATTAATTATATTTGCTCCATGTGAGCCATATGACTTCAGTTTTTTATTCCCACACATTGAGAGTCTGCTTACAGTAATTGTATTATATCTTTGGAAGTCACTAGGACGAAGTAAGATGTTTAAATTTAAAACAAAACCAGTTCCAATCTTAAACTGTAGGACAAAACAATCTACTCTTTAAAATATTGAAAAGGAACATACCATTTTTTTCAAAAGTGACAATGTGAAAGAATTATTACCACACAAACGCAATTTTGCATGGCACTAGTTCTTCACTGTTACATGCATTTTGCAATTTTACAATGCACTAGCGCCTGCATTTTGAAAACGCTTCACACAAAAAGCAGGTGCTGTGCCTCTCAGTTCAGATATGCTAGTGATGAAAATGTTCGACAGCTAATGCGTGAGCACAGCGGTAAAATTGAAATTTGAATTTTTATCTTAAAACTTGTCTAGTTTTAGTACAACACACTAAATATCTTACACTAGCACTGTACTTTAATTTTCACCTTCGCAAACATGTACAACATGCTCGTGGAATATTTTTGCTGTTGAACATTATGTTCGTTTGTGATGTCGTGAATAGTTGGGCTCACGCGCCATTAATTAAGATTTTAATCTATTATTTAATTATCAGAAATGCTTTTGCAGTTTTAGTTGTGTTAAAATGTATACTTTTTATCCGACTTGAATCTGGGGTAGAATATGGAAAATCATCCTGTCTTCCTTTAATCTTTGTTACCACTTACTAGTCTTACCACTTATGCCCAACAGTCCGACTATTTAAACTACGAAAAAATTTTTACACCAAAATTGAATTTATTGCCTTCCGGTTTCGAACAAACTATTCATTATCAAGGCATCTAAAACAAAGAAATTTACCAGAATTTAGATAGTCAAAAGATATATGATAAACCATTATATTGATAATTTAGCAATTTACACCAATTTTAGATGCCTTGACGATTAACAGTGTGTTCGAAACCAGTCGGCAATAAATTCAGTTTTGGTGTAGTTACATCTATTTGCCAAATATGGATAATTAAAAATTTATTGTGCAAACAATTTTTCAGTATAGAAAATATCCTGGCTGACAGTAGCTAGTAAGGAATTTGGTGCTGCTGTGCAGCATTATAATTATTTTTAAACTCAAGTCATTAAAGAGAGTGTTGTGGCATGCCATAATTTCTCACATTCTTGAGTTTAACATAGAAATGGGTCTGTATATTGCTAAGTAAGTGCAATGGTGATATTGCTTATGAGAAATTCATACTCTGATTGCAGTATTTTCATTGTACTGTGTTTTTTTTGTATATCCAGTTCTTGCTCCAGGCATTTTCACATAATTGGCTGTTGTAAAGTGTTTTTTGTACAACAGTCGTCTCTTCTACTCACACAATAACTTCGTCTTGAAATGGCTGTTGTAAAGTGTTTTTTGTACAACAGTCGTCGCTTCTACTCACACAATAACTTCGTCTTGGTTTGACACATTTCAGGAAACGGAGGTACCAATGTATTTGTTGAAGAATGTATGCCATTTCTGTGATGAGGGAGGACTGAGAGCAATGAGTCAATCTTTCGAGAGCGCCGAGCCGAGAACATTCCCATTTCACCTGGCTTATTCTCTAATCACTATCGTGGCTAATGTAAGTTCTAGGTTACTTGTTTTTTTTTGCTTTTAGTATGTATTTGTCGTTTATCGATGTAGTATCATATAACCATATTTAGGAAAATACATTTTTAACTATGAGAGCATGTGTGTAAAAAACTGTGTATGATAATTGTAAATATTGACATTTTGGAATACATTTTGGCTTAAGTTATTCATTTTTTTGACAAATTAAGTACTTCTATTCATGATCAGTCTTTTCAGTTCTGGTGTATTTTGTTGTAGATAATATGTTTTTTCTTTGTTTTGTGCACTGAGCTTGTCATAATTTGTACTTTTGCAGCTGCGCCTTTGGATGAACATTCTTTCCGTGCTAAAGAACGTTATCCCACTAAGAACTAATGTTATCAGGTAAGTGTCAGAGTAGCTGTTATTTTTGGATGTACGTAAGAAATAAGTTCTTGGTATTAGTGGTGGATGGTGAAAATATTTTTGCATAAGCTTATTTGGGTAGTGGGTTGGTGTCGGGATATACCATGCGGAATCATTTTCAGTCGTGAATTATTTGACTTTGATGCACAGATTCTTTAGAATTAGTTTTTTACCTGCTTGATGATTCACTCCTTTAGTTATATGAACCAAGTTAATGGAATGAAAGTGTTTTGAAAAATTGTTAATCTTTCCTTGATTATCAATTAACAATTGCCAATAAATAGTAAGTCTCACATATGAATGCTAAGATTTTTTGAATTTTTTCTTTCTTAATTATTTTAATAAAAGTTACTGCATTTATAAGTACTAAAATTACACTTGTGTGTTCAGGTACATGTGTAAGTTATCAGATAGTGATTTGAGATTAGCTGGCACACGGAACATTGCCGAATTAATGTGGACGGGAATGCGTGACCCTGGAGATGGTCAAGTGACCTTTGATCAGGAGGGTTTGGACCTAGCCTACAAATTCTTCACGTCTTCTACTTTGACCCTCAGGATTGCTGGCATTTCACAAATAAATGTGAGTTGAAATAAGTTGATGGTTCTTAGTTTTTGAAGTTCTGCTTATCATTGGTTAACTAGTGTGTTTCAGTACTAGCTATTTGACTTGTTGTTCGTATGAATGTTCAACATGTGATTCCCTTGTGTTATATATGTGTGCTGGCACAGCAAAAATGTCTGTAAGTTGATGATTGGGCTTTTCTATTTATTCACATATCTTGAATCTCCATTTCATGAGAATCATTTTGATAACAAGCTCATCGCTCTGTGTTAGCTCTAACTTGAGATAATCCACGTCGAAGTTGAGGGGCACATTGAAAAACATAACCTTGAGAAAATCGCTGTTAAATGTTGAGTTTCTACAAAAACACTTAGTAATCACACAAAAGGCTGGTTCCTATGGATTTTGTAAGAGCACAATTGATTTATGTTTAAATATAGTAGATATCATAACATAGTTTTAACTGTACCAACTTACTGACAGTTTTGGTTTGCAAGCATATATATAATGTTGCATGACGCGTATTGTTCTTAAGCATTTGACTTTTTTTCAGAACTACATTAATGATTTGTGCCAAAATGAGAACATAGAAGATGACAAGTAAGTGAGGTTTTATTCTTAAAACAGATCAATTTAGTTCTATTGTGCTTTTCTACAGTGCTTTTTTATCTGTGCAATTTTGCCCTTTATACAGGGCAAAACATTTTTTGCATCCAAAAACAGGATAATTTTTAACTTTTTTATAGTTGTAATCAAATTTTAAGGAAGTGGTTTTTAAATGACTTATGTTCTGTGTCTCTGCTAAAGCATTTTACAGTGTTTTAATACATTGATTCTATTTAGCAGCGTATATTAAGTTAATAATTGTTAGTTTGTTTAGCATTTGTTGTAAAGTTTTCTGTTGTATTATACGTTTTGATATTGAGAATTTATAATTTGTCACATTTGGTATTTTTCAGTGAACAACATATCCAAGTGACTAAGGCTGCCAACAGTCTTGCATGCTGGCTGTTAAACAATAAAATTATTGAGAATCTGTTTGGGCCGAATCTTCACGTAGAAGTAAGCAATTGCTTTTTACTTCCCGCAAGAAAAATAAATAATTGCTAAAAAATAATTTAATTTCGGTTGGAAAAGTGAATGAAAAATACAAAAAGTCGTTGTTGTTGTTGTTGTCGTCTTCGTATTTGTTGTTGTCATTTTGTGTTGCTGCTGCTGCGACTGTTGCTTAAGTTTACATTGACACTGTTCTCATCAGGTTTTTACTGGTACATAACTGTGTGTGCTGACAGTATTAGATCATACAAGCAATGTTAATACAGTTTTCAGTCTAAGTTGTTTGTAGCATTTTGCTACAACTGTCAAGGAAACACCATGGAAACTACAAAGTTTATGTGATTCTGCAGTGGTCCTCCTACGCTTTCCCGTTTTGGTGTGTGATTCTCCGAAACTGTAACCTCCACAAATTCCGTGGTAGTGCACTACTTGCTAAAGCATTTTACTTGACAAGTTTTCTTTTCTCACTGATGACAATGATTGGCCTGTTACAAAGAAAACTCCCAAGCATTGTTGCGTTTATATTTATTTTATTCTATTAAAGTAGATTTTTGCTACTGTGATTGACTGAGTTACATAGAGTGCAAGTGAAGGAGTGAGTGAGTAAGTAGGTGAGTTGTGATTAGACAAATAAGAGACTGATTGAATTAGTAATGCGTAGTCTGTGAGATCTTGCTAAAGGCACTCTAGGATTTTATAATACTTCAATGCTTTTTTACAAGTTTCATTTTAATTTGTAGCAGTAATCTTTTAATGCTACTAATTCTTATCATTATGTTTCTGTTTTTAGCTTGTCAAGCAAAGCCACTCTGTACTAAACTTTTTAGCTGTAGAAGGAAAAATTACTAATAATCACCTGGACTGTGTGTGGGCAGCTGCTCAGGTATGTATTTTTTAGTCGAGTGAACAAAACCATTGTAATTCTTATGACTAGAGGTGTGTGTACCCGCTGGAAAACACTGGTTCACAAGTTGTGAAAAGAAACGCTTAACAACTTGTATCACACAGTTCGTTCACAACTTGTACAGAACTTGTTTGGCTCAGAAGTTGTATAAAATAGTTGGTTCACAAGTTATATAAAATAATTTGTTCAGAAGTTATACAAAATAATTGGTTCACAAGATATATAAAATAATTGACTCACAAGTTGTAAAAAATGGTCGACAAATTGTACTAAACAATTGGTTTGCAGGTTGTACAAAATAGTTAATTTGCAAATTAATTGTTTGTTTGCAAATTAATAGCCTCGCAAATTATCTAGTCAAGTTAGATTTATAGTGCATACTTTATTATATGTCTACTGGTTTACAAGTTGTAAAAAGGAGTAGTTCACAAGTTGCACATTTGTGCTTTCTTATCTTAAAAAAAATTAGAACAGCATGGTTTGCACTGAGACAGTCATTGTTTGTACTTTTCTCTTTACTGTGAGTGGCTTCGTGTTCTGTTTCAGGACTATGCTTTGTGAATTACCTTCTTTCCTTAGCCTATTTTATAGATAACTGTGGTTGTTTTTAATTAGATGAAGCACTGTAGTAGACAAGTTCATGATGTACTGGCTTCGTTAATTAAGAATCTTGAACCAGTGTGTGTCCAACATCTTTACTCACTGCTTGGAGAGTTAGACTTGTCTGCACATACTGAACAGGTAACAGTTTTGGTGGTTTTGGAGTGTTTTTGAACAAATTATTGTTTTTTTATTACATTTTCATGTAGAATAGTAACAGCAAATTAATAAGTCTGTTGTTGCAAACAATAGTAACGCAAAATAGTAATTGAAAAGACGCACTGCACTGTTCATTGTTGACAAAATTACGTTGATTTTTTTAATAGAGTTCTTAAGCTTAAAATTATTTATTTATTTATTATTATGTACTCAAATGATACAGTACGTATTAGTAAACGATACTGTGCACATAGAAAACAACATAATACAATGCAGGTGCAAACAACGAGTGATAATAACAAGATTACAAGTGTACAACAATCATACAATCACACAGTAACAATTATTCAAATACAAGCAAATAATAATAATAGTAAATTATAATTGCAAAACACATACATCATATTTAACAAGTACAGAAAAAAGAAGATGGCAACAGTAGAAGGCGTTTATATATGTATTATTAAACATATATATATATACAGATTAAACTGTCAAGACCTAGTTGAGCAAAAATTTTAATTCACTATATGCAAACCCATGTATCTGCGATGTCATGTTATCATGTACATATATCAGCAGCAATTGACAGGTAAATTTCATCATTATTAGAAACTTATTAGAAACTGCAGATACGATGATATTAATTGTTTTTTTTGTATGTTGTAGACTCTATACTTGGCATCTGCGATTATCAAATTCATGTGGACCACAGGTGCTAATATACAAAGTATTGGCAAAGTTGCAGGTGTGTATTTAGTAAGCCTTTATGATCATGTCGTGATTCGTGATGCACACTTAGTAATTATCTTGCGGTTCGTTACCAGTCCGTCTGCCAGATCAGTATAACTTGTTTTACCAGGTTCATGTTTATTTTAGATGATATTCATGTGGATGAGGAATGTTCGAGCAGCAGCAGCAGTAGCAGTAGCAGCTCAACAGATAACAGTGTTAGCGCACATGCTGGCCACAGTGATGAAGAACAACATATCGTTGTGCCACCTATGGTATGCATTTTCAATCTGTAAATATATGATGACCTTTAATGTTAATAAATTTTGCCTGTTTCCTGAGTTGAAAAAGTTTCAGCACCGATTTGCAATATTGAAATGTCATAAAAAAGCTGCAAAAGTATGTATGTATATCTGTATGTAGCCTGTTAAATTTGGCTATATAACTATGGAAAAAATATATATAAAAATTAGTCTTTCGTTATGGAACACAAATTTTTTGTTATGGCACGTACTAATTACGAACTAAGATAGTGTAGAGGACATTTTTAGCTATTTTTGTAATCAGACACATTTTACTGTTTTCGCATTGTTATTGCCTTTTTATTTCTTTTTATCTGATGACAAAAAAATTTGCTGAAAATAAAACATGTTTTTAAAGTTCCATTTCCTCTTGCTGTTACCACATATTGCTTGTAGTCCCAACAGATTTTTTTTTATTTTACTTTGATTACCTAGGACGAAGGTAGTGAAGAGGAGGGATCTAGCATTTATAGTCCCCCTATTTCTGATCACTCTCCGCAGCGTCACATTTGCTCCGAGCACATGATTAAGAGGCGACATATGGTTGTGCATTTGGAGGACGTCGCTCCTTACGTAATGGAGCATGAAGACAGCGACTCTGGTGGGTTTATTTTTGTTAATTTTGCTACTAACAAAGATGTTCATTGTGCTGGTGTGTGCATTGCTATAGCAGGCCAGTATGGTAAAAGGCAAAATGTATGCATTGTGACTTCAGTATGGTTATTCAGGAATTTTTGTGATAGAGAGTAGTGCAATCAGACCCTTCTTGTACCATACAATCATTATGGCTGCAGTATAAGGATATAGGAAATGAATACAGTAGTTGCTGTTTAATAAAACCACAGATAGTAGATCCAGCTGCATTTCAGAGCCATTTTGGCACATTCCGGAATATTACTCCCATCGAAATTATTGATAAGAAATTTCGGTTAGTGAAACCAGTAAATTCATCAATTGTTTGTCTTTTGAATAAGCCTTTTCACAGTTTTGTTGTGTGCATGTACAATTGTTGCAAGTCGTGCATACCTCACCGGAGCGTCTTAACTGCAATTGTCACTTGACATGTGTGTAAATCAAAGCCGCCTGCCGCATCGGTACAGTAACTTCAGTTTTTTATGTGGACTTTACTTAAATATGCATTAGTCTGTGCGACGTGTGCGTAGAGTGCTTGGGAACTTTTTAAAACTGTTAGTATTACAATAGCTTGGGATGCAAGGTATTGCAAAGTGAACACAAATGCTCTGGTACAGTTAACATTTCACCTTTTTACGATCATCATCAATCGCTGGAGTTGTGAAAAGGCTCATTATTTCAGCATTAAGCACATGATGGAAAGGGGTGAACCATGATCACTCCACATTAGTGCACTAGGTTTACTTTGCCGATCTTTGAGCATTTCACTAGTTAAAACTAACAGTTTATTGGTGCAGAGCCAGTGGTCCTGTTACGTTTGTGAGATCTGATTTTAAATATATTGCAGACGTGAATTTTGCTGTTGCTGTTTTTTCCAGTTGATCTTGATGAGGAAGAAATGGAGTTGTACAGATTAAAGAAACGCTCTCACGATGTTAGTGAATGTCGTAATGCTGATGGTGCTAGTGATCATGAAGAGAGCGTCCCTCCTGCAAGACGGCAGCGGCTAGAAATCAGTAAAACTAGCTCATTTCTAGGTGCGCACAAAAAATCTCCGCATTCCGGAAATTCTGTATTAGACAGGGACAAAGAAAACTTACTTCCGCCGGAAAAAAGTGATGCATCGGATGACAAGAGGCTGCCTGTGAAAGATGCGTCAGTCTCACGCGAAGGTTCTACTGATGTTCATGAAACAGAACCGGAACATGAACTCGGCGATAAGTTAGACGATACGGGTATACATAGTGAAACACCAAATAATGCAGTTTGTTCAAGTAGTATTAGAGATGATCACCTAGAGGAGGTGGGAGAGATGGAAGCTGAGGATGAAGAGGAGGAAGAAGTGTATGACTGTAGGGGCAAACTTAAGGAACTAGCAGAAATGGAAGAAGCCGAGCAATTGGAATTCGAAGAACATGCGTAAGTTAATTTATGAACATCCTATTCTTTTTGTGTGTTTTCTAACTTTTGGTAAGGTGCTTCAGTTTCTAAAACTGTTCATATTAACCAGTAAATATTAATTGGTAGCCTTATACCTTATAATTATTGAAGTGTTTTACCGAGGCCAGCCACAATATCAGTTGGGAGGGAGGAAAAAAGTTTTCAAAATTTTTTTTAAAAGCTTTGTGAATGGTTAAAGCCGAATTGTGGAACATTTGAAATGAGTTGAAATAAGTTTGTTCACTTCCCACTGATTAGCAGTAATGTTTTAAATTTTTTCAATGCACATTTTTTCACGCTTTGTTTTTTTAGTTTCGCTTTATTAAATTATCGTATAATTATCGATTAGTGTATAGTCTCTTTTTTGCATCATGAATGTGTATGTTCTGATAATTATGGTATAAGCGACACTACTGCTTGGCCATTTTTACACCGATTTGGTGAAAAATTGGATACTTTTTAGCCTCCTATATAATGAGCATTGTACAAAATGGCAATCCTGGCCCAAAGTTTGCCGTGGAAGGCATGGCTGCGTCTTGCATTCCCTGTAAGAACAATGTTATAGTAATTACTGTGTTTTACATTTAAATTAAATTACTGTGTTTTAAATTAAAAAATACCCTTTTATATGACTGGCTCATTTCGATATCATTACTTCTTTAAAAGTTTTTTAGTTTTTTGATCTTTTGCATAAATGACTGTTTCTCTCTATGACACGATCTTCACAAAATTTCTTAGGCTAAAAATATAGATTCATTTTCAATGAACAGTGGCAGAAAATTTTAGCACAAGTTTACTTCTGTTTTTTATTTTTTCATGAGTTGCACGGAGATGGTTACGATCATCTTGCGTTCTATTGGGTGCCATTTTAGTTTTATATTTATATTTTGTAGGGAGTTACTCAATGAAATCTTGAGTCCAGATGGTAGTTGTAACAGCTCACATGCCAGTAACAAGTCCGACAAGAACCTAGCCGATTTTGAAGGCGAACTTTCGGGCGGCGAGGATGAACTGGCTCAGCTGCGGGAGGTTACGGCTAGTTTGGATCCTTGCCACATGCATCATTTGACCGCTTTGTATCACAATCATCATGCTGAACAGGAAGGTGAGAGTTTTGTAGAAAGTTAAGTTTATCTGTTGTTGGCATCCTTCTGTCTTGGAAGACAATGGAGTGTGCGCCAAGAGAGTCAGTTATTGATCACATTGATGGAGCCGCAGCGTCGACTGTGGCTGAGCAATCCGATCCTTGAACGTCTCCAGGGCGCACGCCTGGGCAAGGTGTATGGAGATCCTGAGTTGCCCAGACCGCAGGAACCCCCTCTCTTGCTCCCTGGTGTAGTCCAAAGGAAAGCGGAACGATACATTTGGCACCAGATTGGCTGCAGGAGTTGCCGGAGCATGCTGCACTGGTCCGCCTTCGGGGCTCCACTCCTGATTTGGAAGGTTTACTCCTCTACACATGGCCGTTGGGTTACTTGACCTCCTCCGCCTTCTAGCCATTGGCTGCTTGTGCAGCTCCTCCGCCTAGTGTCGAGATACAGTGTGGGCATCCCGCAAGCCTACAGTACCTGGTATTCCTAGGCGGTCACCCATCCAAGTACTAACCAGGCTCTACGTTGCTTAACTTCGGTGATCAGACGAGAACCGGTGTTTTCAACGTGATTTGGCCGTAGTAGTTTATAAGTAGGCATTTTTACCTTAGTTTCCATTTGCTACAGAATTTGTGTTTTGGATAGAATGGATGGCATTGAACATTAACTTTCTGGTTTATTTCTTGTGGCTACTCTTCTTTTATCATCATGGCCTGTCCATCGAAATGAAATATTCCTGTGGTCATGTGAATGTCACGTCAGTGCAGTTTGATGAGAAAACATTTTCTAGCTATTTTGTGAATTTATTAAGGAAATAAAATATTTGGTAATTTGCATATGAAAGCCTTTAAAATTTTTTTATAAACATTCATTTGAAGTAATTGCCTTTGACAAACAGGAAATTAATGCTGATCGGGTTGCCTCAGCACAAGATTTACAGGAGGGCACTTTGACAGGAAAAACAAGTCTATCACAAAATATATATAGCTATTCCAAGTGTTAATTAAAATAATTAAAACCATTAGATGAACCAATATATTGCTGTGCCAGGTTAGTACGATGACGTTCTGTTCATAACTTAGTAGAGAACAACCGGAAATAAAAACTGATCTTTTTAATTGTGGGTCAAAGTTATTTATATTAAAAGATAATGTTTTTGTTTGGTGTAGGTTTGTTAGTCACTCTTTCGTCTCCTCTTTATTAACAACATACAAAAGGCAATCGAGCAAAAAATGTTTGATGTATTCAATTTGAAAACCACACATACGATGTGCTAAGAGTTTATTATCATTTTGGATAGCTTAAGATACTTTGTGTTCTTACTGTACAGCCTAACAGTTCATGGCTGATGATTATACTCATTTTTGCATTTAGTTATTTAAATTTTGGTTTTGCTTCTGGTATTACCAGCCTTTGAATTTCAGCTCTACTTTTTCTAGTGTTCTTTGTCCATTTCACAGTAATTTACATTTCAAGACTTTTGACAGTCTTTATCACTAGTGTTGAAAATATTTTTACTTTTTGCAGCCCAAAGAGCATACAAAGGTCTGCCCATGCTCCACCTGGTGGAGGTTAGTGACGGAGAGCGATGTCGACAGGTGTTCGCATTTGAGTTTGAACAAGTCTGTAAGCGAGGCAACACGCTGCTCTGGGATCTTTTGCAAGATGATAATGCCGTATGTATAAAAATGTGATGCTTGTTTAGTGGGAATTTGTCAATATTGGGTACGCAGTTCAGTGAAAGTTTGTTCTGAATTCACCTTTGTTTTGCTAATTCGACTTTCACATAAGTTTTAACATTATTAGTTTTGAGCTTTGGCGACAAATTTGTTAATGATCAATTATGTTTGATTGTGTTAAATTGCATTTGATTCAAATTTCATTTTTAATTTGAGCTCAAATGTAATTGTCGTACTATTATAAATTTGCAAGAAAAGATATATAGTTGTTTATATGTTTAAAAAAATTATATATTTACTCTTACAGTGTTTGGTGATTGTTATTTTTTTTGTAGATTCATTTGAGTGAAGGACTAGCTCAAGAATGTGAGAAGGTGCTATGTAGTCTTCTATGCTGGCAGAGCGATAGAAACATCAGACTAAAGTTCATTGAAGGCTGTCTAGAAAATCTAGCTGAGAATAAGTATGGATGTGTTTTGTAACATAGAACTCATAGTTACAGTTGTTGTGGTTTTTGTTATACTGAAATCATATGTAAATGTAGGACGAAGTTTTTGTCAATGGTTTTCTCACTTATCGATAAATAATTAGTTTCAACGGGGAATCTTTAACCTCGTTTAAAACATAATTAGTGTTTCTGCCTTGTTGTAAGCTTTTAGAAAAGCTGCAAGTAATACAAAATTTAATCTGTCGTTTACAATTACTGCTTTTGAACATTTTCCTCAGATGACAATTTCATGCATGCCCGTCTATTATGACGAGATTTATTGCTAGTTTGTGACGCTCATAAACTTACATGCTCTTCACATAAAGATGACTGTTTACAGACTCTCCACGCTTGTTCTGATTCCACTCATGTAATAACTGTGCTCACCAATCGATTTATTATTTTCTGCTTTATTTATGCCATGAGAAAAATGCGGCAGAAAAAAATCAATAATGCCGTAACCCTAGAAACTAAACAACTTTTTAGTAACCTGTTGTCTTTGAAGTTTGACCAAAGTTTTCTTTGCACTGCAAGGAGTGGCAGCAAAGTTACTTGTATTTTTACCAGATTCAGCAGTCAGTTACTATAAAATGGCTTTTTTTATGTCACATCTAACGAAAGACATTGATTCATTTAAGATTATTTTCACTTAACACTTTCATTTACAGGAAACTATTTGCCTTAGTAAGTAAAGATTTACTAAGAGTTTAAAGTTTATTTGATAAATGAAACTATTCTTACTGAATTGAACCAACTAAATTTGTTTATTCCCTTTCAGGTCTGTTCTAATTTCATTGCGAATTTTGCCAAAACTGTTTGCTTCTTTTCAACAATATAGGACTGGTATAGACACACATTCAGTGGTAATGTAAGTTCATTAATGACAACATATAGCAACAATGCATAGTTATTTATTACATTCTTACTTGCCATAGACAAAAAAACATATTGCCATAAGTATAAGTCGTTTAATCTTTTGTTGTGGGGTGACTTGTAAGCTCTCAGTGTATGTTAAACACAAGTGCGTTTGGCTTGTATTGAAAATGTATTTTAATGTTTGTTATGGCTGCTTTTTTCGTGCAACTATTATAACATTGCAGCAACGTTGCTGATGTGTTATATAATTATTATTAACTATTTGGTTTTATTGTAGGTGGGCTGAAAAGGAGCACAAGATGATGAAACATTTCTTCAACAATCTGACTGTTTATATGGACAATGTTAAAGCAGGAACTGTTGATTATGCATTGTAAGTTAACTTGCTAACTAATTTAACTTTAGTCAAAAAATATTTGACACAGTTTTGACTGTTTCGTGATGACATGTTTTAAGTCGCCAATTGAGTGTCAGACACACAGATTTTTGGCTGGTGCCAGTAAAGGGTGCTTTGGTTGTATATATTATTCATGCTATAATAGTAGTAGTAGTAGTACTCGTAGTGGTAGTGGTAGTGGTAGTGGTAGTGGTAGTGGTAGTGGTGGTGGTGGTAGTGGTAGTGGTAGTGGTAGTGGTAGTGGTAGTGGTAGTGGTAGTAGTAGTAGTAGTAGTAGTAGTAGTAGTAGTAGTAGTAGTAGTAGTAGTAGTAGTAGTAGTAGTAGAGGTAGTAGTAGAGGTAGTGGTAGTGGTAGTGGTGGTGGTGGTGGTGGTGGTGCCGGCGGCGGCGGCGGCGGCGGTGGTGGTAGTTGTAGTTGTAGAAGAAATTTATTGCATTTCTACTTCAGAAATATTCTGTGTTGACCAGTCCTTATTCATTAATTGATGCGTGTTATTTTAGAGGCAATATCATTTGCCATATTAATAAATAAGGCCAGATTTATGGCTTCTTGTTATCGTGGTGCGAAATTTCTTTGAAAATGTTGTTTCAATTGTAGGTATTCTCATACGGTTCAAGTGCAAGTGAGACTGCAGTTCTTGACACACATTTTCTCCACAGTTGGTTCTCCAGATAGCTTCAGTAAGCATTTGCATTTTACATTTTGTTGTCTTGAGAAACTGAGCTCAGCAAAAAATTTGAATGTGTTGGTTTATAGCTGTTTCATATGTAAATGCAGTATATGTTTACAAGTGAATATACGTAGTGTATATGTATGTATGTAGTGTGAATTGTTGAGAATTCCACGAGAGAGTATAGTATTTCGAAAAAGTGACCAGAAAAGGGGCGAACAATCATCATGTTTTGTTTGCTTTAAATGGACCAACATCTTTCACAATTTTTCACGCATTTTGGTGTTATTTTTTAGCTAGTTCAGTCTTTCGATTTATGTGACCTTGCCTTTATTTGTTGGCGTTATGTTTGCTTTGCTTGAACTTCTTTGCGAAATTCTGAGTTTCTGAATTTGATAATTATAGGATTGAGTCAGGAACAAGTCGACATCCTATGGGAATCATTGGCACATAACAAAGAAGGCTCAGATGAACTTCTTAATTGGTTGCTGAGTCAAGGCAAGAGTAAAGATCAGCATGCCATTGGAATTGACCTTTTCAAACATATTTTTGTTAAAAAGGTGAGACATTCATAGTTTGTTAATTACATGAGTGTTCTTTTCTTTAGTAGAATTCAGAGTGCTTCGTCATCTCATTGAGCTGAATCTTCACAAATCACTCTTCTTTTCCTTTTGAACATTATTTTGTCCGTCATTTCTGTCCTTCTTTTGTACAACTTTTTTTACTTTTAAATTGCTTAAGACCATCGTTTTTGTTCTTTTTTCGTTTATTATTTGGACGTGTTTACAACCATTAATTATATGCTGTCATATCGAAATTAAATCATTATTATTAATGTCTATTTTTCTGATTGTTTCTATACATGGTATTTGCATTTCCAAATAAATTTATTGTTATTAAGTCTAGTTTTATGTGCCAAAATACTCTTTATTTTGCATTTGAAATGCTTTCTAATAAATGGATCTAAATGTTCCTGGTATTTCCGAGTTTCCTTGCACCAGTTGTCTTGGTGACTTCAGTGACGACTGTAAAACAAAAACAAGAACTTTTCCTTCTGTCATAATGCTCAATTTATTCTTTTCTTGAAGGCCAATAAACCAATATGTAATTACATTGTGCATGTTATTGTACCAAATATAACCTGCAGTGTTACATTTTTTGAGAAGTTAATTTGAAAATTAACCCCTGTTGTCTTGCAAACGTTGGATAGTTTAATTGTTCCTGAGCTTACAGAACTTGGCTACATCAGCATTTTTTCTTTTTTTTCATAGTTGCCACTGCTTGAACCAGAAAAGATGAGCATGATAGGATTAAACCTCTTTCAACAGCTGTTCAGTCTCACACGGATAGCGAGTGATTGTCCAATATCTGAGGACGATGCGTGCAGCAGCGGCATGAAACAGCTCTGGGGAATAGCATTAAGAGCTCACAACACGGATGTCAGCATGACTGCTATACAATATCTTAACTCATACTACATCAACGGTAAATAACCGATGTTTCTCTACTGAAGAAAGTAATATTTCTCTTGATGTTGCCTTTAATTGTTCGTGTTGTTTCAACTGTTTACAAATTTGTCAGTACTTTGCAAATCTCACAGAAATGTGTTTAGAAGGGTGCTTGTAACATTCTTCCACATGCTGTGATCTTACCAGTAGCTGATTCTAGGTGAAGGCTTGTATTTGCTTAAAAAGTGACTTTCATTGTTATTGAAAGAAGTATGTAATATTAACGCATATTGGAGTGTTGTAGATTTTGCAAAAAGTGCTAAATAAGCAATTCCGTGAATAAATTTCGCTTATCTTATAAGCAGCTACTCTTTTGTATATGTATATATGTTTGTATGTATGTATGTATGTATGTATGTATGTATGTATGTATGTATGTATGTATGTATGTATGTATGTATGGTATGTATGTATGTATGTATATCTTTTGGCACATTCTACAAATTATTAATTGTGTTTTGCCAACATATACCAGCATAGTCTTTATTTACAAAATTTCATTGAGCTGAAGCTTCACAAGCCATTCTTATCTTTTTGAACATTCTTTTATCCGTCACTCTATCCTTGTTTTCACAACTTTCTTCGTTTTAAACAGCCGAAAACCCCGTTTTTTTTTTTTTTTCAATTATTATTTGGACTTGCTTACAACGGCACAAGTATCTAACAAGTTTTTACTTCTCGTACTTGCCATTAATTGCATGCATGCTGTCATATCAAATCATTAATATTAACAGTATATTTCTTCTCATTGTTTCTATATATTGTATATTTGTATTTCCAAGTAAATAAATAATTGATTTCATTACTAATTCCATCGTGTGTGTCCAATAACTACAGGCGTACATAGTAATTAATTTGTTTTTTAGATTGACGATTATATTGTGCCATGTAGCTAATCACAATAATATTTCTGTGACATAGGTTCCAGTCATAACCAGATGTTACGTAGTAATGTTTTGCCAAATTATAATATAAAATTTCATGAGCTGCAGTTATTAGCTCACTAGTCATCACTTTTCTTTTCATCTAAAACTCTGGGTTTGTCAGCTTAAACGATCATATTTTTCTTGTTACAGTTGGTCATGGTACGCTGGAGAAAGAGGAGGAATTCATCCATCGTTGTTTAGAGAGTCTCACCGAAGCTTCGGCCAATCTTGACAAGGTACGACATTTGGAGATACTGCTGTTTAATTCGGTCATTTTGCGATTTTATTCAAGCTGCTCGGAGTGGCAAATTATGCTGTTATTAAATAACATTTACTATTATTTTGATGAATCAAGTTTTTTCATTAATTATAATAGGTAAAAAAGAATTAAAGCCTGTTGCTAGTTGGTACTCATTCGTAGAATCTTGATATGGGGTTTAATTCACATCAGTGTAGTTAATGTACATTTGTTTCATATTTGTCTGTAGCATGGACAAGATTTTATAACTGACAGATATGTACATTTATCCTGTTTTGTTTTTTGCAATTATGTTCAGTTGCTTTAGAAAAGTTTAAAGAGATTATTTTGACAACTTTGCATTGTAAAAATGAAATTTATAATGCTGGTTCATCTGTGTTACAGGCACAAGAAACAAATTTCCTAATTATACAACGCGGGCTTGTACTGTTGAAGACTCACTTGGAAGTGTTTCGTAAAAGGTATGTCGGTGTCTCATGCAGTGATGACCAGGGCCATCTTAATGTACGGGCATGCTGGGCAGTTGCTCGGGGTCGCCACAAGTATAAGCGTCCCTTGCTAAATTGGTTTGCCAATGGAGTATCGTTTATACATCAAAATTTTTGTGTTGTTCAAGGCTCGTGTTGTATTGGTCAGATGTTTGTGTTGATTAATCTTTGCTGTACAGCATGTTATTTTTGATATTTAAACACGATTTTGTTGGAAGTACCTATGCAATAGATATATTTTTGATTTTATCGACCATTTACATTTTGATTCCTGTGAGTGGTTATGTATGTAGGAGCCCCAGTGCACTGCTTTGTGTATTAATTAATAATAAAACTAATTAATAAGTATTAAAACACTGCTAATAGCAAATGCTTCCGGTTCAAAACTATAAACTAGTGTGTACAAAACTAACTAGAAATGCTCACTTATGTACATAGATACGGTAGACACATAATACAATATACAGGGACAATATAAATAAAGTACATAATAAACGCAAGACGAAGTTTACATTAATTTATTACAATATACATATAATACATAACACAATACATAGTCATAATATGATAAGTAAAATGCATAATAACATAAAACAAAATTTACTCAAATTTCACAATATACATTACTTTCATACCACCTGTATTGAAGTGTTTTAATAACTATTACCATCTCTATTGTATCTAAGACGGCCCTGGTGATGACACTGATGTCAGTTGTATTATTGCTGATGACAGTTTAGTGTTAACATTGTAATTTAGCATTAATAGTGCAGCAAACTCAATACACCATTATCAGTACAGCCAAAGAACCTCAAATTTTGCGTTTGATCGTTGTAACTTATTAATATGAACATCGTTTGACTTACGTTTTTGTTTATTGCTTCAGATATGCATATCGTTTACGTGAGTGGGCTTTAGACGGCCGCGGAATTACCAGTCATCAGAAGAACATTCTTGAGAAAGATGCTGTCCCAGTTCGTTTATACCTTCAGCCTGCCGGGTCAAATGAAAAGGTTCGTTAATCACAAATCTTGCTAAATAGACGATGTGTTTGTTGTCTTAAAAAATAACAAATGCTTTCTAGTATCAAAATAATTTTCTAGAGTTACGTAAGTGTTCTTTTTTAACTTAAATTTAACAATGTTTGTGTTTACAATAGCCAAATTATTCTGCATAATTAGTCATAATAATAATATTCGTTAACTTATTACAGAAAGCTTTAGACATGTTAAGTGCCGACATGATAGGAACTCTGAGAGCCGAAGTCGTGCGATGGTGGAGTCAGGTAATTGTGAAATAATCATATTAGTTTGTGCAACTGATATACCCTAATGGATAACATGTCTGTTTTCCATCGGAGAGCTATGGGTTCAATACTGTGATCTGGTTATACCAAATACATTAACAGCAGGCATTTGTAATTATCAGGGTAAAAGTGGGTAATGGTGATATTGGATGTTCACATTTTATCGTTTGCAGTCTGGTAGCAAGTCTTGGTTTTAGATTGAAACATATCTCTGTTGATGAATGTAAGAGTATTAAATAAATTGAAGATGCAGCTTGGTGCTAAAGTCTTAGTGTTTATGTATGAATGAGAAACTCTTATAGAGTAGTTGCTCAACACTTTTAAAAGAAGACAGGATGATTTTTTATGTACTGCCCAATTTTCAAGTCGGATAAAAAGTATACGTTTTGACAATTAATACTACAAAAGCGTTTCTAATAGTTAAATAATAGATTAAAAATTTAATTTATAGCGGGCAACTACAAGTATTGATGACATCACAAACTAGCATAATTTTTAACAACAAAAATATTTCATGAGCTTGTTACACGTGTTTGGGAAAGCGAAAATTGAAGTACATTGCTACTGTAAGATATTCAGTGTGTTGTACTAAAACTGGGCAAGTTTTAAGATAAAAATTCAAATTTCATATTTGCCGCTATGCTCACACACGAGCTATTGAATGTGTGTAGTTCGTCACAAACTAACACATCTGCGCTGAGAGATACACCACCTTTTTTTGTGCAACACGTTTCCAAGATACAGGCACTAGTGCCCGTCTAACTAGCGAATGGCGAAATGCATGTAACAGCAAAGAACTAGTGGCGCGAACGTGAAATTGTGTTTGTGTGGTAATAATTCTTTCAAGTAAGTCATTTTTGAAAAAATTATATGTTTCCTTTCAATATTTTGAAGAGTAGATTATTTTGACCTACAGTTTAGGGTCGCGTCCGGTTTTGCTTTAATCTTTCACCAATGTATTTTAATACAAATAATAATGCACATTTTTGTACATTTAGAAACAGCAGCAGCAGCCTAAGCAGGTATCTTCAACTGGCGCTCGTGGTAGCATTACTACTGGGACAACGTCCACGTCTATGTTACTCACTCCTATTTTAGGTGCTATGCTGGCCGACGGACCTGTGCGTATGATCACTCACGGCCAGGAACTAACCGTCGATATCGACGAGAAATCTTTGTCGGAAATGCAGTTCAAAGAAAATCAAGTATGGTTGTACTTTAGAGGAAATTAAAATTTCAATTTTTTATGGTTTTCAAGTTGCATTTGCTTGTATTAAGCTCATTACTGGCCAGGTATTTTGTTCTCAAGCTATAAAGTTAGAGAATTTGTCTTTTGAGCATCAAAACTAATTTCAGATCATATTTGTATCTGTGGGCGCATCAAGGCAACAGAAGAAGCGAGACGGTCTTTGTCCTGGTTCTTTACTGCCTGCACCACCACAGGAAAGATTACCCATGTTGCTGCTGCTAGAAGAACAACATTTTGATGAGTTATTTAGTCTTATGCAACTACTTAGTAGTTACGAGGTTTGTAAACTCTAAACCTTGGTTAATTATTTTTTTATTTTTTATTCAAGATTGTAGTACCATTCCGTTGCTTTGTTGAAATAGATTTACTTTGCTTTGCATGACACTCCTGATTACAAGACATTCTTGCGACTGCAAATAGTGTAATTACATGTTTCATTGTTGTGCCAGATTAACTTGCTGGCCAATGAGAAATTTCATTTTTTAAACAATATTCGTTAATTTTGTTACAATGAGTATCTGCAGGTAAAAACGGATCTATTAAGAGAGGTTCTTAAGCTCTGTAATGATCACATTCTTGTTTCAAGATCGTTTCTGGGTTTTGTGCGTTTTCAGTGAATTTATCAAGTGCTTTATACTGTTTTGTTCAGTAAATGAAGCATTTTTCATGGGGTACCGGCAGTTTTTTCTCAAGTTGTTATATTATTTATCTTCTTAAACAAAAGTAGCCAGCATTTTTAAATAGCTAATGAAATATCCAACTGGAATATATTATTTATGCAAATGGAGGACAAACTTTTTCTGCGCATATGATATTTTTAAAAAAAAATTGTGTAAAATTTCCCATAGGAGCAAACTATAGCTTAGCTAGAGCAATAGGTTGCCCTGGTGTTTGTGACACGCAGTCATTATATTCATTGTCCTGTTGTAGCTTCTAACATCACACTGCCGGAATTGGCATTGCTAACGTTGGTGTTGCTATGGTGACTGAGCAACTTTGCCATCTATGGCGAGTTGAAAAAACAACGCGTGTGTGTAATTTCACTACTCGCAGTCGTGTGTAAAGAACTCTTATCTATTTTGTATTTTTGTTTGATGTACATGTATTTGCTTTTGAATGTTTTTCTTAGAATGGACCGCGAGGTCAGGTGCTGTCTCGTAAGGTGTGGGAGTTGCTGATGATCCTGCCTACGTCTCCGCACAAGTTGCAAGGATTTCAGGGTTTACGGCAAGGACAGAAGGTTGACTGGAATCACTTGTTGAATCCGCAGTCTCCGCATCGTCTCATTTACTCGTTACAAATTGTGGAGGCTTTGGGCCAGCCGGAAGTTGCCAAGAAGAATTACCTGAAGCAGGTAATCGAAGTGGTTCAATAGTAATTTCTCTTAATTTTCTGATTAATAATGCTTTAGGTAATACTAAGACCATGATGGTAAAGTTTTAGCATTTATTGCACAGTACACATGTATATGTAGTCATACAGTAACTAAATTGAAAGACATAAGACTTTTCAGTAGAGCTCTTCAGTGTCTACTTATGCAATTATTTCAAAATATTAGGCAAAAGCACAAAACTACAATTGTTGTTGAAGAGCAGCCATGTTTGTTACTGAATAAAATTATTACTAGATTCAGTAACCAAAACAGAGATAAGTTTGTAAGACGTTTTTTTTTGTCTCGAATTGGATATTTAAAATTTATGATTAATGCTTCCAAAATGTTAAGATGAATATCTGATCTGCACTTGTATATAATTTTTAAATTTGCATCATTGTAATTATCTGGACATGATTGGATGCTGTGTAGATGCTGGGCTATGGCAGATGTGGCTTCGTCTTGGTTTGTACCTGAATTACCTGTGCACTGTGCAATAAATGCTGAAACTTTACCATCATGGTCTTAGTATTATTTAAAGCATTATTGAAATTCTGTATCTCGAAGAACCTATGAATTTATTAAAACGTCCAAGTTATTAAGTATTTTCTTCCCGTTCTTCTTTTTTCTTTGCATCATCATAATTACATTCGCTATACATCAGCATTAGCAGTTTTACCAATGCTACTGTTGTTATCCCTAAACTACTTTACAATAATTGTTTGCAAGGGTAGAGTTATTAATTACAGATATTTCAATATTAGCTTCTAATATCACTTTGAAATATTTTTGTTCTTATCTAAAACATTGAAGTTATATAATTTTTTGCAATTTCCAGCTTGCTGCTGGAGATGGCGATGCTGTCACTCAGAAAATGGAGGCAGAGGATACTGGAACAAAATGGCAAAAAGTGGTAAGTTTTGTATGCTTATGTAATGTTCTCCAAGTGTGGCTTGAAATGGTTTTAGGAATATTTGTATTGTTTTTATTTTTATGCTTTGATATGTAAAAACTAAATCTCATATCTAAATAATAACTATAGCTCTTATGTAGCAGAAAGCAGATGCTGTTTAGTAGTGAAACTGTGTTTTCTGTTCTAGTTTATAGAGGGCGGCGGTCTCAAGCACATGTTTACGATATTCATGTCTGGTGTTCTACAGGCGGGTGGCGGCACTTGGAATGAGGTACGATTTCCAGAATTTAACATAATAACTGATCTATTAAAAGAGACAAAATACGTTGCTTCTCATCTTATCTATGCCAAATGGTTTTAAATGATGTAATTATAGTTTATGAAGATTTGGTTTTATTCTTACGTGTTGAAGATGAATTTGATGATGGACATCTTTTACTGTTGTGATGTAATGTAATTGTTTTTCCCTTGACTAAAAGAAGAATGAAGGATTGTCTAGAAGTATCATTAAATAAACAAATTAACTAACTGTGGTAATATTAGACAAACAGTATTGTAAGTAAGTAAGTAAGTAAGTAAGCAATTTATTGTTATGGCATAATACATACAGTGAAATTTATGTAGTTTTACGTACTGCAATAACTTATAGAAACAGCAGGAAGATTAACACAAATAATTCAATCAGTTGTACAGTGACATAGAGAATTAATATTGGAGATTTACTGAAATTTACTGTTGATGCTGCGAATTGCAACGGGATAGAAAGAATTTAAAGTTCTCGTGGTTTTAGAGTTAATTTAGCCGTAGCTCGTATTATCCCAGAGAGGAGCATTTCAAAGTATTTATTATTTGGATGAAATTCATCTTTTATGATCACTTTCGCTCTCTTTGTGACCCTAGTTTTATACAAATATATATATATTGGGTATATATTTTAGAAATGTACGGTTAGCCTTGTTTGATTGTAAAAGATAAATGAACATATTGGAAAGTTTCATATTCTACAGTTTTTCATACTTATTGATAAAGAAAAGGGTGTGTTTCTTTTAAGTGTGTAAAGTCTGTCGTGCCAAAATCTTTGTTTTCAATTGTAGTGGGATCAAGATTGCCTCGCTTACATGCTGAAAATGATTTGCGAGTTTGGCGTGATGCCAGAAGATCTAGAGGCCTGCGGAGGAGAGCTGTTTCAACAATACGAGATGCCCCGTGTGCACGACACACCACGAAAGTGTCTGAAGCGAGGTCGCAAAGACAGTCAAGAACGACTCGTGATTCCACGGCTTAGTCAGGTGAGATAATCACTCATCTTATGTATTATTATCAGGTGAGATAATCCCTCATCTTATGTATTATTATCAGGTGAGATAACCACTCATCTTATGTATTATTATCAGGTGAGATAATCCATCATCTTATGTATTATTATCAGGTGAGATAATCACTCATCTTATGTATTATTATTAGGTGAGATAACCACTCATCTTATGTATTATTATCAGGTGAGATAATCACTCATCTTAGGTATTATTATCAGGTGAGATAATTGTATACTGTGTAAATTTTTATTGAATCAAAACGAGTGAGATTATCCTGTGCATTTAAAGAAATTTACTGCATCCAGGTATGATAATTTAAAACGAGCACGTTATAAAACTACAAACGTTAATTTATCATAGTTCAACATGTATACAATAAAAAGAATGTTTATCTCTACTTAAACTTATTAACTAACCATAGTTAATTACATCGACTTTATCTTTTTAGCCCGTACTAGCAATGATGGATGAAGATGCAGTCCTCAAAGTAGTTCTCTCTATTTTGGGTGATGCTGCGAGTCCTAGCGACCCAAACCAGTACCAATTAGGAATCTGGGGAAAGGCTCAAGGTACTCTTCCCTATATATCTATGGCACGTTTTGCAATTTTTTTTGGCACTTTTCATTTTTGTGATTGTAGTTCGTGTTTCTGGTAACGAATTAATTCTAAAAAGTGGAAATATTTTGCAGTTGTGCATTACGCCATGACGGTTCTGGTTTCCTGGGCTTACTCTACAGACAGCATAAAGCCTAAGCTGTGCTGTGCTTTCAGCAACGATAATCAGTGTTTGAAAAAGCTGGTACTTGATGCTCCCGATGTAAGTTTATTCTTAGATTTTTGCAGTATTTTGAATGTGGGAAGTTCGTTCATTGGATTTTTTTAATTTACTTTTTACATGTGTTCACAGTTGACATTTGTTTGAGTGTGGAGATTACATTATACAGAATCAGTACAGAATTAGTTACACATACAACAGGAAGTAGTGCAATCACACTCTTGAATTGTTTTTTAACTTGCCCCAATTTTGGCAGACAAAAAATTGCTCAGTCGTCAACTGTTTATGTCCTGCATTTGCATAAATCACATATTCCTTTTGGAGGTTTCATTAGGTGTTTGAAGATGTTGGCTGTTTTTGTTTAGGTGGGCAAATACTTTAATTACTTGAAAAAAATCTACCAGCAACCGATGAAAAATGCTTTATTTACTAAACAAAACAGCACAAAATGCTTAATAAATTTACCAAAAACACGCCAAACCGAAAAATGTGATCATTTCAAAGTTTAAGAACCTTTCTTAACAGATCTGTTGGCTGTTCTTACCTGCAAATACTCATTGTAACAAAATTAACGAATATTACAGTGAAATTTCTCAATGGCCAGCAAGTTAGTCAGGCACAACAATGAAACTTGTGATTGTACTATTTGCACTCGCATAATGTGTTATATGCTAGTATATCTAATAACCATTACCACTTAAAGGAGTTGGAGTACCTACTAAGGTTAGATAAGCCATTCTAATAATTTGTGTTGCTAAAAAGTGGTTCCAGTATCTAAATCAATCTTTCTTTATTGTTGCAGTTGTTTTTTTACATTAACAGCAATGATATGTAGCCCCAAATTATAGATCATGCAAGTGCATCTGTGCCATTTTTATAGTGCGTTGTGTGTACATCTGTACATAGTACGTTGTGTGTACATCTGTACAAAAACTTTATTGTTATTAGCGATATTCGAGTGAGAGGTTTTTTCTTCATTATCTGGATTTGATAACAATTCATGTGCAAGTGAATGTTACAGATGTCAGTAGCTGTTGCTGCTGATGTTATATTAGAAATATTTATTAATTAATTAATTATTTAACAATTAAAGGCAGTTTTCAATATTTGTAATTCACATTTTCATCATTTAGTAAATTTTCATTGATTTTTTAACTTATTTTGTTATTTTCATAGAAAAAATTAAAAATTGGCTAATACTTACAATTTCAATTACACATGATAAGAACTTGAAGCACAAAAAACCCTCCACTTACGTCAAGCTAAAAAAATTTGTGTTGGAATTTTATGCCTCTTACAAACTGCCTTTTTGCATACAGGACTTGCATCGGCAGTAATGCTGTATAAAACGTGTAAATATAAACTCCCGTAATGGCCGTTAGATGCAAAATTTTGACGATAAGTCATTTAAAACAAGTTTAGATAACATTCTGTAAAGTTTGGAAAAATAATCAGAGCATTTGTAGCACACATGTCACTTAACTAAGTAGAATTTTAAATTACTGTATCTTGTCAATAAGATTAAAAACACGTGAGTGGTGCACCCTGGAGAGTAAGTCAGCGACATTTTACCACTTGATGAAAACATTTTAAATAATTAATAATTTTCTTTTCTAATTACAAAAGTCTTTCAAGCAGGTAAGTGAAATGCTAAGTAACAACTTTGCATGGAAAGTTTTTTGGGACATAGTTTAACATTTCCTTTTGTTCCCTTGATTTCCATTGCTCGTATGTTACGTCACGTGAGAGCACGTTTCCGTCACGGCGCTGTCGGAACAGTGTCGTGGGGAATTTAATATGCAAACAAACAAAAAATCCTTTCAACGCAAGTATGATTAAAATGCTATAAAGTAATGTAATTCTTCAAGGCGATTTTTCTGAAACCTACCTCTTTTCTTGTCCATTAGCAAAGAGGAAATTAGCCAACAAAAGCAATACTCAAATTGATCAGTTAACAATTAGAATAATTTGAAACAATCATACAAAAATTATTGACTAGCTTAGTGTCCTGGTGACAGAAAATGTTTAACAGAGAGTTTTTGTCTATATCATTAATAACAGTCGTGTTTCTGACAAAAGCAATTTTTTCACAATGAATGTTATACATTAGCACCTAGGTTATAGTGTACGTGTGTTGATTACATTCATTTACATGTCATGCTTAATTCGGCACAGTTTCAGCGCATGCCACTCATCCTGTTAAATTTAGATATCAATATTACCCTTTTAATGTATTTCATTTGGCGTGTTTTCATCTTGTACAGTTTTAGTTATATTGCATAAATGTGTACCATTTATTGTACATTCAAAAAATAATGTTCAGATCTCTAATGGCATTATTTCTTGTTTCGTGTTACTAACTTTAGTTTGCATTGACAGCCGACAGTTCGTCGTGAAGCGTGCGCAGGTCTGTACCGTCTCTGTCTCGGCATCACTGTTGATGGCGCCAGTGGTGAATTCTTTATACTACCTTTATTGTCTAGTCTGTTGGCGTGTTTGGACGATGCGATTGCGATGAGGCCGCAACAAACTGATGTAAGTGCAGAGATTTGAATTAAAGGAAACGCCAAATCTCTCAGGAATTTGAGCTTATTTTAATATTTGAAAAAAATGTTAGAAAGATTCAGCAATGAAATTGTGATAAGTGCCTCATGTAATTAGTAAAATCATTTTAAAGTTGCGATCACTTCACTCTTGGGCAAGCTCATTTTGAATGAAAAATGGCTTCATCCGGTTACCGTGCAATGTAAGCTCTTATTCTGCCAGGCGCTTCAGCAATATTTTTTCAACTTATAGGATGACCTCTGTAAATTAAGTAACCCGCCCACACCTCACAGGCTTGCATGCATACCTGAAAGTCATCAAAAATCTGTAAATTAGTTATTTACACAATTAATGTACACTACTTACACATTTTAAGATATAATCCTGTGGATTAAAGCTATGTTATCGCTTTAAATTTGCTCATAATTGACCAAATGACTAATTTTTACATAACCACAGTTAAATACAATGCTAAAATAACTGAACTTCTGACTGAACTGCTGAAATTTTGCAATGTGTACCTTCTCAGTTTGACCAAGAGGCACCAGCTTACGTCATTTTTTTCAAGTATGCCTGCAGTGACGTTCATTTGGTGGGAGATAAGAAATATTTAACTTTCTTGTACATTTTTAAGCAAAGCATTTTACGTGCATTTATTATGTGGTGATACATTAAAACATGTTGTTCGAAGATTGTTTTTTTCTTTAAAGTGTTTCTTTTATTTGATGATTAGCTTTGTGATGGTTTGTAATTTTTTTCTTGTTTTTATTGCTAATTCTGACGTAATACTGGCACACAATATTAGTTTTAACAAGCATTATGCAGGTTTTCAGTAAAGCATTGATAGATTATATTCAAAGTTCAAAATGAACAATTCCACATGTTTCAGATAGGCCTAAAGTTTTTATAACATTTATGAACTGATTATTAATTAGAAATCATTATTAATAAATTATTAGTTTTTTCTATGATCAAGAAGTAAAGTTTTTGTATAACAAAGTGCAACAGTTTTTTTTTGTCTGTTTCTAATTACTATTGTAAAATTTTTGGGTGTCAAAGTCATTAATTTTTGTTGTACCCTATTGTAATGTTTTACACAGAGCAATTTAGACATTTTGTTGGAATCAAAGGACCAAGAGCCATACGGACCTGGTTGCAAAGATTTCTTCTGGTTGCTATGTCGGCTCGTTGAGACTCTTGGACCGGACTTGGCCACAAAGCTGAAGGATCCTTCGTCAGATGAGGTGAGACATCCTCCTTATTTCTAATTTACTAATTTAGGCTTAAGGAACCGATAAAATTCTTAATTCTTATCAAGTAGAGCCTGAAGCTGAGTCAGTTCCTACAACATCACCTGAGTCACACAGTAAGTCAACTAGCTCGGCTGAGGTTGACTAACTTTTCAGCTGAGTTGGCTTAAAAAATCAGATAAGGCAGCTAAAGCTGCAAATTTTTGTTAAGTAAATAAATGATAAATAGTTATTCAACTGTTAAATTCTGGAGACAATTTTTTGAAATAATTTGTGTTGCTTATACGCGGAAAAAAGTTGATGTGCAAATTCAAATAATACATTAGAGATCAATCTGTTATTATTATAAAAAAAGTGATGGATTTGTTGCAAAAATAATATAAACCCAATTCTTGACACCGCTTATCTTGATTACCGATGAATCAATACCAAAACACTAAAATGATCTCATACATGTAACTAATGTTGCCTATTTGGGTTTAATTTTGAAATGACCAGCTTTTTCGTTCAAAAAAACAACTACTGATTTACATGATTATCGCAAGAGCGAAAATCTTCGCAGCCGGCAAAAATGTCGGCTAGCTCGATTCCCATCACTGAGCGGCTGGCGCGTTTAAAGCTGAGTTTCTTATCGGCTAAGTCGACTGTAGAAATAAACCAGCTGGAGCTCAGCCAAATGGCGTGGCTCTGGCCTCTATTAATAAGTAATTTCTTTCTGCTGCTTATTCCGTCTTTCTGACTTCATTTAATTGAGTTTTATTGCACATTGTGTTTTACTAATAAATAGTTTGTAGATAAAGCATATTAGTTGGAAAAACACTAATGAGCTGTTATGAAAAAACTTCTGCAGAGCTCTATAGTGGATCTGGACAGTTTGGCACAGAAGTTGGCGGAGCACGTCGTGGAGAGGGACTACGTGGAAAAGCGCCACAATGCCAGGGAAGATGATGGTTTAGTCGGATTGTTACAGCTCAGTGCAGCTGTGATGAAACATAATCCACCATATAAATACTCCGCGGAAATTAAAGTAAGTAAATATTGGGTTGAGAATTCTTGGGTTAAGCTTGAAATAAAGAGCTTCTGTACTGAAAAATGATGGTGGACATTGAAATACTTAGCATAATGTTTTGCAAGAGCCGTCTCTTCTTCTTTATGGTAGCATAATTATTCCGCACCTTTATATGCTCTATTACTAAGTTAGTTCACAGTTAGATTATTCTGAGTTCATCTCATAATAAATCAAACAGTGGTATATTCACAGGCCTAATGAGAAGTGGTATAAAAAAGTATATAAAATTCTTCTAAGATGCAGTACATTTGCTTGAAAACTACTAATATTTTGTTATTTTATTTATGACACTTTTCAGTTTTGACTTTGTGTTAACTTAATTCCTTCTTGAATTTTTGTATTGAAAGATTTTTCTGCTTTGATATGAGCAGTAAATGGATAAATTTTAGTATTTTTCCGTCTAATTTCTGAACTCTCTCCTTAAATGACAAAAGTGTATTAAAATTGCAAAACCTAAATTAGCTATATTGTTTTTGATGCAATTGCAGTACAGTATACTGACT
>JAQGDQ010000215.1:0-35000 GCA_030141605.1 Tubiluchus corallicola
CTATTGAAAATTGTTAGTTTGTGATGTCATCAATAGTTGGGCTTGTCCGCATTTAATTAAGATTTTAATCTAATATTTAATTATGAGAAACGCTTTTACAGTATTAATTGTGTTAAAATGTATACTTTTTATCGGACTTGAAAATGGGGTACTACGCGAAGAATCATTATGTATTCCTTTAATCCCTCGTGGGTTCCACACAGTAACGCTCTGTGTTGGAAGCCATACAGGATTCACGGAAAGAAGTCACGTAGTAGCCATTAATTGTGCTTGAGATGATGTTTATTGCTGGTTTATTGGCTTTTTCATACAGTAACAATGCACTGCTTAAACACTTCAATGTTATTTTTGGTGGACTGGTTAAAAGAGAGCAATGATCAAAGCAACACTGAACAGTTCAACCATCATGGATGTCTAAGCAAGAAAATTTTGATTCCACTCCATATCTTTGCCGTCAACACTGAACAGTTCAACCATCATGGATGTCTAAGCATGAACATTTTGATTCCACTCCGTATCTTTGCTGTCAAATATTTCGAGGAGATCCTCGTGGTTTCTTGTGGAGTTCCACGACTAAAAATATGTCTTCATGGACACCCAAGCTACGCGAAATTTGTTTCACTACGGCCAAATTATTTAATGCACAAACCGACTTAAAACAGAATATCGTTGCTCTGCTTGTCCATAGGAATGTTTAAATATTGTTTGTAAATAAGCTGATAATCATGGAAAGACCGAAAGTTCTTACGTAAAATGAAATCATTGTTCATCGCCGTAGTCAGTGCTGGCATTAACCATCAGGCAAGAAAGGCACGTGCCTTAGGGGCAACCAAAAATCCGGGCCACAAAAAAAGAAATTAAAAATTTTTAATAAGGTCTCAGGTGATGACAAAAATGTTTTCTTTTATTTTTATGTACATAAATGTTTAGTATTTTATGTTGTGGCCTTTGCGACAACGAATGAATAGGACGCTATTCAGGCAGGAATGTTGATCAGAAATTTTGTCTTAACATGGATAACACCATTTTCTCTGTTGTCAACAACGTGATTATTGCATTTCATTTTTTGAGCTAAAGCTTTGCTACAGTGTCGCTTTGTTTTCTTTAAGACCTTAATCTATTATTGGTTTCTTTTAAAGGAATACGTTCTACTGTTCTACAGTTTACAGCAAAAGCGTGCAAAGTTGTAATCTAGCTCGCTATATGTACCAATAGTAATTACTGTAAACAATGAAAATATATTTGTTGTTCTAAATTTTTGCATAATAAATTTTCTGTACTAAGTTAAACTTTTTCCTTTTGCCGCTAAGCCCAAATTATCTGTATTTTCAGGCCGCTTAATAAAATGTGACTTAAGACTAGCAGAGCCCTAATCCCGGCACCTGGCGTAGTGTATAAGCTTCGAACTTCAGTTCATAGGGAAACAACTAAAGTAAATGTTGTATTTTACTTTTTCCTTGGATGCAGTGGAATGGATTTCTTAAAAAAGTGTTTAACGTTAATTTAATTCGATTTTATTTTGTGAATAAGGCAGACCATAAAGAGCTTTCTTTATCTTGTTTTTAAATGTTAATGCTAAAGGAAAGAATCTCACGTTTTTCATGGCGTCCTCATTGATTTTTATAAGAATAAAGTCTTCTTCTCCTTCGCTGCCCAATGTGCCCATTCCTAAGAAAGTCGCTCATATGGTAAACCTTTGCTACGACAGTAAATATCATCATCATCATACGCCCATCTTATCTTATTCGCCAATCCCGTTGTTCATGCAATTGTCTTTAATTTTGCTCCATTAATTAAAGAATGTAGCAGCTCTGTCTCAAACACCAAGACGACAAGAATAAATTTAACAACTTTATAGCTCGCAAATCACCATCATCATCATCATATGCCCGTCACGTCTATTGTAGACATCGGGCAGGCAGAATTCTAAAATAAAAGAAATCTGCCTTCAGACAGGTAAACGCAGCAGTAATCCAGCAAAAAAAAACTAGACACTGCTACGCCAGTGGCTTGTCAGCACCACTTCCGTTAACATACACTAACACACTAACTACAGTAAGTACACTAACATACGTAGGCTAGCAACATGGGAAACCTCTACTACGAGAGTAACTACACTAACATACGTAGGCTAGCAACATGGTAAGCCTCTGCTACGAGAGTAACTACACTAACATACGTAGGCTAGCAACATGGGAAACCTCTACTACGAGAGTAACTACACTAACATACGTAAGCTAGCAACATGGGAAACCTCTACTACGAGAGTAACTACACTAACATACGTAGGCTAGTAACATGGTAAACCTCTGCTACAAGACTAACTACACTAACATACGTAGGCTAGTAACATGGTAAACATCTGCTACGAGACTAACTACACTAACATACGTAGGCTAGCAACATGGGAAACATCTGCTACAAGACTAACTACACTAACATACGTAAGCTAGCAACATGGGAAACGTCTGCTACGAGAGTAGCTACACTAACATACGTAGGCTAGTAACATGGTAAACGTCTGCTACGAGAGTAACTACACTAACATACGTAGGCTAGCAACATGGGAAACCTCTGCTACGAGAGTAACTACACTAACATACGTGGGCTAGCAACATGGGAAACCTCTGCTACGAGACTAACTACACTAACATACGTAGGCTAGCAACATGGGAAACCTCTGCTACAAGACTAACTACACTTACATATGTAGGCTAGTAACATGGGAAACCTCTGCTACGAGAGTAACTACACTAACATACGTAGGCTAGCATCATGGGACACCTCTGCTACAAGACTAACTACACTAACATACATAGGCTAGCAACATGGTAAACGTCTGCTACAAGACTAACTACACTAACATACGTAAGCTAGCAACATGGTAAACCTCTGCTACGAGACTAACTACACTAACATACGTAAGCTAGCAACATGGGAAACCTCTACTACGAGACTAACTACACTAACATACGTAGGCTAGCAACATGGTAAACCTCTACTACGAGACTAACTACACTAACATACGTAGGCTAGCAACATGGGAAACCTCTGCTACAAGACTAACTACACTAACATACGTAGGCTAGCAACATGGGAAACCTCTGCTACGAGACTAACTACACTAACATACGTAGGCTAGCAACATGGGAAACATCTGCTACAAAACTAACTACACTAACATACGTAGGCTAGCAACATGGGAAACCTCTGCTACGAGACTAACTACACTAACATACGTAGGCTAGCAACATGGGAAACATCTGCTATGAGACTAACTACACTAACATACGTAATCTAGCAACATGGGAAACCTCTACTACGAGACTAACTACACTAACATACGTAGGCTAGCAACATGGGAAACCTCTGCTACAAGACTAACTACACTAACATACGTAGGCTAGCAAGTAATACAAAACTTTCTGACAGCTATCATTTTCCCTGAATTTCAACGTGATAGACTCTTTGACCCTAGGAGACTTTAGTTCGGGACTATTTTGTTGGATCATTATTTCTCATTGGAAACCAGAACTCACGGTCTACAAAAATCTTGTGAAAAAGGAGTATGAAAACCGGCTTCACAAATGGAGTGAAGTGTAATTAATTCTTTTACACGTGCTAGTTATAATGCTCAAGAAGCCGCTGCGAACATCCATTTCATTAATAACCGTTCACTGACAAACAGCGGAAACGATAATACTTCCGGTTTGGACAGAACTATAACGCAAGTGATGCACGGCGTCTTCCTTTGTGCGGATATTGCGTTTTAAAGGCAGATCCAAGAAACGAACAACGTGCGTACACACGAGTACTGCCTCTGAAGTAGTAATAATAAGTCTGTTAATTACTTGCATGTTTTGGTAACAATCACAGGTAATTGTGTTTCCACAGGTGTAATGTATACGCTCAAACCAAAGTTGCGTTCCCATATCTATGTTAGTTTATACTGCAAAAATACAAATTTTCTGTAGTCTACAATTACTACATCTACAAATCTACTGAAATAAGTGCAAGAAAATAAGTGCTACAGATTACTATGTTACACTAAAAAGCTAAAAAGCATACATACATTGTTGGTCCAATGTTGAGTCGAGATAAAGCCAGAATGTCAGTAAAAGGTAGCAGTATAATTATAAGTGAAATTCTAAATGTAACAGAGACGTGTGTACATAACAAGTTCCACCTACACAATGTCAGAGTAGAAAAAGTAGTCTAGCTTGTTGAACTACAGTCTAATATATTGTGGCTTCCAATGCATATACTACCTTGAGAAGGGGTAATGGACCAAAACATTTGTCCCTGCAACAACAGGTATTTTTCACAAAGTTGATGATTTCTCTTTTCCTGTCGTTATGTATACTTTTTCTTCTAGTAATATTCCACTTAAGATAGGTTATAATGTGTTTTCTGGTCAATTATTTAGGCATGCCAGGTTATGTTCTAGTAAGCAGGTGTTTTTGGTTAGGGCAGCTAGCTTGTGTAAAATAATGTCCAATAGGGGGGGTTACTCTACGATGAGTCTTCTTCGTTCTTATGAAAATGTTTTTAAAAGTCACCGTTTTCTTTTTTTAAGTTTGGTTGGCGTTCAGTTAAGCAAGTGGCTGTTGCCTTGATGTGATTTTGGTGATGAGAAACTTTTCTAGCCTTTTGACGCTTTGTGGTCATGTTGAAGGAGCCCCTTCTCTTTTTTGTCATTGTTGCAGTTGGTTTACGTTGATGTTCTGTGGGTGCTTTGTATTATGTGTTATGTCTGTAGATGCCACTTTAACATCTAAGATTGGGCAGTCAATGTATTATGTGTTATGTCTGTAGTTATCACTTCAACATCTAAGGTTGGGCAGTCAATGTGACTGGGTCCCCACCGGAAGAGTTTGAAGATAGTGAGAAGGGACCGAAATCTGAATCTTTTCGACGCCTGACCTGATGACCCTTTTCCTTTGGTGATAATTTTATGTGTGTGTCGTTTTAGATTCTATGATTTGCAGTTGTCTTTGTCTCTTTTTGTTGTTTGTGTGTGGTGTTGATGTCATTGGAGTTTAATTCTGAAAACAGTTATCAGACAGAATTTGGTTGCATTAAAAGACAAGGCGAGGCGAGGCAAGGCAAGGCAAGGCAAAGCAAGGCAAGACGAGACGCGATCCGACACGACATGACAAGTCAAGAGAAGAGGAGATGAGATGAGATGAGATGAGATGGGATGGGATGGGATGGGATGGGATGGAATGGGATGGGATGGGATAGGATGGCATAAGATAAGATAAGATAAGATAAGATAAGATAAGATAAGATAAGATAAGATAAGATAAGATAAGATAAGATAAGATAAGATAAGATAAGATAAGATAAGATAAGATAAGATAAGATAAGATAAGATAAGATAAGATAAGATAAGATAAGATAAGATAAGATAAGATACGATACGATACGATACGATACGATACGATACGATACGATACGATACGATACGATACGATACGATACGATACGATACGATACGATACGATAAGATAAGATAAGATAAGATAAGATAAGATAAGATAAGATAAGATAAGATAAGATAAGGTAAGATACGATAAGATCCAGTCAGGACAGCCGAGGTAAGATAAGGTGAGATGAGATGAGAGGAGAGGAGACGAGACGAGACGAGAGAAACTAACCTACTGATAGATTTTACCACATTTTTCTTCCCATCCCTCGTGGTATTTTCCAGCCATGAACTGGGATTTGCACGATGAGATGAGATGGGATGGGATGAGATGAGATGAGGGGAGAGGAGAGGAGAGGAGAGGAGAGGAGAGGAGAGGAGGGGAGAGGAGAGGAGACGAGAACTAAACAGGCAAGACGAGACGCGATCCGACACGACATGACAAGTCAAGAGAAGAGGAGATGAGATGAAATGAGATGAGATGAGATGAGATGGGATGGGATGGGATGGGATGGGATGGGATAGGATGGCATAAGATAAGATAAGATAAGATAAGATAAGATAAGATAAGATAAGATAAGATAAGATAAGATAAGATAAGATAAGATAAGATAAGATAAGATACGATACGATACGATACGATACGATACGATACGATACGATACGATACGATACGATACGATACGATACGATACGATACGATACGATACGATACGATACGATAAGATAAGATAAGATAAGATAAGGTAAGATATGATAAGATCCAGTCAGGACAGCCGAGGTAAGATAAGGTGAGATGAGATGAGAGGAGAGGAGACGAGACGAGACGAGAGAAACTAACCTACTGATAGATTTTACCACATTTTTCTTCCCATCCCTCGTGGTATTTTCCAGCCATGAACTGGGATTTGCACGATGAGATGAGATGGGATGGGATGAGATGAGATGAGGGGAGAGGAGAGGAGAGGAGAGGAGAGGAGAGGAGAGGAGAGGAGAGGAGAGGAGAGGAGAGGAGAGGAGAGGAGAGGAGAGGAGACGAGACGAGAACTAAACTACTGATAGATTTTACCACATTTTCTTCCTACTGACTCTTCGAATTTAAGCCCAATAGAAAACGTGTGGTTGATTGTCAAGTTGCACCTGCAAGAGACCGACTATACCAGAGGTGTGCAAATGATTTGACTAGCTGGGCCACATTAAACTTTCCCGCAATTCCTGCGGGCCGCAGGCAGTTTGATCAAGGTGCCAAGTACAGAAGGGCCTAATAACGATTTTTTTGCATCCGACCTGCGTACATCATTACTACTACACTCAAGAAACTATTTTAGAAGTTATTAAAATTTATATTACAAACCATATATTTCTACTTTCGGGACAGATAGTGGTAATTTCATTGCAATGCATATTAGTAATGTGTATCACACAGTCTATGTAGTACAGTGACATTAAGCTACAACCGTCTTGTAAGGGTTTATGGCATCCGATCTAGTAGAAAAAACTACCCGCGCCATCTTTGGGATCGTGGCACGGACTTCAGCTGGATACACTCAATTAATCGCCCGGGCCGCACTTTCATTAGGTTGACAAATCTCTTTGCGGGCCGCACAAATTCTCTCGGCGACATGCCGAGATCCAAATGTGGTAACATGACGCTCAGATTTCTGGAAGCTGCTGAAATTTCCTGGATTCCATGCCAAAACGAGTGGAGAAACTGATAAAAAATCAAGAGGCCATGTTATATAATGGAAAGTATGAGAGTGATTAAAATGAGAGTGTTTAACGTGCATTTTCGTTCATTTTGCATTAGTTAAATTAATTTTGCATTAATATAAATATATTAATATATCTTCTAGTGACAAAGACAAATAGCTACCCAAAAAGTCTATATTTCCAAAGTTAGATTTTTCACATTAGACTGATTCTAACTAATTAGATTATCTTTTCATTTAATTAATTTGAGCTGAACTTCAGCAGGTGACTAATTAAACTAATTAATTAATTGAAATTTAATTAATCGTGGATTTGTAACATCAACATCCGATCCTTATCATTAAGAATATTTTCAGGATTATTGTTCTCTGTTTTCACGGATTCGCACAATTTAACTCGATCACTTTACGAGATGAAACCAACCTTACAACTCGACAACCTGCTTTCTTTCCGCATAACAGTTTTTTTCCAGTTTTTACAAATTGTTACAAAAAACACTTCAAAAAATTGAAAAATTGTTAAAAATACAATAGTACTTGTATATATAAAAATTATTGCATGTACAGTAAAACATTGGCATAACCAGACTAAAAGTAAATGTTAACAAATTCGCACATGAAGAGGAAAGATGCGTAAATAGATAAATATATAAGATATACAAAATCTTGTATTACATAAGAAGTAAGACTTAAAGTCATCTTTGTAAAACATATTAACATTTGTGATACCATGCTGTAAGCCATTACACTGAGCTTAGCTTCTCAAACTCGTGCTAGTATTTCCTCTCAAAAATGCACAGCCTTACCAAAAATCATCATTTTCGCTGTAATAAAAAGAAAGAATATAAACATCAAATTAATTCAGTCATTAAGTTTTGAATTGAAATACAAATATAGTTGCTCTTTTATTAAATTAGAATTTCTAGGCATTGGTGGTCTAGATATGACATGAGGAAATTGGTGACCAGCACATTGCAATCCAGCAGTGCGCATGCGGTCATGTGCACGTCTGAGCCTTGGTAAAAAAAGTACTGTTGCTCACACAGTTTGTTGTCACTTTCGTCTAGTGGACCTCTCTTTCAACAAAACCTTCAACATTTTATGGACTGTTTCGTCCTCTTTTTCCCAACATGCCCAAACATTTGCACATTGGAGGCTGTTTGAGCAGTTTTCTGCAAAATTTGGCTGGTTGGGTCCAGGAAAATGCCGTTAGGGAGCATTAGTGGCCCTCCCACGAAATCTAATATGACTATAACACCCAACGTTGAACGGGCTATTCAACCATTACCGGCACCACCCGCCGCATTTCCCGTTCTCTAGAGATAAGAGGTATAAGTTTTGCAAAAAACAGTCGAAAAAAGGCAGTGGGCCCGATTCGAAAAATAAACCTCCGCTTGCAAACCTGTGGGTCCGGGCCTTTCGTTTAGTCTATAGATCACCGAAAATGGTGCCATTGTCGCAGCTGTAGCCTCGTTGGTAATATATACACCCATACGCACACACACACACACACACACACACACACATGCCACCGAAATTAATATATATGGTGCAACAGTAACAAAAGTTTTCAAACTAGATCAAAACTGCCTAGTCAGAGATCACTGTAGCTGACTAAATTACTATATACAGCCTAGAAAAAAGGCTAATGTTGTTACTTAACTTCGTGTGTAGGGTGTTGTGTGGCTTAGCAGATCGATAATTTTGGGAGAAACAGTGGCGTTTCTTTAAAATGCCAATTGTATTATTATGAAAACCTGTAATGTTCTACATCTTTCATAATCTTTGCACAAATGTTTAAGGACTGTCATGGTATGTGCAAATAATGCATAAATGAGTCGGGTGATTCTTCTTCGTTTATCATTATCCAAAGTATTAAAAAAAGATAGTCTGTGATGCAAAAAAACACGCACAATTTGTGGCTTCACTCATGAAACAAAAGACCAAAACAGTAAAAGGGAAGGGTGCCAGAAGTTTTTTTGCCCCCGGATGCCAAAAGCACTTGCCACACCACTGCTGAACACTAAAATCTAGTTCACTATAGCGGTACATGTACTAATGCAGTCAGTTAAGTCTACAAATGTTGCTGATTTTCTATTAAGAAAAGTTTTCCACTCTTTAATGAGCTTGGTGTTGTAGGACAAACTTCACCAACATCTCCTAGTGCAGGAATTTTGATTGTACTTTAGTTGTGCTACGCAATTTAAACTCAATAATAACTGACGTTTTCACCTTTTTCCCAAGGAAATGTCTTCATCTAGAACCAAGTCAGAAAGCTCAGAGTGTGGAGCAGCAGCTTCCTAAAAGTCAAAGAAAAAGTAGCAAACTATTATTATAGTAGATGCCATTTTGAACTTGACAAAAGGACACAAACAAGAAAACAGAACACAGGATGAAACTACTGAACTTTGCAACGTGATTTTTTGCACATTCTGTCCATTTCTGTAAATGATAATGGTTAGCACGTTTCAAAGTGAACAGCTTAAGCTCAGAAAACATTGTAATGAAACCAAGAAATACTTTTTTATGTTTTTAAAAATAAATTGATAGATCAGCTTGTAGACGTTTACGCTAATAAGATTTGATATCAAATAGCCCATCCACATGTTAGCAATATCACTGGAAACAGGTTCACAGAAAACAAGAGCATTTTGAAATTGTTAAAAGCAACATCTACAAAATTTGTAAGCCATCATTAATGTTTTTTTTTTTTGGTTTACATGTATAAGTCAGCGACTTGTTTCGCAACTCAATAACCTCAACCTACATTCTACTCCAGCATTTAATTATCAACGCGTTTCATTTTTTACAGCTTTACTTAAATTAACACCATAACTTTTCTCCTGCTTTTTTGTCAAAGTTCAATTTTAGCTGGAAGATGGCTACATGTCAGCCAGGAAACTATTTGAACTGTAGTAGTCAAGCCAGAAGGTGACAATAACAGACATACAAACCAGAATTTAAATTAAAATTATTTATTTAACACTAAAATTAACAAAAATGGCATTCAAATTATAATCGTTTTCCAAATAGAAGAGAATATATGATTACTGAATGTTTTAGTTGTTAAATTTAGATTGAAATACCGTTTCTTTCTCCGGTGTTTGTGCCTCCTTTTCTCTCTGTTGCATCACCATGGCCATGTACTTCTTCATCACCGGATCAATGTTTGGATCGTCGAGTGGGCTTTCACTAGACCTCGATCGTTTCTCAAATGAACCAGCTGAACTTGTTGCAATCTTCTGTGCGTCCAATGAATCGTAGCGTTTCATTTCTTTCACCTGGGGAATTACATCTGCGTAAGTTTGTCTCTGCTGTAATCCACTGCTGGCTTCTTCCGGTGACGGCACCTTTTGATTTGGAGATTTGGTACCATCAGCTTCCTGGAGTGATGGGGTTTCCGAATGAGTGAGTGAGACTGGTTTTTGTACATTGTCTTTTAATGCACTGTCAAAATGAGAAGTTGATTTACTGTTTTCTCGCTGTGGTGATGGAGTTTTTGTACGAGTGGGAGAGGTTTGTCCTTCGGGACCACCTTGCAATGAACAAGAGTAATCTCCAACATCACTGGCACTAACCGGTCTATCTTTAGTGCTTACCTGCTTCAAGTGTTGGTCATTGTGACCAATGGATGATTTTTTGGAATCGTGCACTGACTGTTTTGCATTACTGTCTTCTGTAACTGCTGTCCCTTCTTCGCGAAATACTTGAACAGTTCTGTCTGGAGACAGCACCTGTTCTGGCCCATATGAATAAGCTTTATCAGTACCTGCATTCTTTGTTTCACGGTCACGGATTACTCCAACATTCAAAATACCAAAGTCAGCATCGCCCTGTGCAAGACGTTGTTCATCGTCGATGTCTTGCCGCTTCTTTTCCTCGGCCCACTGCAGAAGCAACGACTTAAGATCTACGTCCTGCATGGCGATAGGTTTAGATTTCAACGGCTGGTTATTGGCGAACTCACCAAACGTAAGAGATTCTGAAGTGTCATCTGTTTTTTCAATGGCTTCTTCGTCTTTCTTAATTCTCTCGATGGCATTTTGATTGCTAACTGATCTGCCTTTAGACTGAGTTTTTTTACCATTCGATGTTTCACCATTTTTCTTGGATCCTTTACCAGTTGACAATGCAGACTTTTGTTTTGGCATTACAGCTTTATTTTTCTTTGGTTCAATCAGTTCACCCAGTGTGTGTGTATAGGACAAATCATCGTCACTTGACAAAGCTTTAGTTTCTGCTGTCGATTTTTTAGGTGGAGCGGTTGCAGGCAGTTGGCTTAAGGCAATATCTTTTTTCCATACATCTAGCAACACGTTCATATCATCAATTTTCAACATACTTTGATTTTGTGAACTTTGTTGATAGCTAGATTTTTTATCATCTTTAATGCGAAGCTTAGTCGGAGTTTCGTGCCAATAATCTTCTTCTTGATGTTTATAAACGGCTGCGGTGATTCTACTTGTTGGGTCCAAAGGTCTTTCTGTTGTTTCAAATTGCCTGTCTGGCTTCTTTCTGTCATTTTCTTGTGATGCAGTTCTATGACAGTAGGGCGCAGCTTCATGGAGTGGTAGAGTGTGTCGTGTTTGCCTCTCTTCCCGAAATTTCTTCTCTATATCCTGCAATATGAAATACGTCCAAGAGAAAATATTGTCCACCTTTTTTCTTAAAATTAGAAAACAATCATAATTGTCGTATAGTTATGAGCAGTTGCTAAGTTAAATTAAAATCTAAATTAGCTTGTTTATATAAATATGGATCTCAGTTTATACTAATAACTTCGTAATTATAAAGCAGCCATGGAGAATGGAAACTTTTTTATAAAAATAAAATAACTTTATTTATTTACATACTATAACAGGTTTGCCTCTATAACATTATCTTTACCAGATATGAGGACCATTTACTAAAAGGCAATGAAAAAACAACCAGGGATTTTACCGTAACTGAGATTACAAAATGAAATCGAAATTTGTGAAACACAAGAAACCGATACCGAAACGAAATGAAACCGAATTCATTTTTGCAAAACCAACTACTATCAAAATTGGAAAATATTCTCAAATAAATAAAATACTTTGTTTTTGTTTGTCTGCTTTTATTTGCTCCAGGTTTTATGAAGTAGCTGGGCAAAAAAATCTTAACCAAAAATGTAGAACAATGTTTATGGTTAAAGATAATTACGCTTCAAAAAAAGTGACAAATTTTATTTTGTAAATGTTTTCTTGCCTATATTCATAACTATAACTTTAGACTTGGTTTTATTCAAATTGCGCTTTGATATTTCGGCTGAAGGTATGCCATACTGCCGCAAAAAGAATGCTACAAATGGCACAAAAAGTCAAATAAACAATATTTATGCTTTATTTGAACTATTTTAGCCAAAATTTTTCACTGATTTTTAACATCTAGGAGAAAAAAATAGCTAAGTTGGATAAATACTACTAAAACCTTGGAAAAAATGCTATTGAAATTACAGAAAGTTTTGGCTACGAAATTTAATAATTTCCGATGAGAATGAAACTCAACAAGAAAGATCCCCGACAACAACCCAACAAAATGACTCACTTTGTCAATTCCAGTCAGCAACTTTAATCCTTCTTTCTTCTGTAAAAGAAACTGCAGAGACGAATCAGATGACTGACTGACATCCATGTTCAGATGGTCATCAACTGCATCTCTTTGTCCGTCAGCAGGTTGACTTGCTGCAAACAGCTGCTCATCGTAAGTAGTCTCCATAAGTGCTTCCCGATTTCTATGTGACCTACACAGAAACATAAATGTATACAATTGTACAAGAAAACTTAAACAGATATTAACTACTTCAGAACCTACAACTTTTCTTCTACTGTATGAGCACAGACATAACTAAATGATTACAAATTACGTACTGTTCTATTCAGGAGAATATTGGCCATTTTTTTAAAAATTTATAAGTGATTTAATTGGATAAAATTAAGAAAAACATGCCCTGTTCAGACACTCCAACTTAGCCTATTGAGTAGTTTAGTCTGGTGTACACTTGCGTGATCGTACACACTGTTTTATTGATCGCCTGCTTACTACAGCCCAAGCTGTACAGTGTTCTGCTGTTATTCCAGGAAAAACGACCCGATTAGCCAAGGACAAATTAAGGTCGTTTCATCTTTTAACAGGAATTTCTCCTTAAAAATAGAGTAGACTTGAGGCCATAGGGTATCAGAGTTTTGTGTCTGAATAGTTGAAGTTTTCTGCATTAGCTGATTTCACACAAGTGATACTGCACATTGTTACAGTGAAAACACTGCAGTTACCGAAAGTTTTTTTTCAACTTTTTCATTAAAAATTGATATTTAATGTGTCTAAAGTAAGCAAATGCATATCATATGTAATTTTGTATGAAAATCCATTGTATGAGGAGTAGAAACCTACAAAAATTATCAAATATAACTTAATATCTGAGAGCAGTTTTTCATGAATCCATGCAAAATATACCAAACACTTATGGTCCTGAAGGAATTAACCAGCTATTCTGTTATAGTGTAGAATTCTAAGTGCTAATATTTATATGAACAGAGACGCTTCTAGGTAACTTTCTGCTCTAAAATTGCTTTTCTTACTAATTTGCTGCATACAAAAAATACTCAATGCCTCTTGTAGGGTGAGTTTCGGCAGAAGTACCAAAAATTTATTAATTATTTTGTTAATGAAAAAACAAAACAATTTTTTGCATTTGCACCTTTACGGTACTAATGATTAAGACAATTTGTTCTGTAACCATAAAATAATAAAGCTTTGAAACTTAGAATTAAAATGCTTGTGGTGCCCAGGGGCAAAAAACTTCTGGCACCCTACCCTTTTAATGTTTTGTGGGTGAAGCCACAAATTATGTGTGCTTTTTGAGTCCCGGAGCCCGGCTTTCCGATTTTGCATGATGGGACAAAGATAAACGAATTTTGCCCAAGAATCACTGAATTTGATTTGCAATATTGCTGCAGAATAACTCTTTTCTATGCATTAGTTGCGCATGACATGACAGTCCATAAACAGTCATCTTCAGTATTAAAACATGCAAAGATTATGAAAGATAGAGAACACTACAGGCTTTCACAATAATACAATCGTCATTTAGAGAAACGCCACTGTTTCTCCCAAAATTATTGATCTGCTAAGCCACATGACACCCCACATACACTGTTAAGTAACAACATTAGCCATTTTTTCTAGGCTGTATCGTATATATTAATTCTACTGGTATATATATATATATATAAGATTCGAGGCTACAGCTCCGACGACGGCACCATTTGCGGTGATCTATACATCAATCGAAAGGTCTCGATCTAGTGTCGTGCCATTGGGGGTTTATTTTTCGAATCAGGCCCACTGGGACGAACAGGGGGAGAAAAACCTCCAAAAATGGCCATTTTTCGGCCGTTTTTTGCAAAACTTATACCTCTTATTTCTGGAGACTGGGAATGGGCCATGGGTGGTGCTGGCTATGGATAGATAGCCCATTCAGTGGTGGGTGTCGTAGGCGTATTTAGAATTTGCGAGACGGCCACGGCTTCCCGTAATGCGCATTTTCCCGGACGTAACTCGCGATTTTTTCGAAATTTTGACCAAACAGCCTGCAGAAAAAATGTTGTAACGGCACCTGGTGGGACTCTGGGAAGGAGATATACGGCTCATCAGAAAGAGGAAGAACGGGGCTACACGATCATGTAGGTTATATTTTAGGGCAGGACCACTGAGAGGAGTACCGACGAGTTAATTAGATGTTCTATTTTTGGCAATTTTTGCTTGGAAAACTGCTGACACAAAGCCATTGTTCTGACGTCATCCATTATACTCTGCCTATAAGCTTATAACTTTAATTCAGTAAAAGCTGCTGCTACTGGCTTTGCGTTAGGTAAGTAAACCAACACTAGGTAGTATGTCTGCGTATTTTTGATTGTACATGTAATTATAAGCAAAATTTTTTGCGGGGCCTTTGCTAGTGTAGTAATTAATTCAGCTATGATGATATCTAACTAATTGTTAATTGCTGCGTTAATGTCGGATTAGTAATTAATAATTAATAGTCCATTGAACTCTAGAAGAGTTTTGCGTCCTCTCACCCTTACGCCCATGGGCGATTGCCCCCTGCCGTCCTCACCTTGCTACGCCTCTGCCAGTGGTCATGACAAGTAGCATCTATTGTTAGACGGCATCTCAGCAAAATTTAATGACAAGCAAACAGTGAAATCAAGCACAGAAAGTCAGAATTCATCAAATAACATAGCAAATGAACAACTAAGAAGTCGTACCAGCGGGAACGGGCATACTTGCGAGACACATCTTTCGAAAGAGCAGCTTGGGTGTGACGCAACTGATTTTGTAATTCTTCCATCTCCCGGCTGTACAGTCGCATTGCTCGGGATTGCTCCTCAAACTTCCGCAACAGGTCTTCAAAACGAGCAACCTGCAACACAAATTTATGGAGCTCTTATACATGCTTGAAAGTCACAACAGTTAAAAACTATAAGTTTGATCGCAGCTTAATAAATTCAGTGTCAATTATGAACCATGCAACAAATGAGCAGAACAGAGAAAAATAATAAAAAAAATCAAAAATAAATGATAACAAAAGTAAACTCACAAAGAAAAACTACCAAATGTAAAAATTTACTTTTTAGATTTATCAAATCTAAAATTACTTAGCATTTATCAAATCTAAACATTTATTTAACTGGTGCTAGTTTAATTAATCTTAAGTTAACAAACTTAACATCTTACAGCACCTCTGTCCCTTGTGATTAATGCGGATTCTGATTCTATCCTAACCTAATACCTGGTGAACCAATGATGTGTTTGCTAAACAATGGGATAGTGAAATAGCGATGTTTTACTGTCTGGTGCGAATATTTTAAATTACGGAGAATTTTCTTTTCCAGTTGTGTAGGTTTTCAGAGGCGGTTCGCGTATAAGTACTGTGGAACTGCAGTACCCTATTTTCACTCAATATCATCGATAATATTCAATATAATCAAGTTTTTTTTCTTTTTGTTTCTTTCTTTTTACTTGCACGGAACCAGAGCACGTGAGGTTAGTACCGTTTGCTTCACAATCCAGAACAGTGCACTCCAGCAACGTGGTGTTTGATTGTTGTGCGCACGCGGCCATGTGCACATGTCCGAGCCCAAGTAGAGAAAGTACTGTTGCTCACACAGTTTGTTGTCAGTTGTCACGTGCTTACAGTGAATGGATGAAGCTTGAACTGCGACAATTTAGGCTATTTGAAAGCAAACAATATTTTTTGTTTCGGATTTTACAAAGGTTATGTACAAATTTTCGCATGTTTGTTTGCTTAAAATTACAATTATAACATTAAAATCATGTATGTTTGTTTAGTTGTACACAGTATTAAAACAATGGCTAAACCCCCAGTAATTTTAGCTATGAGGCTGCCACTGTAGGTGTTTCAAAAAGATAAGCTTCATGTAAAGTAATATTTTTGAAACGCACTTTAAAGTTCCCCTCTTTTCCCCTTTAAGCAGCGTGTTGTGCTTACGGGTGTCGAACATACGGGTAGTAATTTAATCTTGACAAACTAGACAGAGTTACTACAGCAATAACATGCCTCGGCTTTTAACTTGTCTTGTAGCTGTTGCTTTTGAAACTCAGCCAGGGTCTTCTCCTGCTTCAAAGTCGCCCTAACTGCTTCTAGTTCCGTCTGCAGTAGAAGCGCTTCTGGCGATGGCTGCGCTAATTTTTCGGTTAGGTCTTTCAACACCTCACGATGCCCTAAAGTATAAGCATTAACAATTAGAACACCATTTTCCACAATTAAAAATTGTTAAGCAAATGGAAGCTTTATGTTGAATACCTGAATTAAACACTTACAGTAAAATGACATGGACATCATGGAAAAATTAGATTGCTACTGACGCACAGTAACAAATATTGGTAACACGTAAATTTTGTAAGAATGTTAACCTGGACATGTTACTTCATTTGTTTTGCTCACTAATGTGCTATGGCAATTTATTCTTTCCAAGAGCATATTCATCTGTATAGATCAAATTATAGTCTTTGACTGTAACAATGTCATTCTTGCTAATACTGACGTACAGGTAACATTTATGACATTCACAATGATGCCAAATAGACCATGTGCATCCGGGCGAAGACGTTAATCATCCCCTTTGTATCGGCGACTGTGATTTGTCCTAATCTGTCGCTGTTCGTAGTGGCCAGAGTGACAATAGCTTATATTAGGTAATTTACTGGACTACTGAGTGAAGCAGAGAATAGAAATTTCTGAGTCACGACACTCCTTAGGGAATTAATTAAAATGCCCCGACTTCCAAACCCCTCGCCCTAGGTTAGAAAACTTGATCCCGGGGGGTCAAGTGACCTGTTTGCCACTCCAGCGGACGCCCAAGGACAGAGCTCATCCTGGTCAATTCAATTTTGCAAAATCGGTAAATCGCAAACATTTTTGCACAGAAGTATTTTGTTATGCTACATAGACATTCTTGTATGCATTAGCAACTCATTAGGAGTTCTCACTCAAAATCTTTTGTCTCAAAAGAAACTATTGTTAATTACCCCCGCGAAGGCAATTATGTTTTCATTGTTTCTTTGTTTATCTGTTAGTTAGTAGGATTATGCAAAAACTACTAAACCGATTCCTGCAACACTTCGTGGAGGGTGGGATATGGGACCAGGAAGAATTTTGGCGCAAATTAGGATTAGCTATGATGAAAATGTTTAGGACTGTTTGGTCTTTGTGGAGGTCAAAGCTCTAGTGAGAATCTCTTATAAGTACTAATATAGCAGTGAACGAGACCGTCAAACTTAAACTAAAATTAAAGATCGAAAGTTATGAATGTACCCGGGTACTTTGTGATGTTAGCGAAAAATCTTGTTGTTAAACAGATTGGTACCTTTAAAACTTTTGAAAGTATTCTAATTTGCAAGCAATCTAGAAATTATCAGACATTGTTTACTCGAGTGGAACTAGAAGAGAGCTCTGCTCTGCCTCTAGTTTTAATGGTCACATAAATAAATAAGTTAACCTCTTAACCCTCATAAAAAAAGTGAAACATAAATAAGTTAACCTCTTAACCCTCATGAAAAAAGTAAAACATAAATAAGTTAATCTGTTAACCCTCATGAAAAAAGTAAAACATAAATAAGTTAATCTGTTAACCCTCATGAAAAAAGTAAAACATAAATAAGTTAACCTCTTAACCCTCATGAAAAAAGTAAAACATAAATAAGTTAATCTCTTAACCCTCATGAAAAAAGTAAAACATAAATAAGTTAACCTCTTAACCCTCATGAAAAAAGTAAAACATAAATAAGTTAATCTGTTAACCCTCATGAAAAAAGTAAAACATAAATAAGTTAATCTCTTAACCCTCATGAAAAAAGTAAAACATAAATAAGTTAATCTCTTAACCCTCATGAAAAAAGTAAAACATAAATAAGTTAACCTCTTAACCTTCATGAAAAAAGTAAAACATAAATAAGTTAACCTCTTAACCTTCATGAAAAAAGTGAAACATAAATAAGTTAACCTCTTAACCCTCATGAAAAAAGTAAAACATAAATAAGTTAACCTCTTAACCCTCATGAAAAAAGTAAAACATAAATAAGTTAACCTCTTAACCCTCATGAAAAAAGTAAAACATAAATAAGTTAACCTCTTAACCTTCATGAAAAAAATGAAACATAAATAAGTTAACCTCTTAACCCTCATGAAAAAAGTAAAACATAACGTACTAGATTCTTCTCTCTCTAACTGCGCTGTCACTTCTGCCAAACGATGTTGCGTGTTCTCCAGTAATTTCTTGCATCCGGCGTAGTCTTCACGTACTTGTTTGTAGTCAACAGTCTAAGCAAACATTCATCAGAGCACGTATGTATATCAAAGTATTGGTAAAAAACTCATACAATCACACATGAAATGTGTCTAAATTATTTATTTTTGCTATTCAGTTCCTAAATGCAACACAAATATTCTCAGGATGAACAGGCCTACGTTAACTAATAAAATAACTTGCTGAAAGCGAAAAGGCCTATACTAACTAATTAAAATGAGCATCGTTATGGTAAATAGGTTTACACTGCACAACTAATGGAACTGAATGCACATAGGATGAACAGAACTATGCTAACTACTTGCTAATTAATAAAAAGTGAGAGTCTTTATGTTTTGAGTAAATTGAACATCCTACCCAAACTAATAATGAAGCATACAGGCAGATATTAACAAACAGAAGAGAGTGATGCTTTTAGGAATAAACACATGTATTAACTAACACATGTTGTTACGTTATGGGGCTATTCAAAAATATTTTTTAAGGATACAGAATTATCAGGATACAGGATTTTGTATGGACTATAAAATCCCATCGACAATGATCTTTTTGCAAGTTGTGTCCACTCTTCCTAGAGCTGAACAGATCTGGCCATGCTTAACTATGCCAAACAAGGCTGCAAGGCATATCTCAAAGTACAAATTTAATAACTAGGAAGCTAAAAGGACTTACCTCTCTCACTTTCTCTTTTAACGCTTCCGCATTTGCTGTTGCCATGACATTTTCTGATTTAGCATTAAACAATGAAACCTGAAAAGAGCATTAGGAAGTAAAACCATTTGACAAAACAATGAAAGAATGCAAATTAAATGAAAGCAGATGTTGACAAAAGTGTGTAGTGTAATAGCCCAATGTTACCTCTAGCTGGCCAATTTTCTCCGATTTCTCCCTTAACTCTTGTCGCATTCTTTTCATTTCCTTCCGATCGTCTTCAATTCTCCTCATTTCCTCTAAAAATCACAAAAGTTACATTTACGGCAGAACTTTGCCTTGCAATAAATCACAAGCAGGCAAACAAACAAACAAACAAACATCATTTAAGACCGCGGTTTATTATTTTGCCAGACTTTTTAATAACAGAAACTTGAAACTAAATTCGAGAAACATGTAAATTGTTAGGGAGAAATAAATTAAGAAATTATATTTAAATCTAGGACAATAAGCCTTTTCACAGTTTCGTTGTGTGCACACGCAGTTGCTGCAGGTCAAAGGTTACGTGTACCACAGCAATGCGTCTTAACTACAACCGTCTTGTGACATGTATGTAAAGCAAAGCCATCTGCCGCATTAATTCAGTAACACCAGTTGTTTTACCTAATTAGGCATTAGAGCGATTCACTAGCTGGACCTTGCTTAGGAACAAGAAAATATGAACTAGGTAAGGTTCATGCTAGCTGTTAAAACTGTTACTATTATAATAGCATGGGTGCAAGGTGTGTTGTCAAGTGTACACAAATGCACTGTCTGGTTCACTTAATCTATGACCGTTCCACGATCATCATCAATCGCTGGAACTGTGAAAAGGTTTATTAAATTATTTTATTAGTACGACAAAATTATAATATATTGATATGCAAAATCATATAATATAAAAATGGCAAATCAATGAAGAACAAAAAAGGACTAGAATCCCATAATCCAACAAATGTGACATAAACAAACCAAGAGATCACTTTACGTTAAATTATAACACATCACAACACACTAAGGATAGAACAACATGATATGGCACAGCACAATACAGTGTAACATAGTATATAATACGTTATAATGGAAAATTTTCGCTATGGAAGATAATTAGTGAATAAGTAAGTAAGTAAGTAAGTAAGTAAGTAAGTAAGTAAGTAAGTAAGTAAGTAAGTAAGTAAGTAAGTAAGTAAGTAAGTAAGTAAGTAAGTAAGTAAGTAAGTAAGTAAGTAAGTAAGTAAGTAAGTAAGTAAGTAAGTATGTAAGTAAGTAAATTATATTATAGTACATATATAAGTTCAATCAGTTGTCGTGTAAGAGCTTATAAACTATGGGTAACAATAAACTTATAAACTAAACAGTACTTAATGTGCGATTCAAAATTTACGATAGTTACTAAAAACTTTGTAAGATTAAGGGTTGGTTCACACAATTTGGAGGTTGAATTAGGAAGGAAGAGAGACATCCATAGGGGTCAGCATTTATACAATCTCTGTCATGTTTTGGAAGATGAAAGACATTTTAGTTTTTATTGTACTAGGATTACTGCGCTCATAATGAATGTAGTTTTGATTTTAACATGTACTTGTGTACACTTCAAATGATACTGATAAAGCTTCTGAATTTCTAACAATTGTAGGTAAACACAATATCTTTTTTTAAATATGTGTTTGCTGTTTAGGCAAATGGATATATTTACCGCTCATATTGTTGTACCGTTCAGTCACTTTTTGAAGTGTATATACATTATATTACATTATATACATTTATAATATATATTACATTACATTACATTACATTACATTACATTACATTACATTACATTACATTATATTATATTATATTAGAATAAACTACTACTGCTGCTGCACTGCTGCTGTGGCTGCTGCTGCTGCTGCTACTGCTACTGCTACTGCTACTGCTACTGCTACTGCTACTGCTACTACTACCACTACCACTACCACTACTACTACTACTACTACTACTACTACTACTACTACTACTACTACTACTACTACTACTACTACTACTACTACTACTACTACTACTACTACTACTACTACTATAGGACGATATAGAGAATATCACAAATTTACTGAAACTTACTGTTGGTGATACTGCAGCAGGATGGAACAGAATTTAAAACCCTTGTGGTCTTAGGATTAATTGAAAGATATCTATGACCAGAGCAGCGCATTCAAAAAATTGATTACCTGGACCATATTCGTTATTAACGATAAATTAGAGTGGAACACAATAGAATGTGCTGTGCTATAACATGATGCGATGCAAAACAGTATGGAAACCTTTCAGTCTTGTCTCTCCAGTTTCTAGCTTTTGATTCCTCTCTGCGTATTGCTCCTGATCCAGAAGACGATACCGTGTCAGCTCTTGTTCCACTCGCTTCTGAAGCTCAACCTCCTGATTACGAACAGTTGTCTCACGTGACCGGAGGTGCCCTTCTTGCGCCTTCAACTTATCCTCCTCCATAGAGATTGCTCTACAAACACATAAACACGTTGTTTCAGCATGTAATGACAACTGAAAATAACAGACTACTAATAGGTCCCAGTTATTTGCAAGTTTGGTCACAATGTTAAAATTATTAAAATGAGCCATGGGTGAGAGGCGCAAAATAATCATGAATAATGAACTGAGGAGGACGTTTTAGTTTCTTGCCACTTCTAGACGAAATATCCAGACGCTCACATATTCTTACTTTAAAATGTCTGGACGTTTTGCTATGCAGCACAATATTTAATGTGCTAACACTTCTAAAAGTATTAGTGCCTCGTCAACAGCATCTACTTTTGGTTTAAAATATCCTTTTTGTTACGGCAAACAATGTCTATTGGTTTTGCAAATAGACAGACACTACATAATTAACCACACATCGCTGACAGAATTACTGCACTTACAATACGTTAATTATTAGTGTAAACAGGCAGCTGATAGCTGAAAGTTCAATGGGATGAAAGCTATAATGTAACAAATATGTAAGTGATTTAAGTCTTGAGACATACAGACAAGAAATTTGATGGCGTTGTATGTCGTCCAAAAAATTCTGTTATAAGCCAGCATTTTGTACGTATCTTCTTAAACAAGGCCAGCGGTCACTGAGGGTAAAGGGTGTCAGTTCTATAACATTTGTAGAAAGGTAGAATTCTTATAACTAGTGCTACGAAGTACTAACCATTCTTATAACTAGTGTTACGAAGTACTAACCATTCTTATAACTAGTGCTGCGAAGTGCTAACCATTCTTATAACTAGTGCTACCAAGTGCTAACCATTCTTATAACTAGTGTTACAAAGTGCTAACCATTCTTATAACTAGTGTTACGATGTGCTTACCATTCTTCTAACTAGTGTTACGAAGTACTAACCATTTTTATAACTAGTGTTACGAAGTACTAACCATTCTTATAACTAGTGCTACCAAGTGCTAACCATTCTTATAACTACTGTTATGAAGTATAAAAGTCACGAAGTTAACTATCTTCTTGAAGCGATTGATGCAAGTGAGCTTATAAATAATAAACGTATTTCTAGTAAAAAAATTCTACAGATAGCAGAATGCTGAAGGTTATCTGACAGAAGACCTTTTCACAAACTCTGTATGTTTTACAAAATTGTCAAAAGATTGTATCTATCTTTTCTATATGAATTACTGCCCCCTACTAATAATGAATTATCTGCTTATTTGTTAAGAAATCGCAATGACTTTTCTTTATTTTGTACTAGTTGTGATTACTTTCATAATTCGTCATTTTCTTCGGCTGTGTCCATTTGGAATAAACCTCCTCATTCTTCGATCAGTAGCTTCAATCGTTTTTAAAGAATTACATCGGTTTCGCAAACAGGCCCAAATACTTAACTCTTCGTAAAATTCCGTACTGTATACACCATACTCACTTAAGAATACGCTTTTCTCAGCTTAATCATCATTTAAACACGTACGGTTGTAAAGATTCTAGTAGTAATATTGTTAGTAAAAATGTTCTTGTGGTTATTACGTTGAAACTATTACCCATTATTTGCTGGAAAGCTCTCTATATGCTGTAAGTAGAGAGCAACTCATACACAAGTTATCCAGCTTGCACATAAAAAATATTATTTCATTTGATATTATTGTTTTGGATGCTGTATCTTTAATTAGCATACTCTTAAAGGGTAGCACTCTTCTAAACCATGACCAAAAAGAAATATATATAAAAATACTCGTCGATTCGTTTATTAGTGTGGTTCATTTTATACCTTTTGCTTATTAGTACGTATATTGTACTATTGTATATATTTCATTGTACATTAATGTATTTCCATGTATTACATCTTCAATAGTTACGTCAACTGTATCATTTCTTCTTCCTGAGGCCTCTTTATCAGTGGTTACTATGGCCAAAGGATTTCAATAATAAAAATATGGTTATATAAAAAGAGATATGAAAAAGCTGGATTTATAAGCAATATCTCCAAAAAATTTATATGTCCAAAATAAGATTACGAAAATCAATAGCAAGCAAGCAAAGCCAGTAGTTCGGGTAAACTCCCCAAAACTGAATCACATTAACTACTAATTATTATTCGCAGACATAAACACCGAGTCGCTCACACTACATTTTATACTCTAAGATGCGCTCTGGAGACAACAGTTTGTTTTTACTGAATAAATTTTTACATAAAAGACAAATTATACTGACCTAGTTGAAGGCATTAACGCAGTTGATCTAGATTTTGCTTAAAACGTGGAATTTTTCTCGTTTTCTGAGTAATTTCCCAAATTTCACTTTCTAAAATTACACGGCTAAGCCTTTAATTGCAAAAAATAACCAACAAACCGTAAAATTTGACTGACGACGTGCGACTTAGCTAGCGGAACGTAGTAACTATTTAGTGTCGTCTTCCTCCCCCCAAAAGCACCCCCCCAAAGGCGAAATGCCCTTAACTTAGGCGATACGGTGTCCTTTAGGTGGTACACCTATTAATCCCTTATTTTATGCTGACGATCTGTGTTTAATTGCTCCCTCTACACAGATACTACAAAATTGCTTGATTGCTCTGAACAATATACTAAACATATTGATATTATAATTAATGCTTCGAAGACGAAATCCGTGTATCTTATTCCCAATGAATTTAGGAATGTCAGTTTTGCTAATGTAACTTTGCAAGGAGAACCGATTGAACTCGAACAGGAAGTAAAATATCTTGATCACATAATTAACGATAATTATAATGACGATGTTGATATTTTAAAATCAATTGCACCTTTTTTATATTCGATTTTATATTCTTTGTCAACTTTTTACTGTTCTAACCTCTAGATCACTATTAGAAAATTATAAGCGGCCTAGCATTTTGCATTGACGAAGTTTTTTGCTTACCGTAGGGACACCACAGCATGTAGAATATGTGCCGAAAATGGCTGTAATCATTTCAAAGTCATTTTACGTAAAATAAAATACATAAAATAATAATAATAATAATAATAATAATAATAATAATAATAATAATAATAATAATAATAACAATAATAATAATAATAATAATAATAATGGTAATAATAACAATAATAATAATAATAATAGCTTTGGAGCAAAACAACAAATATCAATTTTTTCTAAACAAGAGTGTGAGAAGACTTGGATTATGGCTGGATTTGAAGTACGTAGTGGAGACCACAAACCCCTTCTTATCGAGGGGCGCTTTAACAAAATCTCAACAGCTCGCTAACCAATCCAGCATTTGCAAGTGCCAAAGTACTTACAGTCTATGCTAGAGACTAATAAGATTACAGTTGTTTTATAACTGGTTTATAGCACAGAAAAATATAATGGTGGTTAATTAATTATTTACAATTCTAATTTCCATGCTCATTAAGAATCTTGAAATATAATCCAGAACCATTTATTTTACATGGCGGCTATTTCTGATTGGGATTATTTTTGATATTTATGCCCGTATCTATTGGAAATTTAAATCCTGAAGTACTTTATCAAAAGGTTTTATTAAAAAGTGAACAACTTCTCGATTTTAATACAAATCGAGAGCATTTCAGACACACACTTCAGAATTCGCGTTTGTGTAAGTAAAAAGTGCAGCACTTTAACAGACGGAATTAAAGAAAAGATCAAGTCTTCTAGGAGGTCAGGCTTATTTCGGTGCTCGCGAAAAATGTTGGAAGGATTTAGCAATAAAAGTACAATAAGCGCCTCGCGTAATTAGTAAAATCATTTTAAAGTCGCGATCACTTCATGCTTTGGCGCTCCCATTTTCAATGTCCTTCCTCCGATGACATCATTCGTCTTGAAGAAACGTTAATTTTGGTCGAAAGTATAATACGTTTTTACAAAAAAATTGATAGCTAATTTTCTTATGTTTGACGTGAACATTAGGCAAGCTGCAGACGTTTGGAATAGTTTACGGAAAGCCACGACGCGCTTACGAAAAGTCACGAACTCTCAAAGTTACGTGACGATCTTCAAGTGAATGGCGGCAACCACCACGCCTGAAAATTTATATTCAGAGGTAGTATATTTTAAAATTAAGCATTATAAGCATGTGCGAATTATTTGCAAATTTCTTTGTTATATTTTTCTAAGTTTAAGTTATAAAAATAAAATAAACCCTACATACTGAGTGACTTGCTTATTCCTTTAAGTTCGCAAAGATAGAACGGCGTGTTTTATTGTATCTGGGGAGCTAAGCCAGGCACAAGCCGTGTTGTAACTTTCGTACAAAAGCCTCCCCCCTCCACCAAATTAGATAAGTGTCTTATTAATAGACGCAGTACCAAAGACAACAATGGGCATAATTATAGCATCATTGGTAAACTTGAAGAAAGTAGTTCAGGATTCAGTCCAGCAAATATTATTAACTTATTAAGTTCACCCTGTGCATAATTCTCAAGGTCTTTTCACAGTGTAAATATAGTTTCAAAATCAGCTTGCAATGTGTGTATATATATATTGGTTTTTCCACTTTAATACAATACGAGGTTTATGTTCCAAATTATGGCTTGTTTTCAATATAGGTCAACCTATTGGGTACTTTTATGGATAATTACAGTGATTGACTATAGACAACAATCAACCAAGTTCTCTTACTGTAGAAGAACAAGGAAAACGGCTGAATGAAAATAACAGTAAGACACGAAAATTCATGTAAGGGGAACGTCTTTCTGTAGACTCTCCTGCACTGAAGTGGTGTATTTAAAACATTTAGTGTATTTATCAGCATTTAAAACAAAATTAAAATCACTAATATTAACCAGATATGATATACCATCACGCCAGTACGACAACATACACACTAATTCAGAATTCATATACCCACGGCCATATTAATTAAATCATCGTTTTTTTTTCTTTTTTTTGTGCATAGTTGTAAATATGTTTGATTTTATTCGTCATTACTGCACAGTAGTTTAGATTGCACTGACGCATTTGCCTTCAGCAGTGTAAGTTTTTATTAACTAGCGCTGATTGATCATCTCTGTAAAGTTTTTATCAGTGATTATCAATGTATTTTAATAGCAAATAAAGATTATTATATATATATATTTAAGTTTTGTACATTTTTTTGAGCATTCCAGGAAAGTTAATGAGCAAAAAACGTTACGTTATACGTGATTACGTTTTTTTCATTAAAATAACATGCATAGCATGATTTGGTTTTTCAATTAGTACTTTCCCAGTCACTAACGCAAAGATGTTAAAGGGAACGAGAGCTTATCTTAAAGCTTGTCCTAAAAACTTTCTTTACAAAGTTGCATTACTTTGCATTACACTTGCTTGTTTGAAAGACTTATGCAAAACTATGCGACTAGAAAAGAAAATTCCTAGTACAAGTAATTTAAAATATTCGCGCTAGCACTGATTCACCAAAAAACACATTATTATATTATTAATCTTAAGCTATGACTTCACGTGCGCGTAAAGCGTAATGCATGCACGACAGTTTCTATTTAAACATGTGGGAGTGTTTCCATATGTACGCAATGCGTGATGCGTGATCCATATTCACTCGAACGTGATGGCTACCGTCTGAATACGCATCACGCGGCAATACGCAGACAGGAAATCGCCGTTGCCTAGGTGATTTAGCGAGCTTCCTACATTATTATTCCTACACTTATTATTCGCACACTTACAATTTCCTACATTTACGAACAGCGACCAAAAACGGCGGAAAGAGCGCAGTGAGCTTTGTTAATACGCATACGCGTTCACCGACACATGGAAACAGTCAATAGGCATTACGGATCACGCGCACATAGAGCCGTAGCTTTATTGACAACAAGATAAAGTAATTTTTACTTTTGATTAGTTAATGAAGTGTGCAGTATGAATGCTCTGATTATTTTTTCCAACTCTTTTTTTCCGCAATGTTATCTAAACTTGTTTTAGACTTTCCTGCTATATACCACTATGGACCTATCGTCAAAATGGCTGAGCTTAACAATCATCGCGGGAGTTTAGATACACAAGTTTTGTACAGCGTTGCTGCTAACACAAACTCTGTGCACAATAAGACAATATGTAGGTGATACAAAATTTCACGACAACTTTTTTCAACTTTATTTAAGTAAAGGGTTTTCTTGTCCTTGAAGCACATTTTCCTGTACAGAAGGTCACGTTCGACCCAGGTAAGATTTTAATCGGATTGAGCCGCTTGAACTGGACTTGCATGCAGTTGTTATCAAGATCAAGAGATAAAAACAGGACACGGCAGAGGCATAGAACCCACGACATTTCTGTCAAAAATAAAACGAAATTCCAGTGTCGTTAAGGAGCAACACGTGTTCAAGGAAAAGGGAAACAGTTGGCGTCCATATTATTACTAACCCCCAGTAAAGAAACTTGTTGCTTTCTTGAACACTTATGTACGACCGCTAGCAGTTGGTAATTCAACTTCACATCGAATAACATGAACAACAATCTTTTACGAAAGAGTCAAGCTTGGGTAATGTTTGACTACTACTAGAACACTTATATTGAGAAAAAAAAATGAAGATGAGATCTATATGTCCCACGTAGCAGTATTGTATTCACACGACTTCGCAACTTTATCCCTTTAGCTCATTCTAACACAACCTTGATTTCTTCGCTCCCGTGAGAACACTCATACTCAGCTAAGACAGCAATCATTCTTAAACTATAACGAACTGCCTGCCCAACAAACTTAGATATTTTTTAGGTCAATTGGTCCCAGAGACTATTATACGCATTTACAAAATGTTCCTTAGGGATGAAATGACCCAAAGGGTACATTTCCTGGTAAAATAATTTAGTTACAAATGAACTAGGTTGAATGTAAAACTCAATAAACTAAGAGTACAAACCTGTGGTACCTGACTTTCTAGGGGTTTCTACATAATACTTTCAAATTTTGTTTACAGAAAGCGCGAAAGCTAGACTACCATTGATGTTTTTGGCTACAATGGCTGCTAGTTATCAATTTTTCGTATGCCATTATTTACTAACAAGATAATAGCGTGCTGGTTAAAGACCCTGCTATTATTGATGCCAAGTGTTCTAGTTTCTTTGACGTTTTATTCATAAATCACTAATACATGCTTTGTGTACAAATACTATATTATTGCTGAATTAGTTTACTTGCTATTGTTTATTTATCAGCCTCATAAACAGAGATAGCTTGTTCAGATGACCCAAAACGAAAGTGACAGGCAAAATTGATCGTGAGAGTAAACAACTCTGCCATTGTAGGTATAGCACCATCCGGGCGGGACCGTTCCCCGGGGTGCCACAACTGCTCGTCTTAGGGGTCAAAATAATTTCTAGGGAAAGGGTAAATTGCATTTTATGTCCCATAAAGATAAAATATTGCTTTGGTAAATCATGAGAAGATTACAATTGCAAAACAGGTCCTCCATGAAATGTTAAATCCACCCCAGTGTTACTAAGCTAGCCTATAGTCCCACCCACATATGTAGCCCACGGCCTACTTCACGTTATTACCCACCCAATCAGAAGATAATGACTAAGCATTCTCTGCGCAGGCTTCCAGTGCTAAAACAGAGGGGTAATTAATTTCAACCACGCTTCTACACTCGGATGAGAATGGTGTCAGATTTTCACATAGTCCATATAAAGCCGAGTCGCAAGTCTGGATGCCCATCAGTGGTTTAGAGTTGTCTGTTATAACAGCAAGTGTAACAGTAAGTAAATGGATGCTGGATTAGAAGATCTATGAGTTGTTAGCAACGATGGTGTTGTTCTTGTAATTTCAGTGAAGTGGTGATAAAGTTAAACCGTGGATGTAAAGCGAAACGTCATCTATGTTTCAAAAAAATGGTTTTAACGCAGCAGTAAATGGATAATTTATCAAACGATGTCACTGTTTTGTCTATTGATACGTTTAATATTTCTAAACGTCTTAATTCAAATAATTAATCAAACGATGTCACTACTGTTTTGTCTATTGATACGTTTAATATTTCTAGACTTTTTAATTCAAATAATTTATCAAACGATGTCACTACTGTTTTGTCTATTTATACGTTTAATATTTCTAAACTTCTTAATTCAAATAATTTATCAAACGATCTCAGTTTTTTGCCTATTGATACGCTTCATATTACTAAACCTTTTTAATTAAAATATTTTTATAAATAAAATCGTACTGTTGGTATTTTAGATCATTTACCGACAAATTAAATTTGCTCATAATTTTGAAATACTGTCAGTTTCAAATAAAGAAAACAATGAAATTAATATCTGAGGCGATGACATTTAAAATGTTGAGTCAATAATAATGATATGGACGATCATTTCAGGATCAAATGAAGACACTCATCGTCTTATCAGCCTTGCTGGCGGCCGCCCTGGCCAGTGAAGGTTACGGGTCACGTGGTAGCTATCAGCCATCATTCGGCGGCACACAGGACCAGTATGGGCCAAAGCCAAAGGGTTTCTTTAAACCCACTCACTATGGACCAGTGAGTAAAGCCAGACTGACAGGACACGGCCAGAGAAGCCAAGGCCATGGATTTGACAGGAGCGGGAAGTCATACGGAAAGTTGTATGCTAATGACAACGCGCATGCGCAAGAACAGAATGCCAGGAAGAGAGGATATTTCTTTGACTACGCGTAAGATTTGTTCAATTTTTCTTCTATTTATGATGTTAAGGACATTTTTTGGAAAACTCCGTGGGATTAATTTTAACACTATGGAAATTCTGAGGCTTAGGATAAATTTGATAAAAAATATCATTATTATGAATATTTACCAAATTGCAAAACATAAAGGAGTCAAAAACTCATAAATACAACGTATGTTCACTAAACAAGTGTTATTCTATAGCAAAAAAGACCAAAAGTCTTACGATAATAAGACTCCGACTGAAATGACTAAATAAACAGTAATGACAGAAGTTATATTTACATATTTACAAAAAACAAACACAAGTATGTCCATGTAACATATGTCAAAAGCATGTACCATACCACATACCATGCGGATGCGGATGCGTTTTTGGAACGCGGATTAGATAAAATCAGTTTATATGTTTTTCAATGCACAGTGCGGATGCGTTATCCTTTTTCTGCAGCTATTTCCTACTGATTTTTTTCCCGCAGCTGTTCCGCGTTAGGAAACGCATCCGCATTCGCATGCTACATAAACGCCACTTAATTCTAATAAACTATTTTTAGAGGCTTTCGAATTTATGCGGTTCTTCGTTGATTTGCGACAAATATAATAATATATTGACTACTGAAATTCTGGATTTCGTGACTCTATTACACTTATTTCGAGCACGAAAAAAACAAATTTAGTCTAAGCTCAAAATCTAATAAAAACTCCATAACCTGATTACATATGCATTGGTAATGTAGAGCATAAATAATACACACATCATCTTGTATATTGTTAGGAGGATCTAAAATCACTTACGCATATGAAGACTAGTAATGGTATAGTCACAACCATTAAAATTTTGCATAATCTACATGGACTGTGCCTTTTCTCTCAACGGTTATAACAAAAGACTGCAAACAATTTCACCAGATAAACTACAAAACTGTAATTCTATATCTCCTTCTGATCAAAGGACATGTCTACACTCTACATGTCTGTTTACACAATAGTCGCATTGTTTTTCCAAATGATATTCATTGTAGACAACGCTTCAAGTAAGAGGCTAAGCTCAAACAGTTTGTAGCGGATTATCATTTATTGGTCAACAGGTCAGCTGACTAACCTTTCAACCTGTATTAATAATTATTAATTGTTAAGAATTGCAACCGCCTCGCCGGTAAAGAACAATTAACTTCGTGAGGTAATCGCGGGTCAAGAAGTCCGTACGTGGTTAGACAACTCATCGAAGGTTTGACCAAAGCAGCAGGCTACACAACATAAGCCTTTCTTTTCGCTTTCTAATTACAAAGAAGAATTCTTCTTACATGCTGTTTTCAAGCAGCCAGTTTTAGAAGGCACAGATTAGAATACGATGTACAGAAGTATTTTTGAAGTTTCAATTTGCTATAACTGGAAAGGCTTGGCTATAGATTAGTAAATAATGGACTTGTTAATGTTTATTCTAACGCTGTGTGCTTTTCTGTTACTGCACTTTGTTTTATAATGTTTTATGGACTTTTAAATACGTCTGACATGATGATGATGACGACGACGATGACGCGAATTTATTAATTTTTTTAAATTACTGTATAAATTTATTAAATTATTTATTAAATTACTGTCATATTGATTATATACGTTTCATTTCAGCGAGGGGCACAAATTTTACGTTCCACGAAAGCTGTACAAGTATGACATCGAGCAACCATTGATTGGCTACGTTGACGACTACGGTTATGGAGGCGGCGGTGGTTACGGAAAAGGCCATGGTGGTGGTGGCTATGATGACGGCGGCTACGGTGGTGGTCATGGTGGAGGATATGGGGGTGGTCATGGTGGAGGATATGGGGGTGGTTATCACTGAAATGGGATTATTTACTGAAAATGTCTATGACCTGGACTGGAAAGTGCCCATTTTGTACTTTTCAAAGTAGAAGTTAACCAAAGATAAAAAAGAAATTGTAAGATCTCTCGAAGTGTTGCTTAAATTATCCACTAAACGCGTCTATAAGACAAATTTAATTCAACTAATTCAACTTTGCTTTTCAGCACTCCTCCTGTACATTTTGACGAGTAAATATAAAAATGTATTGCTAATTTCACATTCAAAATGAAAGCTAAGATGTGAGTCTGGGACTACAGTATTTTAATACACGACCTAAGGCATAGTCTAGTATGTTGGCGACAAATATTGGCAGCAATGTTCGCGTTATTGTAAATAGCATAACTGTGATTTCATTGTTTTAGTTTAGGTTATTGCAAGTTTTTAGGCAAGTTAAGAAATTGTTTTTTAAGTGACAACTTTTATGGCCCTAAAATTGTCACAGTTGCTCAAGATGTAGTACGGTAGCATGTTCGTATCATAAGTGAAGTGTATCTTGTACATAAATGGTGCTGTGATTGTTGTTTTTGTTGTTCTCCGAAATATTGTTTTTGTACCTTAGCACACAGTTGTTACATAAACTTGTTAGAAATAATAAACGGAATTATGTTGATAATTTTTCGTTCGCTTTTACATGTAGTATATGTAACAGGTATTAATACAGGCATACTGCCTCAGCTGTGTTGTAAATATGTACAGTTATTTCAACTACATAAAAAATTATGCAGTTTAATAGAATTTAAACCACGAAACGGTAAATTATTATCTGCTTGCTTTCTGAACCGATATGAGCATACTCAAGCCATTAAATATTTAAAATTTTAATTTCAAAATTATTTACTACTGATGGAATAAACACAAAATTATTTTGATTTTTTAAAAACCAAACGAATGAGCAAAAGTGTAAAAGTCGCGTCTTAGCCTGGATTTGAGCCAGGGACCTTTGGAAATGTTCTCCGCAAAATGAAACGTATATTCCTCTTTATGGAACTGACGTTAGGTGTCCCAAGGTTGTGTGTGCTGAGGTTGTGTGTGCTGGGGTTGTGGATGCTACGATTGTGGGTGCTGGGATTGTGGAGGTTGCTGGTGCTATGCTTGTGGGTGCTGGCGAGGTTGCTGGTGCTGAGGTTGTGGGTATTAAGGAGGTTGCTGGTGCTGAGGTTGTGGGTATTAAGGAGGTTGCTGGTGCTGAGGTTGTGGGTGCTGGGATTGTGGATATTGAGGAGGTTGCTGGTGCTGTGGTTGTGGGTGCTGACGAGGTTGCTGGTGCTGGGATTGTGGGTGTTGAGGAGGTTGCTGGTGCTGAGGTTGTGGATGCTGGGATTGTGGGTATTGAGGAGGTTTCTGGTGCTGAGGTTGTGGCTACTGAGGTTGTGGGTGCTAAGGTTGTGGGTATTGAGAAGGGTGCTGGTGCTGAGAGTGTGGGTGCAGGGATTGTGGGTATTGAGGAGGTTGCTGGTGCTGAGGTTGTGGGTGTTAAGGTTGTGGGTGATGACATTGCAGATACTGAGAAGGTTGTGGGTATTGAGGAGGTTGCATGTGCAGGGTTATGGGTACTGAGGTTGCTGGTGCTGAGGTTGTGGGTATTGAGGAGGGTGTTTGTGCAGATCTTGTGGGTGCAGAAGTTGCGACTGAGGGAGTAGTAGTAGTCCGAGTAGCGACTTTACATGAACAGTGTACGAGGCCAACGAAAAATACCTACGACTGTTTCAAGATAAATATGTCTACATGACTAAAATTTCTTTTTGTTTTCATGTTTTTCGGTGTCACTAATAGCACGAAATGTACACATTTGATTTTAATGTTGATTATAAATTTGGATGAGGTTAACTTTTGCTTGCAGTCAGGCGCCTAGTAACGAGTTTAATCTACAGCAAAAATAAAGACTGAAAATTAGCCATCACAAATTATCGGCAAAGACGATTGCCAGCTATCATGGGACCACAAGCTACTATAGGCATCAGTGCGTCACTGCCAGAATTTGGCGTGACATTACTTTCTCCCAGTAGACGTTACATAGTACTACTAACTGGTGAACCCACAGGTGAATAAATAAAACTAACGGCTTTTTCAGGTAAATTAGGGTAGTTGTCTTGAAAAAGATCTTACAGAAACTGGTACACGTTCTCAAAAAGTCCGTTACGTCAGGATACCCTCGCTAAATCACGTCCAGAACTCGAAATTTGAATTTGTGAAAATAAACTAGCGACTTTTACATGACAACTTTTGGATTTACTGTAATGTCCCACATGTAAAAACCCACATTCAGTTTGTAAATATGTATGTACGTAAAATATGTAAAGTTTTATTTTTTTGTACCTGTAGTTTAGTTTTTGCACTGACGC
>JAQGDQ010000215.1:40000-374313 GCA_030141605.1 Tubiluchus corallicola
GTCTATTAAGTTTGGTTTCAAAAACTCAATAATTATGGGTTCGTTTCACCAATACAATAAACAGCTGCATTTATCAAACATTTTTTAAAAATTTCCCGTCAAATACATGAAATTATTAAAGTGGCTCACACACTAGGTCAGCCTAGTGATTATCACGTGCTACGTGCATAGAGGCTACCTCTGTACAATTCACTGAACATTAACTCACATACTTGCTCCAGTTACACTGATGACCACGAAAATCTTGTAATTTCATCATCTCCAACTTTCATTTTATAGGCCGAAGTATGGACCAAAAAAGTTGTTTATATCTCTAGAAATTTCCAAGGAATTAGGTTATTAACTCTTGTTTATTTCTGCAAAGACAAATTTGGTTTGCGATGAACGGAGCAAACTGCCTCATTTTCTTTCGTCGGTCAGGGCTAACGTGTTAAAAACACCCATAATAGGTGCTGATTACTCCACACATAATTACGATATTAGTGCTTCTCGTAATATTCTTGTGCTGCTTGGTTATATATCTCGATATTGCAATAAAACTTAACGCATAAAACCAATAAACTGACCAAGAAAATAACTTGTAAGAAAAAATTGGACTCGCCCACGTATAGCAAAACCCTAAAAAATTACAGTATATTAACCCTTTCAGTCCCAAATTATTTTTTTAATAAGAAAAATTTTTTTGGCTTGCTACTTTTGTTCAGTATGTCCATCTTGTTTACACATAATAATTATTTTTTTTACCTGTGCCTGTATGCTAAATATAGCCTGTATCCCACGGGATACATTGGGATTCAATGGTTGCTAAACATGATAAAAAGCAAATGCTGTATAATTGGAAATCTGAAGTTTATTCAATACATTTAATAAAGTCCTGGAATTTTATTACAAAATTCTGACTTATGTGGAATCTCAACATGGAATTTACATGTGGAATCTCAAGAAGCAATGACGACCATATTGCAAGCATAAGAACACGTTGCATTTTATAGATTTTGTTTGGCTGAGCTTGCTGCAGCACTTGCATCTCTGCCTTGATTCTTTATTCTCCATTTTTGGAAAGGGTTTGAAAGGGTTAACTAAATTTGCTTAGCACTGTAGGTGTAAGACCACAAAGCGACTCTGTAATCTCTCTAGAGCAATAAAATATCTAAGAATTTGCCAGTCTCCATGGTTTATAATTATATCATACAGAAAAACTGTTAAAGCACAAGAAAACCCTCCACCTACATAAATCTTGAAAAATTCGTCTTGAAATTTTAAAGATCTTATTCAGAAAAACCGAACTTTTCCTTCCTGATTTAATTATGAATCTCATTGTTATTATTGTCGTTTCTTCTCTTTTGTACACGTATTTTGTGTCTCCTATATTTTTTAAGTGAAATTACCACATGTTAAAAAGTTTGTTTGTGTTAAAATGGCAGGCATTCTAAAAACTTCTAGATGCCACAATCCAGCGTTTTTTTGGAATTTTCAACAGGCTGCCCCTGTAGTATTTGCTTTGATTCAGTGAAATAGTACATCATCAATTTTTATTATAAAACAGGAATTATTTTAATTGTGGTCAAAAGCCTCGCAAATTACCTTGTGGAATAGTCCACATAGAACTTCACGAAGATTCTTCACTGAAAGACGAGTAAAAATTTAAATTAGTGACCATCGGCTGTGCCATGACCCGCAGCAGATACTCCACTCACATTGCTGTGATGTACTACCAATTCTGCAGATTAAGTTCAACATTCAGAGACGGAGAAAACAGTAAAAGCAATTCGTGGCGTCTGCACAGATAGTAGACAATGTAAGCATGGTTTATCAAAGACAACAAACAATGCGATCCGGCAAGCACAGCTTTAGAAAGATAGTAAACAATGCAATACAGCAAGCATGGCTTAAATAGAGACAGAAAACAATGCAATACACTAAGCATGGCTTCAGCAGCGACAGAAAACAATGCAATACAGTAAGAACGGCTTTAGAGAGATAGCAAACAATGCAATACAGCAAGCATGGCTTTAGCAGAGACAGAAAATGTAATACAGTAAGCATGGCCTCAGCAGAGACAGAAAAGAATGCAATACAGTAAGCATGGCTTTGGCAGAGACAGAAAATGCAATACAGTAACAATAGCTTTAGCAGAGACAGAAAATGTAATACAGTAAGCATGGCCTCAGCAGAGACAGAAAAGAATGCAATACAGTAAGCATGGCTTTAGCAGAGACAGAAAATGTAATACAGTAAGCATGGCCTCAGCAGAGACAGAAAAGAATGCAATACAGCAAGCATGGCTTCAGCAGAGACAGAAAAGAATGCAACACAGCAAGCATGGCTTTAGCAGAGAAAGAAAAGAATGCAATACAGCAAGCATGGCTTTAGCAGAGAAAGAAAAGAATGCAATACAGCAAGCATGGCTTCAGCAGAGACAGAAAACAACGCAATACAGTAAGAATGGCTTTAAAGAGATAGTAAACAATACAATACAGTAAGCATGGCCTCAGCAGAGACAGAAAACAATACAATACAGCAAGCATGGCTTCAGCAGAGACAAAAACAATGCAACACAGTAAGAATGGCTTTAGCAGAGACAGAAAACAATGCAATACAGTGAGAAAAACTATGGTTTCGATAAACCAAGCCAGAGAATGTTTGTAAATAGCCTACTGGTCATTTCATAACGATTTCAAGGCACTTTATTATATTACGTATCACTAATTACCAGAATGTCACTGTCACGGTAATTCAATTATACCGGCAAAATGAAGTGAACTATAATTCATTCATTGGTAAAAAAATAAAAAAGGACAATCCTATTACAATGCTGACGTGTCATTATAAAAACAATGTCAAGTTCCACCTGAGAACAACAATAATAGCCTTTCACGAAAACCAGGCTTATAAAAGAAATTCACGGATATCATTAAAATTTAATTAACTACATGGCGTTACAGTAATCAGTTAATTTCGCAAAACTTCATCAACCCTAAGAAACTCCTGCTGATCAAAAGTAAAAGTGACACATTCCTTAACTGCCCTGCCAAACTACATAATTAGACTTATGATATCGTTGAGTATGAATAAAAAGTGAGCCGAGGTCTCTTCATCGCGTATACTTGCTAATTATTGATTACGACAGAAACAAAACGAATTGTAACCAACGAAAATATGCAATTTTTCATTTTATTTAAATTTCTTTATTTTATTTATTTTTTTGGGGAATTGTAGTGTGTAACTTAACACAGCTGCTGTGGAAATTGTAATGTGTAACTTACCACAGTTTTTTATCGTTTATGTATATCGTTTAGTCATTTAAAAATCTTATATTTTATTTTCTTTTATCTAGATTTCGTGTATTTATTCTTAAATTACTAAATATTATAATAATAATTATTAAATTGTCACAGTTTTATGAACAAAATAAAAATAAAATAAAGTCTATCACAGTCCTCAGGATAAATGGGAATAAACAGTCCAACTAAATGCATTTAGTAAACATCAATTTCTAACAAAAGATCCAATTTAGATAAGAAAAACTTTAGAAGTTAAATGAATGAATTGTGGGGATTCGTAAGTCTTAATGGTGTGCTACAGACAGTTAACATCAATTTCAGATTTCTCATTCAGCAAAAAGCAAGGTTATATAAGATGACTCAGTTGACCTGAGAAAAAGACAAGACGCAGTTTCGAGCTGGCATTGTACATTTTTGAAAACGAATTTCGCTGAAATGAGAAATTAAAGGAAAACAGTACGATTGTGCAGACATTCGTTCAAAATAAAGTATATTGAAAACTACAACAGTTTTTTTAATCAAAGCTTAGACTAAATATTAATAATTCGGACAGTTAAATGTTGTTAAATTTTCAAAGCTACATGTGCCTCAGTCAATCCACTAAGACTGGCAATGTTGTTACATTCGTGTGACCGACAAATAGGCGCGGTACCGCTATAAGCATGATCATGAACTACAATGTTCGTCTGTGATCTCAATATACCTATCATTGTACAAACTCCGGTTAGCGATAGCTGTGTTCGGTTGTCGTTAATTAACTTTCCAAGTTAATTATTCAAACATATTAAAAACAATTGCTAATTTTTATAGGCAAGAAAATGTATATTGTGGGCAGTAAATTAATAAAAATAATTGCTAATTTTTATAGGCAAGAAAATGTATATTTTGGGCAGTAAATTAAAATGAGATCGAGTCTAATCAATTGACCGGTTTTCACAGTTTTTTAAATCATAATATTAGCCATAGCAATTGACAATAAAAACCAAAATTTTCACTCATTATAACAGACTGTGGAAATCAAATTGCACACAACGTCACTTATTCTATTACGAGGACTCGTGGATCTTTCTGTTCTGACGAAATAAAAAATCCTTTTATTGATGATGCGCTAATTGTAACTAAACACAAAAAAGTTTGAGAAGGAACAATCAATCGATTCTCTCCTTTCAAGTGAAAGTTGTTTATAATTAGCCAATCAGAAGCGACTATACAAGTCAAGGTTGTAACAGTGAAACATCTCCGCGGCTAAAACAAAGCACAAGGGATCGCGATGTGCGCAAACGCGAAAATTGCGCACAATTAGCGCTACAAGCAGCGCATTAAGCTAAGCGCTGAAACAAACCGGCAGTTAATAAACTAATTACCCAGGTGAGCTTGGCATTGAAAATCTAGGAAAAACTAGGCGGTCAAAATGGTGTCAAGTTTATTGTGCGGAGTGTATATAAGAAGCAGGGGAGACATGGTGTAGACATCACACTCATCTCTGGTGCAACACAGACAACACACAACCTCAGCAAAAAGTAAGTACATTTTACTTTCATATTTGAAAGCTTTTAGTTAACACATAGACTTAAGTGTAAACTACGTAATTGTTTAAAATGCTTGCTTCTATATGCAGCCTGCACCCAGTCACCCACCTAAGGGTCTGGCAGGACCTTAACATCAATACATTGAAGCGGAATTACTTTTTAAACTGCTAAAGAAAATAACTTTATTTCTATTTCAATTTTCAAAACAGTTACATTTCAGTAGTAGAACGCTGAAAGTGCATGTAAGCATCCGGTTTGTACGACAGAATCAGACAGGTGAATTTCAGTTTCCAAAACAGTTACATTTCAGTAGTTGAATGCTGAAAGTGCATGTAAGCATCCGGTTTGTACGACAGAATCAGACAGGTGAATTTCAGTTTCCAAAACAGTTACATTTCAGTAGCTGAATGCTGAAAGCGCATGTAAGCATCCGGTTTGTACGGCAGAATCAGACGGATGCATAGTGTGGTTAAATTAAATCCAAGCACATGACATGTAGGCTAATATTACAATTCCAGAAACTTCACAAACCACATTTACAATCATCTCATCTTGGTTACTATCATCGCTCAAACGACTTGTGAAGAACATGCCCTGAATCTTCATAATCCTTTCCGCTTCATTTCAAATCTGCAGTTGATAAAACATGCTGAAATGTGTTAAACGTGCATTCGAATGTCTTTCCAGATAACCATGCAGACGCTCATAGTTTTCTCACTATTCCTCGGGGTGGCGCTGGCCCAAGGTTACGGCCACGGCGGCGGATACGGCGGAGGTTACGGCAAGTCCAGGGGATATTTCCGCCCCGTCTCCTACGGACCACACAGTAGAGGACACTTGTCTGGAGGTGGACAGAAGAGCAGCCACATTGATTTCACGCGAGCTGGCAAAGCTTATGGAAACTTGTACTCGACTGATCAAGCTTCAGGTAAAGAGAGAGGAGCCAGAACCCAAGGATATGACTATGATTACCAGTAAGTTGTTTAAACTGTATAGTATTATTCTGTCTATTTCACTTGGTACAAAAATTTAGAAGTAAAATATGCAATCTAACAGAGCAATTTAATTTTGTGTTTTAATTTTATACACCTATGAAAAATCTACGAATTAAATTCTGCCTCAGATTTAACAATTTCTATCAAATTTGTTAAAAATCAGCATTACATAAGTGAATCTAAACTGCACCAGTCTTTCGTTTTTTTGCAATCGTATTTTCCACTCCCCGTCGTGGCAAAAAATTTCTAAGTCTGCATTGCACAAAACTGCGACCAAGTTTTTGAAAAATGTTGCACACAGAACCTCTTCTATATGGAACTCTGCATCTGGAATCGTGTTATCTTACTTTTGGCTTTATCTTATTGATGAATATCTTTAGAGTTAACACTCTGCCTCCTCATCTCAAGAAAATTCTCAACTATATTGGCAGTACTATTCTCAACTATTTTCTAAATGTTGTGTTTTCAACTTAAATTCCACAATTTGCCAATTTGTAGGACTATTATCAAGCTGTGTTATCAATACTAACGTTTTCCAGTCATTATTAACTATGTTCAGTAAACTATGCTCATAGTCAGACCGAAAATTAAAGCAAAAACGGATTAAATTGTCTTAATTAACTACCAAATTACTAAGCAGTGTTTACTGATGCGTGCGCTATAATATAACGCAAGTACAACGTTTTCCAAACTTGAAGGCCTACAACCGGAAGCGAGTTGCAAACCTTGTTTTTAAATTGAGTGTGAAACAGTGCTTCATACACTGAGACTGTTAATTACATAAATGTAAGTTAAAAACAGGGACAACCAATGGTTCCACAACACTGGACACACAGTGGACACACAGACACTGGACACACGTCTACGGCATATTTTTTCAATGGTTAAACATTAAACTCATTCAACTTATTGAAATTTATGTTTGAAATAATTTTAACAAATAATTTCACAGTTACTGTCGTTAACCTCAAATTTGAATTTCATTTCAAACTTTCCAAAATTTAACAATAGAACTTATATGAACTAGGGATAATTTAATTTAGCCTTTTATTCGAATAATTCGTTATTCGTTACAAAACTGGTGTAATTTGTGGTAACGTAAGAACAAGAGGATTTAAAACACACTTCCACTTTCAGGGAAGGTCACGAGTACTTTGTTCCACGCAAACTCTACGGCTACAACATTGAACAACCCCTGTTAGGATATGTGGATGACTACAGCTCTGGAAAGGGTGGTTACGGTGGCTATGGTTCCCGTGGTTATGGAGGATACGATGCTGGCTATGGTGGTTATGGCGCTGGTTATAGTGGCTATGGTGGCGGTTATGGTGGTGGTTACGGAAGCGGTTATGGTGGTTATGGTGGCGGTTATGGCGGTGGTTATGGAGGCGGTTATGGTGGTTACGGTGGCCGATTGTATGGATCAAGGGGATACAACGGATTGGCTGGAGCACGAAGTGTTGGATTCAGAGGTTACGGAGCCGGTTACGGTAACGCCGGTTACCATTAAGCTCAGAAGTGTCAATTTAAAACAGATTCGGCAGGATATACACGAACGGGTAGTGAGAAGCTCGGATTTTCACCTTTAATTAATGTTTTGTGATTTTGTACAAGTCAGTCAATGAGTCAGTCTGTTGGTTGCCACGATGAGTGCCACCTATAGTCATAACGTTTGGGTGCTATAAATAAAGAGTGCCCAGTATCATGTGACACTGTTAAAATGGAATGAGAAGCTCAAGCAATGCTCTTGTAAATAATATAATGAATAGAGGTTTGATTTGTTTTTCATGTAAATACACAAGTTATACAAATATATAAATGGCCTTAAAAATGTCACAATTGCTGCACTGTATTTGTAACGTAATAACGTAAATGTGGTACTAGTTTAGGTATAAATTAATAAATTTATGATTATTCTTGCACGCTGACTATTGTTATACAATATTGTAACTTATTATATTGACATAAAAATAAACGAATTTTGTAAAAAACAAAATCTTTGCTACTATTTGTTTTTGCTTATTATTGATCGAAATTTTCCAACGTTGTTATTTTTTGCTGGCGACTTTTGCCATGAAGTAAAAAAAATCGCCCAGAAACGAAAACAGAAAAAACATGATTCAAAAACAATAGCTAACATACTCAATTTTATTAAAACAAAAATAGTACTGGTGTGAAAATCTTTCTAGGAATGATTTTTTAAAAGTATCTACGATTACGACTTTTGTTTACTAAATGGCAATTTAAAAGGTTAACTCTTGTAAGCAATACCTGCATTTATGAGAACAACAACTGAGCTTTTTCGTGATGAACAGAAGCGGCAACACTTCTACCGTTTTGCAAAACGAGCTGCCGTTACCGTTTTCATTATCAGTGCACATGTGCATCAGCAATCGGCACAGAAATCAATGTCAGCGCTACTTAACTTTACTAAGCAAGTGAGCAAACACTTTCGGGGGAGGTATGATTCGTTTAGAGTTACTACACAGTGAATAATTGAGTGATTGCTACATAACTCAAACAGATTAAAGCTCCTAGTTGATTATGAAAGTGAAAGCGAGCAAGACTGATTGTTGTCTAGCCAGACACGATAATGCTTGCTTGTTCATAACCTAGTTTCCACGTGTTTACACGCTCGCTGAAAATTATTTTTTTAATGGTGAAAATAGCTATGCGAAGGTTAAATCAAGTAACAGGAGAATATGACGAAGAAATTGAAAGAAATCAAGTTATAGAACTGTAGACGTCACACTGCGTCACCCTTTCGCAAGCTTATTTAGTTTTTGGGGTAATCCGCCAATGCTGGCCCACAAATCCGTCAAAAAGATTTAACTTTATACTACCAAATTATTTATAGAGAAGTTGATGTTGATTTTGACAATTTTTACCTGTGTATCTTGCAATAGAACAAGGTAAAATCATTCTCTGAAGCTTTTCGTGCATCGAACAGCTAAAGCATCCATTTTTAAAGTGAGTTGTACCGATTTGGAGCTCATTGCCTGTATATGTTTATGGTGCCCCCTCGTAACTGCACAAAATATTAAGTTATTTAAAAGCCGCTTATATAAAGTTAACTTGCATAAATTCCTTGTACACATTGGACACATGTAAGCAGTTAATCTCTTTGTGTCTTTACCACACTCTTGTAAATATTGTATTTGTATGTTTTTTGTATGTTTTTTGCCAACGTGTTCTATATATATATTGTTTTCATTATAAACTGTACTCTGCTATTGGGTGTAAAAAAATAAATAAATAAAATGAAGAACTCTCGGTTTACCGCGCATGTGCGCGAACTTTCCTACAAGAACAGCCTGAAAAGATTTTGTTTATGGGTTCCGTAATTAGTGAAGGTCTTGGAAGAACAGTGTGACAAACAAGCAACACATCCACCGTGCCAAAACTCTGCATCTCCCACTACCCATCACATTTTTACCAACCCCGACAACAGTCGAAACGAGCGTAGGGCATTCACTCGCGTTTGTCTGTCTGAATGTCTACCTGTTTGCACAAGAATCTATAATCACAATTCACCAAATCTGGTACAAGGGTAGGTTTAGCCTCGCTTTTTGGACCAAAAAGTCAAGGTCAAGGTCACAAGGTCAAAAATTGTCAAAATAGTGTGGTCTGCTTTCTACACATCGACCGAATGCCGATTCTAGTTGTTCACTCGTTTAATATCAGGAATTCAAAGTTTGCTAGTGTGTTCCCAAATTCTAAATTCTTTACCACTCAAGGTCATCCTACTTCACGAATTTGTTTTCAACTGATTTTGTCGCATTTTGTAGTTCCTAACGTTTTCTCACTGAAAATTTCCAAGCTTTTCCAAACTACTGAGGCGTCTAATTGATGACCCTAAATGGTTGATTTTTGGTGCTTTTGTATCATAAAAACTGTGGCAGTATATTTGATACAAGCTCCTTATCAAAAGAAAATATAACGAGTAACGAAAAGCCCCGTTTCTCTACGGACTGTGCAAATGATGATGTTCGCCCTTTGAATCGAAGATGACCATAGTGACAGGGATAAAAGGTCAGTTTGGAGAGTTGTCATTCCTTTGATGAGCCCGAATCTGTCATCATGATTTGTGCGTGACTTGGTTTAAAGTGAGGGAGGGATTGCACCAGGTCGCCAGCCTCACTCTCTCCACGCCAGAAGTATGATCCAAGGGAAAGGCAGAGCCAGTACATCTGGTACTTCAGGCGTACTATGCAACATGACCCGCCTATAGGGATTCCAGCTCCGGATTTTTCCTCGTGGTTTACTCCCGAAGCCTTTCTCACGGAGGGTATAGCCACAAGGCAGTGGAGGTTTGTGATCAGTGTTTTCCTTCACCTAGATGAATTGCCGGCCAAGGCTAAGGAGCCCCATCTACCCCCAGACTGTGCAAATAATCTGTGACATTTTGCAGATAATTTCTTCCTATCCAAACTTTCTTAGTAAACAGAAAAAGCTCATCGGATCAGAAACATAAAGACACATTTTCTCTCTCCTCTTTTTTTTTGGTTGGTGGTTTTTTGGGTAAATCTTAACCAAGAATATGTTGCCCTGAGACAAAAAAACAGAAGCCTCCATTTCGCATTTTGAAGTACGACAAAAAATACACATTTTAGCTCCTATAATAATGGCAAACCATTTCTGATAATTAACTAATAGGTTAAAAACAATCAACGGCGGGTGTGCCCAACTAGTGATGACATCAAGGAAATTTTCAAGAGCACAAACGGTCCACGAGCGTGTTGCAGGCGTTTGCGAAAGCGAAAATTGAAGTACAGTGTTACCATACGACATTCAGTGTGATGTACAAAAACTCGGCAAATTTTAAGTTCAAAATTCAAATCTCAAGTTTATCGCTGTGCTCACGCATGAGCTGTCCAACGTGTGTACTACATCACAACTGAACACCTCTGAACTGAGACGTACAGCACCTCTTTTTGTGCAACGCGCTTCCTGGCGAAATGCATGTAGCAGTGAAGTACTAGCCGCGCAAAATAGAAGTTTCATTTCTATGGTAACAATTCTTTTACGTATGTCACTGTTGAAAAAATAGTATATTCCCTTTCAATTTTTATAGGGTAGATTGATTTGACCTATAGATTGATTTGATTCCGGTTTTTCTTTACCGTTACAATACGCTTTGGAAGCAAGGTACCAGTAGTACCGAATTACTTGTCTCTTTTCGCTATGATGACTGCTTTAGCAAGAAAACTATAAGTCATCTGCTACCCAAGAATGTCTCCCTCTCTACAAACTGCGAAGAATTATCAGTTTGCGTCAGTTATGATTAATAAAATATTAATAATATGAAAGTTTCTTGCAGACGGTCCATTGTAACTGCACAACTGCATGCTAACCATTGTGTCGTGGTAGACAATATGGCGTGCCATGCATTTCTAGAGCCCCAAAACATGAGGCTAAGTGCAGAATTCCTTGTCTATGATGAATACTGATGACTTTTATGTTTTTGCTACATCAGTTCCACAGCTCCAACATCTGTTCAATGTATGTGAAAATTTTGCTTCAGAAAATGACATCTGTTATAACTCTGATAAACTAAATGGTCGTATTGCACACCCAAAAGATATCCTGATCTTTTGTGTTCTAGTGTGATTCTAAATGGTTCTGATATTAAGATTGTTAATGAGCAGAATTATTTGGGTCACATCTTGACCAACACGTTACAAGACGATCTTGATATTAAACATCAACGTGGTTTATTATGTGCGAGAGCCAATTGTGGTATTAGGAGGTTCAAAAACTGTTCTGTTGATGTTAAGAGAAGTCTTTTTGTAGCATTTTGTACACAGTTTTATTGCAATAGTCTCTGGGTTAATCACGATAAAGTAAATATTGAAAAAATGCGTATTTCCTATAATAATGTCTTTAGAGGAATCTTTAATCTTCCTCGTTGCTGTAGTGCAAGTCAAATGTATGTTAGCTACAATGCACCAAGTTTTTCATGCATACATAGAAAAGCTGTGTTTATGTCTCAGAAGTAGGCTGTTTTTGTAGAAGTAGAAGAAGAAAACTATTCATGACTTGCTGTACAATACTGATACAGTTTTTAGATTGAACATTTTTAAGTCGTGGCAAAGAATTTTATTTACCCATTCTAAAGAACCCTTTCTTGTATATAAGCTTACTATGTTTCTGAAAACTAACTCTGTGTTTTCACTTGTGCCTTATATTTATTCTTGTTCTATGGACTGTAAATGTCTGAAATAAAGTAAATAATAATAAATAATAATAGTGAAAGAGTAATGCACATTTTCATAGCTTTTTGGCCATATTGGTCAGACAAATTGGATTTCAAATTTTTTTAATCACCCCATTATAGTTTAATTACGCAAAATGGTTGCTCGGTCTGCCACAACTGGAAATAGGCATAGAAATTCCACGGATGTCCAATACTGAAACGTTTGTAGTTTGGATGCCATATTGGTCAGCCATCTTGAACTTTTCCATTTTGTAATCACTTCACTATAACTTAAATATGTAAACTGGATTCCTTGATCCCATAAAATCTGATTAAGCACCAAAATTACTTTCCTAGGATGAATAGTCATCCTAGTATTTTCACGATTTAACGCTCACAATTGAAACATCTTTAAAAATTAGGTCTGTTCAGTGGTCAGACTGTGGTAAACTTTTAGCACGTTACTGAACACACCTGATGCCACAAAGAACGATTAAAAAGTTCTTTTGTAGCAATTTTTGGGGAACAAACCAAGTTTTCAACCCCCCACTTTCTAGTCAACGAACAAAAAAAAAAATCGGTGGCAAGGAGTAAACTAACGTTTGAAGTATTAAGGAGATGCCATTAAATGGTTTTCCAAAGCACTAAGAAAAGTATTACATTAAAGTAACTCAAAAAAATACTGAAGGACACCCAAAAGTGGCTAAAGAGTCATAGAAAGACAACAAAGGGAGATCGCTACACATTACGCATGCCTTTCTTTGGGAATTGTTAGTTTAAACATAATTTATATAGGATTGGATCAGACAGTTTGAACAACATGATTTAGGATCCTCATCACAACAGACTTTACACACTATTTACAAAAACATTTACATTAAGAATTGACTATACCTGCACAAGCTGACAAGTTTTACTACAAGATTACATTAGACATTAGTAGAAAATGACGGTTAGAAAATATTAATGTACGAATATTTAAGACTGAGGCATTTCATATCAGATGGAAACTACTGGAAGCGTTTAGTACGTAATATAAATTCATGTATGCATTGGAATATTTTACAGTTAGCAACATAGTTAAATTCACCTTTTCCGAACAATAACAACTTCGACAAATCATTAGTTCCTAAGGCAGCTATATTAAGGTTTTCAGGCAGAAGTATTTCATTTAGTTTATCAAACATAACAACCCTAGTTTGTTGATACAATGGCTGCAACAAAAAGTGTTCAACAGACTCAAATCGAAATCCACAGTTACAATTCGGCAATACTGGATGACCGTTATTATCTTTACAGCCTTTAGATTCAGGTGCCTACTACCGTAAAGTACGTTAAGACGAAAACACAAAAATTATTTATAAGATTAAGATGGACGGTTATCTCATATGATAATCAAAATTAGCACAGCACACTAAAGCCATGAGCCAAATTAAAATATAGCATTCTCCAAATTACTGCTCACCATAAAAGAAGAAGGAATTGGGTAAGCCAATCACTTGCCTATCACTAAAGTCCCTCTTTTTACGACATTTTCCTCTCCTGCAAAACTTTAATATGGTTATCACAGAGTCCTCTCCTGTAAAACTTTAATATGGTTATCACAGACCTTTTATATAAAACTATAAACTACGCAACGCGTACTAGACTAAAGTTGTCATGCGAGGGAAGTCTCACCCAATCTTAAAGTATAGCTCAAAACAATCGGCACTATAAAATATTGAAAGGGAACATACTATTTTTTCTTACATAAAAGAATTATTACAGCAGAAACGTAGTTTCGCATTCGCGCCTAGTTCTTCGCCGTTACATTTCGCAAGCGCGTTGCACAAAAAACAGGCGCTGTACCTCTCAGCACAGAGGTGTTCAATTATGATGTAGTGCACACGTTCGAGAACTCATGCGTGAGCACTACGCCAAACTTGAAATTTGAACTTTGCCGAGTTTTTGCATATCACACTGAATGTTGTACAGTAGCACTATACTTTGATTTTCGTTTTCCCAAACACGTGCAATGTTATCACGTGCTGTTAAAATTTATGTTCACTTGTTAGGCTCGCACGCCGTTTAATTAAGTTTTTAACCTATTATTTAATGGCCAAAAACGCTTTGGCGTTATTAAAGGTAAAAAATATATACTTTTCAGCTTACTTCAAAATGAGGTAGGACGTGAAAAATCATCCTGTTTTCCTTTAACTTCAAATGAAAAAAATGCTCGTAGATCCTAAAAACTAATGACTGCCCATAATTTCCTGATTTCATTTTAATTGTGAAACAGTAAACAAGGTAGCACACAACGCAAACAACTAATTAAACACGTGACCTTCACCAAAATGTCAGCTAGTCAAGCTGCAAACGCAGACACGTGAAAACGTCAATTAATAAACACCCGGCGAGAGAGAATTTAGCGAATTCCAACAGACGTGGAAAAACAATGGCCGCATTGTTTACTCACCATCAGAAAATGAAAGTGAAGCTGAAAGTTCGTAAACAAGACGAAAGAGCGTCCTAATTCTCTTCGCTTCTCTACTATTGGGTGGTTTTAAACAGAATTCCGTGAATAAAATAAAACCGAATTGTTACAAAGAAAGGGAAATGAAGAATGTGAGAATAACAAAGAAGACATTATTTATTGATAACGCGCCAGGCTCTAACTGGCTAAATTTAAATGCTAAATAGACAGCTGCAGAAAATTGACCATTTTCAATTCATTCTGACAGCTTTAACGTTAAACAAAAATATTCTCACCACTCAAGGTCAAATTTTATTAACCACGTCATGCATAAAAGCAAAGAACTGAAAACACGACAGCTGGACATTGTCTAATAACTGTCTATAGTTCATTAAATTGATTAAAACTTAAATTTTGCTCTTCAAGTCTGGTGAAACAAAACGTACGCGAAACATCCATTGGCTGTTTGGTTTTTCAATAAAAACTATAAACCGCTTTGGCTAAACTTTACAACTCCCCACACACAAGAAATTAGTTTGTGAAGCTGATTAGAATTAGGGTTAGCATTAGGATTAGGGTTAGGGATAGGGTTTGCTTGGGTTAGAGTTAGAGTACTTAAATTGTGTGGGGAAATGTAAACTCAGGGTTAGGGATAAGGTTGGGTTATTGTTAGAGTTAGGATTAGGGTTAGAGATAGTGTTGGGTTAAAGTTAGGGTACTTAAATTGTGTGGGGAATTGTAAACTCAGGGTTAAGGATAGGGTTAGGGATAGGGTTGGGTTAGAGTTAGGGTACTTAAATTGTGTAGGGAATTGTAAACTCAGGGTTAAGGATAGGGTTGTGTTGTGTTAGAGTTAGGGTACTTAAATTGTGTGGGGAATTGCAAACTCAGGGTTAAGGATAGGGTTATGTTATGGTTACGGTTAAGATTAGGGTTAGGGCTAGGGTTGGGTTAGAGTTAGGGTATTGAAATTGTGTGGGGATTGTAAACTCTTTCCACCGCTTTTTATTCCAAGGATGCTTTGCTATCCCGCCTCCTAAATCCATTGATCTCCAGTGAGTCTACAAAGTCAGTGCCTGGGTCCCTCAAGCAAATATGAACGATTTTTAACAAGAATATTAAATCTAAAATTAATAGTTAACCTCCACAGTAAAGGATTAAACAGCTATGGAATCAAACAACAAGACAAAAATCAGACCGAACTTATTAACCGGTGGGCTTTGAGATTCCACTGTCCCTCCAAATGGCAGAGGGGCCAAAGAGTTCAGGACGAAGCGCTAATCAGAAAACAAATCGCTTTAACGATTCCTGTTAAAATAATAAGTAAAAGTTTTGCCAAAAACCACTGCCATTTTTTGGAGGTTTTTTGCTCCCCGTTTCGATTCGAAAAAAACCCAATGGCACGACACTAGACCAAGACCTTTCGTTTCATATCGCCGAAAATGGTGCCGTCGTCGGAGCTGTAGCCTCAAATCTTATATATATATATATATATACCACAGAAATTAATACATAGAGATTACCAAACACTGGAATGCCTGCATAAGACAAGAAACGTAAAAGCACGTGGTTCAAAATTCAAGATTCGTTTATTCCATATCACACAACACATAATAGAGTCAGTCTTACAGTATTACATACTGTAAATTTGCAATTTAACAATTATTTAAATACAAAGTAATTTAAACAAAGCTAGAATAATGTATTGTGTCACAAGTCCCCCTGAAGCCAAGTTTGACGGAAAACTTGAAAGGTGGAATAGAGGTAAACATGGGACAAAAATATTGTTAGTGCAAGATAGTGAAAAGAAGAAAATTAGGAGACAAAGAAAGAAGAAAATTTGACTGACTACAAAATTCTTAACGTTAAATATCCATCAACGCTGTATTAGAACTGTAACATTAGAGTTCTAATACTGCAATAGTATTATAGTTAGAAAACTAACTGTGCTATGAATTACAGTATGCGGAACATACTATTCACATTTGTTTATAATGCTCATTTTCTGTTAACTCTAAGCAATCATCAACTCCACCATACATCAAACAAAGAAATAACTAAACTCAATCACCAAAGGAATCCAGGTATCGAAGGTCCATTATAGAACCTTTACGCCAGACATAGGTTACGTAAATATAGTTTTTTTTCAGGGCTACATTCGGCATAATCGTCTCAGACTACCCCTCCAAAACTCAGTGCACGGATAATTATTCTTTTTTCAAAAACTTTTTTGACAAAAAACGTTCTGAAAGAGCAAACACGCATGCGTGCACACTGCTCATTAATCATCAGCCGAGCTGCGCAGGTAAACCCTGCACGCTACAAGCAAATAAACGCAAGTAAATTGTATAAAATAAATTTTGTTTTTATAAATTGAGGCATACACAATAAGCAAGCCTTCAAAGAAACAACAACCGGGCTTTTAATTACGCTCTTCACGAAGTAAAGCGCCGCAACACCCCAGACTAAGACACGCCCTCTCCCGGTTGCACTATACCCCACGTGTCCAATTAGAGGCAATTTGACAGCGGCACGATCAGCAAATGCGGGCAACAATGAAAATTTGGGGGCATTAAGATAACTGGGCCAAGATCACGAGGAGGGGAGGCGTGCGGATGTATATAAGCTCAGGTGGATAAGGAGGAGGCATCACTTTTCCTCATCTTCATCACCAGAAGATAGTTCACACCTGTACAGGTAAGATAAATTTAATCTACCTTTCCATTTGTCATTTTTCCTAATTTTGGAATGTACTCGTTAATGATTCACTTTTAAATGAATAAAATTTGTTTAAAAACTTTAATTTAGTTTTTAACACATTAGTGTCTAGACTCTAGAGGGAATCCAAAGTTTAAACTTAAAATAATTGAAATTTGATCAAAAGCTTGAGCTAAAAATTGGTATCAAACAGTGTATAAGCAATACAGAGAATTATGCAGAAGTCATTCATATGTTAAATACTTATTTGCTTAATACATTATCCTTAATATCAAATCACCTAGTTACATGGTGTTGAGAGATTGCAAAAACTGATAAGTTATGAAACAATGTGATTTAGACCGTTTTGCGGCTTCATTACAGACGTCTTTGGTTAAATTACAGCAGTCTATTTTAAGAAAGTAATTTGAATTCATTTTATGTCTTTTTTATTTTTATTTTAAGACAGTAAAATCCTCAATCTTTTATACTTTAGACTTTTATAGAATGAACACATTCAACTATCAGGAAAAAGTGAAAGTTAAACACGTGTTAAGTGAATCGTGTGTTATTTACTGACGAGTATTTTGGAAAATTACCTATAATTTCTCATTTTGTGTTTAACCGCTAGCCGAACTTGTAGGAATTAAGTACAATTATAAGCAATTATCTACACACGAGGATTGCAAATCACGATGGAAAATGGACTACAACCAAACAGTTTGTGTTTCATGGCCACTCATCACAAGTACAAGGGCAAAATTAATCGGTGATAGTTTTAGTTAATGATGACAGCAGCAACAGTCACGTATTGTGCACATAATTCTGAAGGCAAACAATTATAAGGTGTAGCAGTTTGGAGAAGAAGTAGATGAAGAAGAAGCGAACAATTAGAAGATTAGATGTTTGGATTAACATAGGAGTAGAAAATACTGTAAATAAACAGGGATTTGGAAAGAGACAGTTAAAACCGACAGATAATATACTTGTCAGCTAGCGTTCTGTCAATAATTCTTTAACGAATTTTCAAAATTGGTCGAATCCATACGTGTAAGATGACACTAGAGAGGATAGCAGTATTAGATGGAACACTCTATCCCACCACTTCGTCCCTTTTGCTGTTCAACACTTCCTTCTTAGGATAACTTTGTCTTTGCTGTACTATTCCCAAACAAGGGAATTATCCCTCTTTGAGAGATTACCTGTATTATGTTATCACTGAGTCTAGCAGCAGGGTAGGTACAAATAAGTACAAGTAGGATGCATAGTAGAGAGACTACTATATTACAAAAAAGGGAAACCAAGAGAACTACAAAGAAATCCGATTTTCAGATAAGTACGAGCAGAACATTTGTAGGAAGGTACTTGAATTCATTTTAACACGAATTACGGCACCTTCAGTAAACTTCGACATTTGAGTTTATAACCAATTTGCTATATTTTATTTTATTTTGCAAACTCCTTATTTGGAGATAGAAAAAACCATAACTGTGACTCTCGGTGCTGCCGTAGCAAGAAAGGCTCGCAAACTAAATGCCTTAATTGTAAAACAAACATCACTTACAAGAACAGTAATGATAAAAGTGCACCAGGGAAGCACTCCGGACGATACTTCCTTGCGAAAATCTTTCTTTGAAAATAATAAACAGTTTTTATATTTGCAGAAATCATGCGGGTACTCATTGCATTAGTGCTTTTCCTGGGCGTGGCTTTTGCTGGAGACGTAGCCCCATACGCTGCCCGCCCGGCAAAGTATGCACCAAAGGAAGCTCCACCAGCTTACGCACCAGCACCGAAACCAAAGGGACACTTCCACGCAACAACTTTTGGACCAGTAAGCAGAGGTCATCTGGAAGGAGAGGGACAGAAGAGCAGCCATATTGACTTCACAAGAACCGGCAAGGCTTACGGCAAGTTGTATTCTCGCGATCAGGCAAGCGCTAAGGAAACAGGAAGCAGAAGCCGTGGCTACGACTATGACTATGCGTAAGTGTTGATGATTTTCCTTGCACAACTCTTGTCTTTCAAAACTTAGCGGTATAACTATTCCGACTCATTTTAAAGTATCGTACAAAGTTGATAAAACAAAAAAAAATCAGCAGCAATACTGGAATTCATTTTTCGAATTTGTTTTCCAACAAATTACGTTAACATGTTAGAAACAAAAAAATGAAACTAATTTCTGTTCATGTTAGCATGCACACTTTAAACTTTAGTATTTTAACAAACATATTGCTTGTTGATTTCAGCGAGGGCCATGAGTACTACGTACCACGAAAACTTTACCACTACAACATTGAACAGCCAATCCTCGGCTATGTAGATGACTACAGTTACGGCGGGCCTGACTATGGCTACAACGCATATGATGATGGATACCGCTATGCCAAACCTGCCGCTGCGTATGCGCCACATCCCGCTGACGCCAAACCCGTCCCTGCCTATCCTGCACATCCCGCGGGTCCGTACGCACATCCGGCACGCCCCTACAGACCGGTATACGCAGGATATGTATGAAAGCATGAGATGTTTGAGATATGAGTCTCCTAAAAGGTGCTACCATTTTCTTTGCTAACGTAACACTGCAGCCCATTGGCTTACGAAATAAAATCATAGAATGAGGAACATTGACACGGGGCGACATACCGTATGCTCCATGCCACAAACTGACAAGGAACAGAAAGGCGTGAAACCGCACGATACAAGCGACTCAACAATCTTCAAAAACTAAGAACAAAACTTTCAAGAAATAGTAAATATCTTACAGCGGCTTTGAAGAAACCCGGACTTTTACAAAAGAGATGTTGCTAGTTTTACGACTGATGTTCTTGAAATGTTCTCAAAAATTCACAACACTAATGAGCTAATATGATTGTAAGGATAGCATTGCCAAAGAGTGGTGCTACCCAGAGACTTTACCATCAGCACATTTTTATCAGTAAATAAATCCATTGCTGCTTTTATTCTTGCATAGATGTAACTCGGTAATTAAAGAAAGTGATCAAATGCAATACATACCTCATTGTGTGACCTCATTATCATACCTCCATGAATATTTGAACTTTTTATGTAACTCAATGCAAATTCGTTATGAGCAATGTTAGCAACAATTACATGGTTGCTGTCTAAACATAAACATTTTTAATCTAGTATTTTAAGCTATAATAAAAACCAGTTTGTTTCGATTGTTTACGCTTAAGTGCAAAAATAAGTACAAATTATTTATAATATTTTATTAACTAACGGCTTACTGTAATGATGTCAGGAAAGAGTTAGAAAACTTTAAAAGAAAAACTTTAATAATTTTTGTCACAAATGTCATGAAAGCTTTTTACCAAAGACAATAATATTGTAAGCTATGAACAGTACCATCAAAATGTTTCGTTCATGGACTGTTTGTTTGCTGTTAGCCAAGAAAATGCTAATAGTCTCTAGTAAATGAATCAAGACCAAAAGAAATTTGTAAACCAAAAACCCCTTGTAAATAACCCACGATTGACAAAGTGTGGAAGAAGGTGCTAGTATGCGCAAAATGATAGTTAGAGATTTGGACAGAAGAACTATAAGTACCCCAAAGATGAATGTTAATGAATGTTTTACCATTGTTTTCCTATGCACGTTTATAACTTTGCACTTTTTTATTGTTTTATTGATTTTTTGTGGCCTTAAAAATGTTACAATTGCTTAAGAAACATATATGTTTATGATACTGTTATCTTGTGAATGTCATTATAGATTTGAAGATGTAAAAAGAATACTTTTACAAGCGTATCTAATGAATTTGTTTTCTTTGCTCTTTTTATTCGATATCAAAACTGAATACACACGTATAAAACTCCCATCGATAGACTGCATGCAGTCTAGGGGACAGAGCATAAACAACACTTGCTCAGATCGCAAAATGGATGGGTGAGTTGTGGAGAGTGGTTGTGAAGCTAATCAATATTTTTATAAAATGCAAGTGGCAAACTAAATGCGAGTTAGAGTTTTCCAACGTACCAAAGAACAAAGTTACCTTCTTAATACTCAACAAAAAAGCTCTCATGGAATTCTAGCCCTGTCGAGGATCTGGCAACACAAATCATTGAGATTCTCGCAGCTTCCAGTATGCACAATTACTAAGATGACCTGATAATTGACACCTTGACACACTCATGCTTTAATTTCGTATATAATTGCAGCACGTGCAGCAAGGCCGCTAATTTAAAGACTAGCAATAATTGCTTCGCCGGAGAATAATAGTAATTTGTAATTATCGTTTAAATATTTGATCAATCAAGCGTTACCTATAATAAAATAATGAACGGCCAAAGAAGAACAAGTTATTAGATCTTCAAATCGTAACATTTACCTAACAATTCGGATAGGTAAACATTATGTAATAGCTAAAATATTCTTTTTTTAAAATAAAATCAAGTAGAAATAATCGGGTAATTGGAATTTCCAAGAAAAACCGGAAATACTGAAATTTATACATATAAATTAGTGACATTAAACTAATTTGACAATATAAATTTACTTTCCATACGATTAACATAAATATTTACTGTTTATTCTACAATTTCACCAATTTTATTTCCCATTATCTGCAAACATGCAGGAACAAACATCAAACATGCAGAAAAAAACATGAATTTAAACAAGTTTTTGCAGAATCTGTTCGCTCAAAGGTGTTGCTAAAATTAGTGAGAAAAATTATTATATTTTCAATCCGAGGACCAAGGTCAGCAAGCAATCGTAGCATGCGGGACAGCAGGACTGTGAAAGCAAATTTATAAAGACAGAAAAACAAACATGACTCTTCCATGATGCAAAACAAATATGACTCTTTCATGATGGACAACTCAAGGACAATTGCAGAATGAATTTAGCAGCTTTGCAGATGGTAATTACACATGGATTTTTTTTACTTGCAAAATCCACACGGCAAACCAAGTAATGATTGACGGAAACATCCGTTTTGTTTTTACTATTTTACGCAGGTCAGTTCACACAATCCAGTTTCACAATCCAGTTTACCCAGTGCAATCCACATTGTAAAAAAGTCAAGCGACAGAAATACAAGATGATTTCATAAAAGGGCAAAAGGAATGATGTTGAATCCAGTGCAATATAGTACTTTTCTGAAAGACTTATTTGCAAATGGCAATGGTTACCAAACATTATTATATCATGATCAAATTTCATTGTACGAGATTAAAGCACAAACTATTCCCTCCGCATAAACTGCACTGATCAATGCAAACACCAAACAACATTATGAAATAAGCAGGTTATCTTTTTAACTGTACTTGTCTGCATAGTTTACTTACTGCGTTAACAATTCATTTTAAAATTCATTAACACATTAATATGACGAATGGATTTGCTTATTGTCCATGAGGTTTAATACAGAACAGAAATTGAATAATTTGAGAACACCTCATAACAAAGTACCCATATCGGTTTATGAACTCCCTTTTTACCAACTAAATTATAAAATCCCAGCTCAACAAACTCGGCCTGATATGACTGCACGAGAGTCACTTTTTGGAATCATGACCAAAATCCAAATTCACTGATATTGTTGAAAGTCTGAAAGACACCACATTCTGAATTTTTTGACAGGCCTGCAAATTGGTGAAAAGTACTTCTGTGACTAAAGTATGGATCATTACTTTAGGATTGAGAACCAATGGTATAAGAGCTTGTTTAGACAAGGGATATTATACTAGGAAAATCAAAACCATTGTTGCCAATTGGTGAACTGCAAAAATACGATGATAATCAATTACAACAGTTTGCAGTTGGACCAGTTATCATTAATAAATGATTATGAAAATACTTTGAACATGTCTAGCAAAGAAGAATAAATATAAACTGTCAATGCCAATTCACGCTCTCAATAAATACATTTGCCCTGTACGAGTAGGTCTGTATAAAGAATTATGCATCATTCAACGTATAAGACTCAATATGCTATTAACTTACGAAACAAAAGCATGCAATTTCATTTCATGTACATAAACATCCCACCAACAGTACTAGATTATCAATAGTAGGGTGTGCTCTCACACTTCTGGTTCGCTACGGTGGAAGCCATCACAAAAAAGATCTACTTCATTGGGTAGCCTCATCTCATATATGCATCAAACATTCCACGGACAATACTATTTCATCAAAAGGTGTGTTCTAGTGGAAATATGGATCGTTATGATAGAAGCGATCATAAAAAGGCCTACCTAATCTGTGTAGCCCCATCTCATACAAAAAACCAGACAGTTTAGTCTAGTGATAACACATCCAGTTTGTGTCTGAGAGGTCGTGAGTTCGATATAGTGACCGGGTCATACCAAAGACTAAAAATCTGCTGTTTCCCTGCCTAGCACATCGTACTTAGGGTAAAAGTGTGATAATAGTAGTGTCTGTTATGTAGTTGTAGTTTGTTATTTACAGTCGGCCCAAAAGCTCTCTGGAGCCTATTTTAATTGTTCATCCTAAAAGCAACTTTAAATAAAGATTATTATTATTATTATTATTATTAAAAAAAACATTCCACGGACTGTACTAGTTTATCAAAAGCTGAGATGTTGTGGACATGTGGATCGCTATAGTGAAAGGGATCGTAAAAATGTTTTTACTTCATTCTGTAGCACTGTTACGCATGTAAATATTCCACAGACAGTACCAGTTTACCAAGCGCTGGATTCTTGTGCACTTCCGGGTGAAATTGATGGATAGCAAATCATTTTACTTGCAATAAGTGCCATTCCACGATGCAGACACACTTACCTTAACTGCAGTTCAGTATCCCTCTTGAGCTGTGCTTCTCTTTTTCTCAACGTTTCTATTTCTGTCAGTATGCTTTGCCTTTGAGAATACGTCTCTTTCTCCAGGATCTGAACATAAGAAAGAACAATGCAAACTGAAACTACTGTTAAGTGGCGTTTATGTAGTATCCAGGTGCATATGCATTTTGGGGAGTGCGGAATAGATAAAATGGGTTTTATAAATGATGGCTACACACAATGAAAGATAAAAAATGCTTAGTAGTGTAATATGTCCCGAAAAGCTTCTAAACATATTTCGGACACATAGTAACTATTGTTACCGCAGGAAATTTGTTAAGCAATAAAGAAAAAGTGATGCAAACCTCTTGCTCGCGATGTAGTTTCTCAGTCGTGTTTCTCTCCCTCGCCACCAGGGCATCAAATTTAGCTTGGTACAGTCTATCCATTTCCTTACGAGAATTGCTCAGTTCTTTTCGACACTTGTCCTTCTCCAAGATTCGCATCTGTGCTAACTCCGTTTCTTTAAATCTTGCAATCTTCAACACAGAAAGGATATCATAACATTTGCCGACAAACTATTTAAAATCAATATTGCAGAATATAAAAATATTTTTTATTTTGGTAGCGTAAACTAGGCATTGCAAAAATGCTTAAAGGAAGACCGGACGATTGTTTAGACTGAATCAAATTTTAACTTACTGTCCAAAATATACATTTTCTTGCCTATAAAAAGTAGTAATTGTTCCTTATATTTTAATAATTAGCTTAGAAAGTTAATTAACGGCAGCCGAACACAGCTATTGCTTACAGCAGAAACTAACTACAGTTTGTGCAATTACAGGCATGCATTAAGTACGTTTGCTTAAATGCTTAAACGCGTGATGTCACGAAAATGTGCTCTACATCATATGTACTCGACATCAGAAACTAACACAGCAGTTCATAATCTTAGTTATCACGGTACCACCTTTAATTTGTCGGCCACGCGCTTTGACAAAAAAGTGCCGTTGCCAATCTTAGTAGATTCACTGCGCAGAGTGTAGCTTTGAAAATTTAAAGTATCCGAGGTAATTATGTTGTAATCTAAGCTTTGATTTAAAAAAGTTATTGTAGTTTTCAATATTTAAGAGCATACTTTATTCTAAAGTAATGTTCACACAATCATCCGGTTTTCTTTTAAAGATTATAATTAAATTTATAACACAGTATTTAATTATACAAATTGCCAGAAATATTAATTTTGCTTCAAGAACATATTTTTAGAAACAATCGCTTCATTTGTAGTTTGTCCATTTTTTAGAAACATGCAAGTCAAAATGACAGTTTAAATCATTGATGTATTACTCAAATTCAAATCAATTAAGCATGAAGTAACAGGTGCATACTTAAGGCTGCATAGGTTCAAAACGAAACTCAAACTGATAATTTTGACACTTTGACACTAAACTGATTAGATGTTACCTGTTGCCATAAAAAGCTTATTCACAAACTAAAGCAGACAAAGGATTGCAATATTTTAGCACGTTTATGCTGATGACATGTAGATACTTGGCGCGCGCTGATACGTAACTTTACACATAGCTAATCGAACCATTTTTGCAGGTAAGACTGCCTATCGGCTCCATTGTACTTATATTGCCAATAATCGATTCGATTATTCTGATTTGCAGTCGATTAGGATCTGCTATCTACATTTTATTTTTGTTAAAACAGACTTAGACTTATTATAAAAAATAGAACGACTGTCTTAAGTTCAAAAAGAAGTGAGAGAATGTTTCAAACAGTACAAAAATGCAATATTAGCACACACAATACAAACATCCAATTGCAGCAGTGCATTTTCAATAATTGCTACTGCTGTTGTTGTTATTGTTGCAATAGTTCTGGTTTCACCTTTGTTATTCTTCAAATATTATTTTTCGATCAACATTAATTTTACCTCTAAATCCATTTCAGTGCGATATCTTTCCTGCAACTCCCTCTGGAATGCTAACATTCTTTCCTGTATGGAAGCCATCCACAGTAATCCTTCCTCTTCTTTTTTACCATCATAGAGAAGTTCAAGTTTTGATAGTTTTTTATCTGCAAGTACAGAAATGGGTAACAATAAAAATAGACTAACTCCTTCAGGACTGTAAGTGTTTGTTGCATTTTGCAAGGGTCCATGAAAAACTGCTCTCATGTAAGCGTACGCAGAAAAAACCTTGCACGCAGGTTCAGAAATACACATGATGAAACTGACAAGTCTAGATGAAGCCACACTTTATTGCTTTCTTGGCAAAATTTCTTCTTGTATTTAAGAAAAACAATTTTTTTTGCAATTCAAAAATACGCTTTGCTTTTATTGAAGGAAGAATAATCAAAGCAGCAGAAGTGCTCAAAACCACTAATGAGGGCCTGGTTAGCATCGCTACATGATTTAAAATAAAGCATCTCCAACATACATACCTAGATCTAACTTTTCATCTAAATATTCTAATTCAGTCTGAGATTCTTTTTCAATCATGGCATGCTGACGACAGAGAAACACTAGCATCTCCCACAGCATTCCTTTGCCGGTCTTGCTAATCTGTCACAAAATTGTAAGTGTAAAACACACTACAGCAACTAGTAACACAGATTTTAACACAACAGTGGATATCATAATAAGCCTGTTCACAGTTTCAGCAATTGATGATGATAGTGAAAAGGTCAAAGGTTAAGTGTACTACACAACGCATTTGTGTGCACTTGACAACGCCTCGCAGCCCAAGCTGTTGCAATAGTAACAGTTTTAGCAGCTAGCTAGAGTCTTACTTAGTTCATTTTTTCTTGTTCCCAAGCAAGATCCTGCTATTAAATCACTCTGCGCACAGACTAATACATAATTATGAAAAGTTCACGTAAAACAACTGAAGTCACTGAACTGATGTGGCAGACGGCTTTGCCTTACCCATATGTCACGTGACGGTTATAGTTAAGATGCGTCGCTGTGGTACACTTCACCTTTGGCCTACAGCAACTGCACGTGCGCACAACGAAACCCCAAAAAGGCTTATTATTGCGACAATTATATAAACAGGTTTTTAGAAAGCAAAATTATCTAACATTTTATACAACGAAAGGTGCCTAATACACTCATTATTACAAATCTACTAACCAAAGCCTGGTAGAATCTTGATTCTTGGTGAACTCCTAGAAGAGAAAGTATCTCTTCCGAATCAGGTGATGTTTTCTCCATCAATCCTGCTTCTGGTAAAAAGACGGATAGTGTATAGTTGTAACCGTATTTCTAAAGAAAAAGAGAAGCATACACTAAATGTGCAACGATGAGCATAAAAACAGATGAGTGATTTATTTACATTCACATTAACATTCCATGAAGTAGGAACACAAAAAATATAGGACACACTTTTTAGACCAAAACAAAAAACCCAAAATTTACTTGTTTTTCAATTTTTGTTCGCTAAAAATTTTTACTTTGAATTTATAAATAATGTGCTAGTAACTTGACAATACACACAGCAAACGAACAACACAAAGTTACAAATAGGTACAATTATCGTAGCAAACGAACAACACAAAGTTACAAATAGGTACAATAAACATAGCAAGCGAACAACACAAAGTTACAAATAGGTACAATTATCATAGCAAACGAACAACACAAAGTTACAAATAGGTACAATAAACATAGCAAGCGAACAACACAAAGTTACAAATAGGTACAATAAACATAGCAAACGAACAACACAAAGTTACAAATAGGTACAATTATCATAGCAAACGAACAACACAGAGTTACAAATAGGTACAATAAACATAGCAAACGAACAACACAAAGTTACAAATAGGTACAATTATCATACCAAACGAACAACACAAAGTTACAAATAGGTACAATAAACATAGCAAACGAACAACACAAAGTTACAAATAGGTACAATTAACATAGCAAACGAACAACACAAAGTTACAAATAGGTACAATAAACATAGCAAACGAACAACACAAAGTTACAAATAGGTACAATAAACATAGCAAACGAACAACACAAAGTTACAAATAGGTACAATAAATATAGCAAACGAACAACACAAAGTTACAAATAGGTACAATTATCATAGCAAGCGAACAACACAAAGTTACAAATAGGTACAACTATCATAGCAAACGAACAACACAAAGTTACAAATAGGTACAACAAACACAGCAAACGAACAACACAAAGTTACAAATAGGTAAAGACATACAGCTATAAGGGCAACACGGTTGACACTCACCTCTAAATGATTAGCTACTACTGAATTGATTGTACGTAACATCAGCGAGACTCTTGTTTTTTCTTCAGCAGATTGAAAGAGCGGCTGCCTGAGGGCGCCATGATGCAACTCTGTAATGAGCTGGTTTCGCAACTGACTCTAAGAAACAAAAACATGATGTGGAAAACATTTTCAAACAGAATCTTCCCTGAAAACATGTTTGTTTACATAATAGAGTTCACAAAATACATTATGCAACACAATACGATACCATGTACTAACTGATTGTGTGATTGCATCAATGTTTGTCTGATAACGTTTTATGTGACAAAACTTCAAGAATGTAATTTAAAAGCCTAGAAAACATTTTTATTTAGAAAACTTTTTTTCTATTTGATATTTGAATGAAATACAATCATTCAATTTTTGGCATGGTATATTTATACATGTCTGACAAAAGAGCTTTAACTTGGATATATATATGTATCATATATATTGATACATACATATCAAAAGAAGACAGGATGATTTTTCATATGCTACACCTATTTTCAAGTCCGATAAAAAGTATACATTTTAACAATTAATACTGCAAAAGCGTCTTTGATAATTAAATAATAGATTAAAAACTTAATTAATGAGCCCAACTATTGATGACATCACAAACTAACATAATTTTCAACAGCAAAAACATTCCACGAGTATAATGCGCGTGTTTGCAAAAGCGAAAATTGAAGTACAAATATTCACTGTGCTGTACTAAAACTAGACAAGTTTCAACATAAAAATTCAAATCTCAAATTTACCGCTGTGCTCACGCATGAGCTGTCAAACATGTGTAGTTCATCATAAACTAACACATCTGAACTGAGAAGTGCAGCACCCGTTTTTTGTGCTATGATGCGTTTCCGAAATGCAGGCGCTAGTGCCCGTCTAACCAGTGAATGGCGAAATGCATGTAACAGCGAAGAACTAGTGGCGAGAACGCAACGTTGTGTTTCTGCGGTGATAATTCTTTCATGTAAGTCATTTTTGAAAAAAGAGTGTTTCCTTTCAATATTTTGAAGAATAGATTGTTTTGACCAACAGTTTAAAATTTGGTCCAGTATTGCTTTAAACATGCACAATGTTTTATTTTACGCAAAGTTTAATAGTAAATGCGAGACAAAAGATATAATTATTTATTGTCCACCATATCTAATACATGCAAGACAGTAACAGGTAAGTTATTGTGTTACACTTGCTGCTAATATTATCTTCAATATTACTTGTTAGCAGCTATTAGTCAACAATAGAGGTTTGTATTAATAAAGCAAAACTAAGCATGGATAAAGAACTGTCAGGTGTTACTTAACTAATTTAAAAACACAGTAGTTTTAAACAAAAACCTAGCCACTGGGGGGGGGGCAAGCTAGCCCAACTCAGTGCCGGTCCCAAGCCCGGATAAATAGGGAGGGTTAGGGCCAGGAAGGGCATCCGCCTGTAAAAACTGAGCCAAAACCTTTGTATGAATGAGTCAAAATCAGAGAAGTGAATCTAATGCTAGGACGCCACCTGTAAATGGCCCACAGATACATCGCAAGAAGAAGACGACCCAAGCTGAGAAGGTTTGAATGTATTAACAGAGACCTTAGAGAGAAGAACATAAATGAAGAGATGGTCAACAACAGGAATGCATGGAGAAGACTTATTCACAACGGCGACCCCGCATAGGGAAAAGCTGGGAAGAAGAAGAAGTAGTTTTAAACAAAACAAATAGCTCTAAAGTGAAAACGCAATAGCTATGTAGGGTTTACATAGACAGCCAGTGCAATTCAATGTCTCTCACATCCAGACTCAATGTAGGTCATAACAATACTCCTGAAATCATTGCTTTAGACAAGTCCTGAAGATAAAGAAAATCGCATTTCGTTGTACATATGAGTGATAATTATGTGAAGCTGTATTCAACAGCTATCAGAATATCTCTGACAAATACAAATTCATGACTTACCTTTAGCTTACCAATCACACCTTTTTGCTTGAAAGTGTGATAAAGATGTTGTCTTAGTTCCTCAGCAGAAAATTTTGGATCATTTTGTGAGATATCTATCTAAAAGTAGTATAACATTGAGAAACAATTAGAACAACATCATTTATAACATTCATTTTACGATAATGTGTTTAAATCAAATTGTTACTGTACATATATTACATTTGTTGACAATTAAATTAGAATTAAAAATTTGTTTAAATTTGATTAAACTGAAATGCTGAATAAATTAGCCTAGAAAGAAGCACTACACAATTTTCTTTGTAAAAAAACTAAATTTTTAAATTTGCTGGGAAAATAATGCTGATGTTTCACAATTAGCTTTACGACTTTGTGTAATTCCTATAAATCTACGAATCGTATTATTTACAGCCGACTTAGCGGTGCCTTTCTGTTTAAAAAGAAAATATCTTGCCGGTGTTACAGAAGATCCATGACTCAAGATTTAAAACAACAAATAACCTGCGTTATTGTTAACCTTTTGTTAAAGTACAAAATATTTATTTTTTTGTAAAACGATTCCCAAAAAAAACTGTAATTTAACGACTTTTACATTCCCACATCCAGGCAAAATCTGCTGCCCAACATTGTCACTCAATTTGTTGTGGTGTAAACCTTGAAAGAGTTAGCAATAACGAGGAGTGAATAGGGACACTGGTTTTCAAATAAAAATACAATTTATGATTTTTTTTATCGTAAGAGCAATACCTTCAAAAGATAGATTACGTTGTGGCCGTAACTACCAAACACAATTTAGAATAAAGTTAACAAAAGAATTCATGGCATTTTGAAGGTAAAAATGGTCCAATTTCACCCCGTTTTACTGTACTCAGTTTGACCCCTGAATCCGTTTAATTTCCAGCACAATTTTTAAGTTAATTACGCTTCACAAAATTTACAATTTTACACACCTTTTTATCATCACCTGCAGGTTTATTGACTAGAGGAGCATCAGCATAAGGCTTAAAGCTACTGCTAGAAGTTGAGGCATGGGAATGGGAATGGTAACTGGACAATATCTCTGAAATTCTAGAGGTTTGATGTTCCGAATGAAAAGAGCTGTCTTTTTCGGATAGAGTGTTGATGGTTTCTTCAAGCTTGTCTTTCTCTTCTTCAGCTTTTTCTTTTCCAGAAACTGCGTACGGATCTCCGGCTGCAATTGGTGGCTCTAAACTAACAAGTCTAAGTAAGCGGTCGCTTACGCCAAAACTGGTAGAAGCTTTACTTGCGTCTGAAAAAGAGACACTTTTAGACAGAAAATTTTCGCCTGGGCTGTACATCTTCAGACTGTAAATACAGTTAAATTCTCACACAGAGGTAAAAGATACAAACAAACAAAGAAAACACCTCAGTTCTTCTATTCTCAGTCACTGCTAAACTGAACACTGGCTAATCACAGTTAAATTATTATGACTGTGATGCATAAAAAATGCATGTTTACATTTTGTGTACTAGTATCGTATACTTGCCCCTGTGAGTTTTGTGTGGTTTTGCTTTGTCGAAACAAAATTTTTTACATAATCAAATGAATGACAAATCTTGTTTGCCCATAAACCCTGCCTGGAAAAGCAATGTATCCAAGGTCACAACAATGACAATGAAGTGATTGTTCAGCATGCAAGAAGGTGAAAAGAATTGTAATTCATTTAAACTTCAGATATTGATCAAACATAGTTGCATCTGTTTTGTGGGGGCCCTGTAGTGGGTGGCTTCTTTTTTATTTATTCAGTTTTTGTTACTACGAGCAGGCAATAATCGAACAGTCACAAACTTAAATAACTGAAACCATTTCACGGACAGGATTAAACAAGTGTTGAATAGCTTATTAAAAACTGTATACTATGGTAAACCTACCTTTGTTATTTGAATGAAATGATTCAATTACTTCTGCAAGTGACGAATGTGAATCTTCATGCATAGATGCAGCACCAGACAGTGTGCTTATTGTGTTTGCCGGAGACGACATATCTACATCAGTTACCTGCACTGCTGTTAATGTATCACCAGCTATCTACCAATTACCTTCAAGACCTGTTATCAGAATATACTATATAAAATTATTTTACAACACATGAGCTAAGTATTCGTCAGGCTCGCGGTAGTAAAAATTCTTTTGTTAGAAAAAAATTTGTTTCTGTGGAGTTGTATTGGAATATAAAAATCAGATGATAAAACTGTGCATTTCTGAATTAAGGCGTAGGACTAGTCAGTCAAACAAGTAACAGCTCACTTACATCCCAGGCAGCCTGCTAAAAACAACTGGTAACTTTTTTCTGCTAGGTTACTTCATTTTGGAAATTGTTAACGCTTCACTATTGTAAAAGATCAAAAATGTTAACTTTTTTTAAACACAGTTTATGCCTAATGTTATCTTGGTTGAATGTAAAAAGTGTTTGCTTGTGGTTTCTCCCGCACTGCCCCTTAGTCATAGTGTATATATATATATATTTTAATGTGCATTGCATGTTTTGGACATGCATGTAATATGCTTTAATGTACCTTGCAAAATTAACTTATATAACTGCAGTACATATTACTTGAAATAAACTCAATGGAAGTGTAAAGAACAAACTGCCTCAAAACGTATTAGGCATCGACTTATTGCTATCTGAAGCAATTTTCTCAGTGCCATTTTTCACCACGCTACTAACACGTTAGAGAATAACTACAGCACACTAAGAAATTTTAAATAACGAGTGAAAATGAGATAAACTGTACAAACACCTTATTTTAAAAATACACACCAACCATAATGTTAGTAATACAGTGCCATCTATTAGAAGTCGGCAAAATAAGGGCGCACGAAATACGCCACCTATTGCACGGCATAATACACTCAATAAATTATAAGTTTATTTATTTCCACTCTGCATCTAACAATTATAAAAAAATACAGATAATTTCACTGAAGTAAATATAAATATAAATGCAGTATTATCCAGAAATGACAAAATGCAGCATATACATGTGCAAATTACATTACAGAATAATTTTGATGCATACAGTTTGAGCCTAAAAGCATAGCTTGACAGGCCAAACTGTACGTGGAAATCTTAAAGAAGTGATTAATAATTGAAATAATGATAATATATACATAAAAGTGGGGGGGGGAGTAGTGAATGAAAGATGAAATGGAGCAAAAACTAAGAAAAGCTGTGATCATGATTATAAAGTGTTCAGTAACCTGTTGAGCATAGTCACGTTATATTAAGATTACTGTGGAAAAAGAATGCAGGTGATTACCATTATCAAATTGTGTTACTCTTAATACTTTTGAAATATTTCTTTTCTGACGGTTTTTTTAAAAGTTGAAAGGGAGTGACTACATTTTGAAATGCGGCTTAGTCTATTCCATAGGACTGGTCCCATATAGCTAATGACAATGTAATCCTGGAAAGTGATGCACAGCAGCACAAAATTAATTGTCCTAATTTATTTAAAGCACTGGCAACGACGTATGAAGCAGAATGCTGTTGTTGAAACTCGACCATTTGCAAATGCTAAAGAAAAATACTGTCCAGTGCCCACACAGTCAGTTTAATAAGATCGTTAATTTTAAAGTTTATTAGTATTATCCGAGATTCGTCTACAAAATTATTAATAAGCTGTACACGAAAAGTCACATGTGCTCAATTATTTATTCTAGCTAACAAATATTGTCTAAAAACTGCAAATAACTGCAAATGATTTAACAACAAAATATTCATTTTTGCCAATTTAATTAAATATATCACGTACCGCCCAAACCTCAACAAAAAACAGCAGCTATGACCTGTTCACATGAATTCCATGCTAGTGGTTCGGATACTGTGTTGCAATTCAGTTTGCATCTCATGCAAATTCATAGCCTCTGAGATAGATATCAGAGATATTAAACAAAATTAGGGTAATGTAATTGTTGCTAAGTTGCTGCCAAGGTCACAATATGCTATAAAATATAGAAAACATGTAATAAGCCAATGACTGGAGCTACAGATTTAAGCAAAGGAAATCTTAGATGTGCTTCACAAAAAATTACAAATATTTGGTTTATATACATATTATACAGTAATTAGCACTCTTAAGAATGTTAATAAATCATTGCAAGATTCTGTTGTTCCCGTATATAAGCAGGTGACATATAACTATGCATGATTACATACTACATGATTAGATCCCAGACGCCAGTGCATACTTATAAAACCGGCATTATGAAGTCTGAATAATTTTATGAGCAATTCACAGCAACCACTGAGTTTGACTCTTTATTGCTGCAACTTACAAATTACTTTAAACTCTTTGCTACTTTATTTTGACCAATCATCTCCTGTTTCAGGGCATTGTAAAAGAAACTACCCAATGGTCTTCACTAGAAATTAGCAACAATACAGCAGCAAATAATTAGCAGAAAGAAGTTACATCGAGAGAACTAGTCTTAACCCTTTCACATACAAGTAATTTTTGATGTGTAAATTGAAAGTTTCAGCACCCTAATTTCTTGCTTTCAAAGGTCATTTTATTGCCAAGGTACAAAAAGGCATAATGGGTAAGAAAAAGGAGCATCATGTAAGTTCAACATAAATGCAAATTACAAAAGCCAATGAACATGAGCGGCACTGACCTGTTCTCGAAACACCTGCCACTCATGTTCATTGGCCAGCTGCATTACGTCTAGTTTTACATTCCACACTTCCCATAAAGCTTATAGCTAAAAGCTATAAAGTACAGTAGAAAAATAACATACACTAAGAATTGTACAACGATATGACATCTATTATCAGTTCTAAATTTCTTGCAACTTAAAATTTGGATAGATAATTAAGGTATAACAGCCTAGCTGTGCAACACACATTGTTACTCGCCCAAGTAGAAGAGGGAATTAGGCACTGGACGGATAGATGATGAATGATGTTGCAAAATTACAAGTGTCTTTGAAATAACTACATAACTCAGAGGGTGTTGTGTTGTGCATCTGATAAAGTATCCATGATTCTAACTTGTATGTTTCTTCTTATTTCATGGAGTGCAATGGGAGCTACCTCAATGCAGAAGAAAAACAAAACATTTTAAATGCTCACACCTTCACACAATATAATGCCTAATAACAAGCTGATAATGAAACAGAAAAATGCGTCCAGCACAATATCAGCCTCAAAACTAACTGTGGTATCAAGCTACCAACATGGGCAGAATAAAATTTTCTTTTTTTTGCCGTGCTGCATACAACAAAATACATAAATTATCACAGATTTTCTCTCTCAAAATGTCAACGTGTCCTTTAAAAACTTTTTCATTGTTGTGCCAACAGATGGCCCCGTTGTCTGATATGTGATTTTAAACAGGTATGGCTGAATGTCTGGAAATCTTGTGTCAAAGACGAGATCTATTTCAGACTGAGTTGGCATCTTAGGTGTATACTCTTGTCTGTTCATTGTTTCAGAAACGTACATGATTTTCTCTGCAAGAGCGGCACCGACCTGTTCTCGAAACACCTGCCGCTCATGTTCATTGGCCAGCTGCATTACATCTAGTTTTACATTCCACACCTCCCACTGTATGCTTTCAGTGCTGAACGGCCAACGAGTTCGCTTTTTCTGATAGAACTCTAGCGTAATTTGTCCATTTCGACTGCCCTCAGGAGAACGAAGCAATTCTTGAAAACCCAAAATTTCACGCTTTATTTCTTTGTCGAGTTCGTCGGAAGCGACGCGCACATAAGTAAGGTCTACAAAATCGCAGTCAACGTCTTCTATACCAATTGCTCCAATGCTGTAACTTCCTTCCTGTTTATAGTGAAACTTTCCAAGAGTCCTGCAATTAATGCATATAAAACAGTCATTAAAAAGAAATAAACGCTTTATTGATGATAAATGCAAGGGAAAAAACGAGATGGAAAACTGTGGTTAACGTCTACATAATAGACTGCGCCCTGGCGATCTATGACAATCAGTAATTATATCAGTCACTATAAGAACTTGTAAAATTTATAGTTATAGAACTGTCTAGCTCATTGTGGTACTTTCGCTGAAAAATCAAGGAAAACAAACAGCCCAGTATGGTACTTTCACTGAAAAACCAATAATTTTAACTCTTCCACTCGTGCAACCACGTTACTACTGACTTGAAATGTCTAAAACAAACTGTTACAAAAGCTCATCCAGATTATTGATTGGCGAATTACCTTACCTATGAAACAAAAGAGTGTGAAACAAACTGGAAATCGTTTCGTCAATTTGCCTTCCTTCCACTGTCAGTTCAAACGTCTGTGACCTAGCATTCATTGTTTCTACTAACAGTATTTCAAATTAAAATTATTTTGCTGTACTTTGACCTAAATTTACAACATTTTCAATTTTTTTTACGTTGTTAAAAACACTAAAGTAAAAGCAAACTGTATCATACACACACACATATACACTGTCATACAGTATAAACAAAGATCCAGGACACTTCAATCGAATAAAAAGGCATAAGCCTGTGCTGCCATCTGACAGCAGCTATCTGTTATAGAAAGCACGTGTTGCAGTATTATGTGTTTTTATTTTTGCTGTTTTTCGTTAATGTCATCGGTCTAAGCCTTTGAACACTTTAATTGGCAATAAATCTTAATGATCCAGCACTAATTTGTTGACGCTCCAGTCATGGAAATTACACGTAGAAGTTAGTTTAAAATTAATTTTTCTCAGTTCTGTTTCACTCCCAGGTATTGAGGTAGTAACTTAGTAGACCTAGAAAGGAAAATAATCGAGCACGTAGCTTTGACTGAAAATTTAAAAAGTGAAAGTTGTCCTGGTTTTCACTGCTGCGTACTCGTGGACTACAGTAACTGTAGCAATAGTTTAATCTTATTCACTAGAACTAGGAAGCACAAACCATCTTTTGTTTTGCTCTTCCTATCTATAAATCCATTTGTTCTCTTAGCTCAGTGTGATCGTTTTGGTTGGCAGTTTGCATTTTAAGTGGTTTTTGTAATGCAGAAGCAGGACACGTGTAATTACTGAATCGTATCACTTAAACTACACCTTAACTGGACTTTAAGTTACTATTAACATTAGTTTGTGCAACAAATCCCAGACTAGTTTGTTATAGGGCTGAGCTTGTCTGTACGTTGCTTGATAATAAATCTGAAAATTTATGCACTAAAGAAACTGAAGCAGCATTTTCTGTATTTTTACCCCCTATGGTAAACCAAAAATTTATCAGAAATGCATAGGCCTATTCTGGAATTTCTACAGTACTGTTGACGTTGCAAGATTTACGGGAATCCATATGATGACATGAGTTGCCTTTTTGATAACTGCTGTCATCGACTGATCTTTATTTTCTTTTATTCAATATTTATTTATTTAACTATTATTTATTATATTTAATTTCATTTAACTCTGTGAAGATTTGACTCGTATTGTAGTTTTCATTCCTTGCATGTTGCTTGTAGGCACTTGCTTGTTTTGAATGCTTTGTCGTTACTTTTTTACAGATTTTAAAGAAAGATTGCCGTCAATTAACGATGCCATAAACGAGGCAGACTTCATTGCAATTGATGGCGAGTTTACAGGTTGTAGTCTTTTGGTATTTTTAAAAACTAAAAATCTTGTTTTGTAAAACGAATTATTTTTTTGGATGGCCATGTCTTAGTTTATATTGTCCTATAATGTTAAAATTAGTAAAACAACACATTGTGAACTTCTGAATGCTATCATTTATTCATAAATGATTAATTGTTGCTATATATTTATATATTTGCCATTTAGGTTTATTATTATTGTTGTTTTTGTTGTCATTGGTTGGCAGTGGCAGTGGTTGTTGTTGTTGTTGTTGTAACTCTAATTCATTCAGAAAATAAATTTATTTGATTTACTCTCTAAACTCTAATTTATTAGACCAGACGGTTTAGTCTAGTGGTAATGCGTCTGCTTTCCGTCTGGGAGGTCGTGAGTTCGAACCAGCGGCCAGGTTGGCAGTGGCAGTGGTTGTTGTTGTAACTCTAATTTATTCAGAAAATAAATTTATTTGATTTACTCTCTAAACTCTAATTTATTAGACCAGACGGTTTAGTCTAGTGGTAATGCGTCTGCTTTCCGTCTGGGGGGTCGTGAGTTCGAACCAGCGGCCAGGTAATATCAAAGACTTTAAAAATGGTACCTGCTGTTGCCCTGCCTGACGCGTGGTATTTAGGGTAAAAATGGGGTAATAATAGTCTCTGTTATGTAGTTGTAGGTTGTTATTTACAGTCGGCGATAACAGCTTTTTGAGCTAATGTTAATTGTTGACCCAAAAGCCAACTTTAAATAAAGATTATTATTATTAATATTATTATTATTATTAAATACAACTATACAATAACTGTATAATAACTTCAGGTTTACGAGACGAAGGAAAGAAGCCACACGCATTTGACACACCCGAGGAACGATACCACAAACTTAGAGAGGTAAATTTTTTTGATCATTATAGTTGTTGTTGATGGAAAATGTGGTGAAAAAACTTGTGTTATTTTTTCAATGATGGTTGTTAGGTAATTCATTCAAGTGTGGAGTATCACAACAAGTAGATAGTTACTTCATGTACTTGTAAACAAAAGTCAAGGAAGTTATGAGACAAAGCAATAGTTTCTGTGTACCTCAATGTGTACCTTGTTTTTGTGGGTGAAACGGTTTTGTAAGACTTCGATTGAATAATTTTGTTGCTGATCTTCAGCATCAATATTTTAATGGCATGCAAGAAAGTGGTAAAAGTTGTGCAAAAATACTACAAATTTTAATCTTGATAGTAGGTTATTTGTTTGAAGTTCTCGAAAATCATCCATACATTTTCTAAATTAGAATGTGGCATTGGAGACCCAGAAAAACGTTGGTCTGCATGTACACTTGCGTTGTTAAACAGTCTGGCTTTTGGAGTACTGGAAAGCACTATCTATTCTTTTTTCACTTTTGTGTAAGTCGTTTTCTAGTATGTACACTTTATATTTCCAGAGTTCTATGGACTTTCTGCTCGTTCAGTTTGGCATGTGCACGTTTACGTACAACAGTGAAAAGCAAAAGTAAGATATGTTCTTTTAGATATTGTTTATACAAGTGAGGGCTAAGTTTGTGGAAAAATCGGCTAGTTAGAAAAAATTCTGCCTGGCAGTTTTTGTTCCAACATTTGCATGGATGGGTTAACTTTAAGCAAATATGAAATCAGTGCAATTAACACATTGTGTTCAAGATTTCTGTTTATTTCTTCATGTTTGACATTTAAAACAACTTATAAGTACAAAACACACAACCTAATAGTGAAACTTTTAACCAGCCAAAACTTCTTCAAATAAAAATGCAGAAACAGTTCCTATTGTCTACCATTTTTTACTTAGTTCTGTGGTAAATCTGACTCATCTACCTGTCTTTACCTTGTATAATTTACCTTCTTAATAATGCCTTTTTATGGTTATTCTGTAGGCTTACAATGTTGTCAAAATTTTGTTTAGCAAAGTGGCAAAAATCCTTGTTTTCTTTTAAGCACGATTTTAGCAGTTTTGTATAAATAATGTGTTATTTTCAATGGTTATTTACATCAGCACAATGTTGTTTTCAGGTATATTCTTAAAGCATTTAATTTCTTCATTTTCCCTAAGCCAATGTTCAGGAATGCACCAGATGCAAAGTTTAAGTGTCAGGTATGGATAAATTTCCTGAAGATTATTTACTGTATATCTCCATGACTTACAAGTGCTTGTATAACAAGCAGAAACTTCAAACTTGTTATAAACCTTTCAGAAGTAATTTTTATTTTAATTTGTGTACATGTACTAATTTTAGCAAACAGTTGTTGTCATTATATTTCATTGTTAATAGATGTACTGCATTATACGGATAATATAATTCATAGAATTTCTAATCAGTGGCAAACATTAGTGTTTACACTAACAGCAAACACCAATTTAAACATGTTAGATGACAACCGCTAATTTTCGCAAAAGCGTCGTAGAAGTAGTGGTTATAGAAGGGGATTAATGAGTTGATAAGTTTTTTAATCACTCTTCTGTCATTTTCATGAGTAGTTATTGGTTACGTTTTTTTGTTTTAGAGTTCTAGTCTCGATTTTCTTGCTAGTCAGAAGTTTGATTTCAACAAAGTGATTTATGAAGGTAAAATTATTTTTACAAATTGTATACTTCTATTGTTTACATTTTTTAGTTTTTATTCAAGCAGGAAATTGACGTGTGTTTATTGCTGTACAGAATTATAAGCTAAGAACTTGTATTTCTTAACTGTTTTTCAGAACTGCTAAATTATTTCTTTAAAATTTATTTTATTAGAGATTAAGTTCTTGTTTTAAAACAGTGGTTGATTTTACTTTTATTGATATTAAAACAGTTTATCACGGTTTTTTTATTGTTGGTGATTTTGAAAGTTCTGAAAGCTATTATGTCATGGAACAGTTACCAACTGCATGCTAAAGAACTTATCGATTATGTGTGGACAGTTCGATTAATTTTTTGTGAAGCCATTTGACGTGTGTTAATCTGTACATTTTTTCATTTGTCAGGTATTCCGTATTTAAACAAGGTGGACGAACTGAGGCTGCGAGAGGTTTTGCTCGATCAACAGCTTAATCACAGCCTTAACAATTCTGCATCGAGTTTGTCTGAAGATTCTCCGTCCTTCAAGGGTTCTGTGAACATTCCTCCGGAACAAAAGTCTTTCATTGATAATGTATGGTAAGCCAAATTTTTACACTTTCCACATTTTCTAGCTGATAAATAAAATGGAGAATTTTCAACTAGTTTGAGTAATGAAGAAAAATCGAACATTACAATATTAGCTAAATATCCATATAAAATATTGACATGAAAACATTTCAGAAATTACACATTTTTTCTTTGTAATGAGTGTGGTGTTTCTGTACCGTGTACACCATGCTAACTTACGAATAGGTTTTTATCAGCTTAATCATCATTTAAACACGCATAGTTGTCAAGATTCTAGTAGTAATATTGTTGGTAAAAATGTTCTTATGGTTATTACGTTGAAGCTATTACCCATTATTTGCTGGAATGCTCTCTATATGCTGTAAGTAGAGAGCAACTCATACACAAGTTATCCAGCTTGTACTTAAATAATATTATTCCATTTGATATTATTGTTTTGGATGCTGAATTTGTAATCAGTATACTCATAAACGGTAGTACCCTTCTAAACCATAACCAAAATGTAGTTGGATTTGATATTGTTCAAACATATATAAAAATACTCGTCTGTTTGCTTATTAGTGTGGTACGTTTTATGCCTTTTGCTTATTTATAAGTAGCATTGTACTAATGCATGTATTTCATTGTATATTAATCTATTTCTATATATTTCATCTGCAATAGTTACACCACCTGTATACCTTTTCTTCTTCCCGAAGTCTCTTTATCAGTGGTTATTATGGCCAAAGGTTTTATTTTTTGTCTTTCTGACAACGTAATGAGTGTAGTGACTGCCTACAACTCACATTTAGTTATAACCTTTTTGCTTGTGGAAATTTTCGTTGTTAATGAAGAACTCATTGTGCGGGCTAATAAATGTATAAGGACATTTAAACTGCTGTTTCTTAGACTTAAACTACAGTTTTTAAATTGCAAATTTATGTTTGCCATACTTGCTTAATTATTAAGGTGATATGATAATATAAACTGCATGATAATCAAGTAATTTACAAACCTTGTGTTGTGCAAAGTTTTACATTTTTGCTATTATTTCTACTTTTTTACATGAATATGTGAAAACTTTTGATTACACACTTATTTTATTTTCTGTTCGCATGTTTCAGTAAAAAGATTGAAGATTTCCTCAATGATAGTAATGCACAATCACTGTCACTGGACCCATGTACAGGGTAATGAATCCATTACACATTACCCATAGGATATGCACTTGTTTGCTGTATCTAATAACCAACTTGCACATATTGTACATTATAATAGTTTGAAAATTTGAATTTACTTTGTGTGCAGTATTTCACTATTTATATCTTCTTTAATTTTTTTGTTTAGTCTTAATTAAATGTATAAAATTTGCTGTCAGGAAAATGTTGTAATGTTGTTTTGGCATAAGTTACTTTGTTTAAAAGGTTTAAAATTTGAGAATCCTGATGGCACCATGCAACTTTGCAACAAAAAGTTTAGTAATTAAGAAAAAGTGGTCGATTTAAAAGTCCGGAATTATAATTATATTCTATGAAAGTAAAGCTAGTTGATATTTTCTGCCAGGGGTGTGCAAATTATCTGACTAGGCGGGCCACATTAAACTTTCCCGCAATTCCTGCGGGCCACAGGCAGTTTGATCAAGGAGCCAAGTACAGAAAGACCTAATATTGATTTTTTTTACATCAGACCTGCGTACATCATTACTACTACACTCAAGAAACTATTTTAGAAGTTATTAAAATTGATATTACAAACCATATATTTCTACTTTCAGGACAAATGGTGGTAATTTCATTACAATGCGTGTTAGTACTGTGTATCACACAGTCTGTGTAGTACAGTGACATTGAGCTACAACCGTCTTGTAAGGGTTAATGGCATCCGATCTAGTAAAAAAAACTACCCGCACTATCATTGGGATCATGGCACGGACTTCAGCTGGATACACTCAATTAATCGCCCGGGCCACACTTTCATTAGGTTGTCAAATCTCTTTGCGGGCCACACAAATTCTCTCGGCGGGCCACAAGTGGCCTGTGGGCCGCAATTTGCACACCCCTGTTTTATGCTTTTTATCATGACATGCTATGATGTCTGTCATTCACCCCCGTCTTTAGAGTTATATATAAATACTTTGTGTAATTTGCCCCTTTTTTACTTTTATAGGTACCAAAGAAAACTTATTTATCAAATGGCATACTCAAGGTATGTGAAATTGGCAATTCCTGCAATAGGCTTAAAAAACTAGTCAGGAATACGACGAATTTTGTTACTTTTTTGTCCAACTGTTTAGATATGTCGTTTAGAATGCCATTTATCGTTGCTGTAGAATCCGTTTTATCGTAAAAATTTGGAATACTGAGTGACTCTTTTCTAACGTGATAGTGTAAAAACTGAGTAAAAACTTATTACACGAAACGGTGAAAACAAGAACAGCATCGCGATGAAATGAACAACTTTATGGACTTACTTTGCCAGTGAATAACCCACTAAGCCAAATAAGCCGAATAACCAAATAAGTGGCTCCCCCATGTAGCTACTGCCATATCCATGACAGGAAAAGTTATAAATGACATTGGAGCATAAGAGCATGTCCAGCCAATTGTGAAGGGTGCATTGCATTAGGTGTGCTTTACCAATCTCACTCGAGGTGATTCATACCGCACGCACACACGGTACGAGCTCTTGATCAAAAAGGCATTTTACATCCGGTGTCAGCATCCGGACCTAAACAGGAGGATGGACTGCTATGGCTACGAATTACTTTTATAGAATATCCCTCTTCCTCCTGGGCTGGTCGTGGACGGCAGCTGCAATCACTCACAGCTAATAGTGTTAATTTCAAAGATTTTCCTTATTACTTCAGCATATGATCGTACCAATTGTTGAAGATTTTCACTTACAGTTGTTTGCAATGTGGGGAGCACCCCACGAAATGTTTGGTTTGTTTAATAAAAATGTTAAATTTTATCAGTGATGCCAGCTTTTATAGAAAAGCATAATTAGTCATGTAAAAATTATCAAAATTAATTTGCAGGTTTCAGACGGGTATCCGTTTAGATACTCAAACTGCTGACACGAGAGACCGTTTCATTGTTATCACCAAGGCAACGGAGGAGGAAAAGAAACTGATAGAAGTAGCTAAAGTTGAAGCTCAGTTTGTATGTGTCTTTGACTTTTTGAGCTATTATTAAATGTATCTAAGATGTCAGTATGTAAATATAAACTGCAATTGTAAGCTAGTTACTTATAGTTGTTATGTCACATGACTGCTTGACCAACCTTGAAACAAATCCTAGATAAAACATGCTGCAGGGGAAGGGCACCTAGTCTTTCCCATCATTTCATTAACTTCTTGTGGGTTGATTTCATTTCTGACGCAGTGTAGTGAAACCGATCTTATTATGTTTAACACAAAACACTGTCATCCATGTTTTTTTTCTGAGAAGGTCATTGTCGTACATGTAATAGTATATTAACGAATTTCTTGTTGTTTTCCTGTTAGGAAGAGTTAGAGAATGCAGTGGGTTTCTCAAAAGTAATTCAAGCAATCTCAAAATCGGTGAGTATAGTATTCAAGGTTTTTTATACAGTTTATCATCACTCCGTGAGGGTGTACTTTAAGCATGCAGTTGTGGCAGGCCCAGAATCTATGTCATTATCAAGAATAACCACTGACATGAGAGTGTATTTGACAAGAGTATCTGACATCAGATACTAACCCAGCAAAAGTGTTTAAAATTTTTCATCTGCAAATACAATTTAATACAATTTTCTCCAAAACCGAGATAAATATAAAGCTAACTGCTGTCGTAAAGTAGGTGAAACCTTGTAGCAATTTTCCATTTGGCCACCCATTTATTTGCTAGCTAAGACCAATGTTGTTTAACTTTACAGCACTGAATGTATGAGATTCTTTTAATTTTTGTACTAGCTGGTCATTAAACCATATTTTGTTTTGCTACTAAGAGTTCCTGCACAATTCTAAGTTTGTACAGTTTGTATTTTTGATTTAAATGATGGTTCAGTTGATGGCATTATTTATGCAGAATTGCAGTTATCTTAAATAAACTTTTCTTCTGTATACACGCACTTGGGTTTTTTTCAGGGCAAGCTAGTAGTTGGGCACAATATGTTTCTAGATCTGCTACACGTCATTCATCAGTTCTGCAGCCCTTTACCTGAGGTAGTAATTATTTTGATAAATCCAAACTTAATTTATTTCTTGATTTCTTCATACACTTAGTTTAGCTGAGCAATAGAGCTTATTATGAAACAAACACAATTGAATTTGCCTGTAATTTCTGCAGAACTTTTATAATTCATCATAGATACTTGCACTAGATTATATAATGTTGTACAAATAATCTGACGACTTTTCCAAGTAAATTAAAATATATATATATATATATATAAAATATTGGCAGGCAGAAGGGAGTTCGTCCTGTGGGCCTCTCCGTTTTTAGTACTACTACTATTACTACTGCTGCTGCTGCTGCTGCTGCTGCTGCTGCTGCTACTACTACTACTACTACTACTACTACTACTACTACTACTACTACTACTACTACTACTACTACTACTACTACTACTACTACTACTACTACTACTACTACTACTACTACTACTACTACTACTACTACTACTACTACTACTACTACTACTATGACTATGACTATGACTATGACTATGACTACGACTACTACCACTACTACTGCCACTACCACTACTACTACTACTACTACTACTACTACTACTACTACTACTACTACTACTACTACTACTACTACTACTACTACTACTACTACTACTGCTACTACTACAACTATGACTATGACTACGACCACTACCACTACTACTACTACTACTACTACTACTACTACTACTACTACTACTACTACTACTACTACTACTACTACTACTACTACTACTACTACTACTACTACTACTACTACTACTACTACTACTACGACTACGACTACGACTACGACTACGACTACGACTACGACCACTACCACTACTACTACTACCACTACCACTACTACTGCCACTACCACTACCACTACGACTACTACCACGTTAAAATTACTATCCTGATTTCATTAAATATATTTTTCATAATTTTGTATGCCACTGTTTTTTTGCCCTTTGTGTGACTAAATTATTATAACTAATTGTGCGGAATTCAAATGTTAATCAATGAAGCTGTATTGCATCACGTTAAGTTTTATAAACTTTTTACAAAATAACTATTATCTTTTGTAGGATTACCAAGATTTTAAAAACCTAGCAAACTGTGTGTTTCCACGTATTCTTGATACGAAATTGATGGCTTCCACGCAACCGTATAAAGTGAGTTTTCGATTTTTTTGTTCAATTTTGCCTTTATATGGCGATGAGGTTTACCATTCTTTGGTTTTCTTCTTGTTATAATGGCATTTTTTCTAAGGGTGACACAATAGAGAGCATAGACCGGTAAGAGAAGAAACTGCTTATTAACTTTAGCAGGATATGGTATTAAAACGTTGTCATGACTTAGTCAAATACTGTGTCCTGTTTGGTTTGGAATTCCTAATATTTATTTTACCCAAAACTTTTTTAAAAAAATGTCGCAAAAACGTAAGTGTTGATGCTAAATACCACATGGAGTTTAATGCTTAACTGGTGTAGTTTGAACAATAGGTGACTTCATGGGTTATTGAAAAAGTTAATTATAACGTGTATTCCCATTACAGCAAATCCTAAACATTACTTTACAAGGTTCAATGAATATCATGTCCCTTACTGTCGTGCTAATAGTGCCAGGCACTTTATTTAAAATAAGTGCCCAAGTAAAAATACATAAGACTATTTATAGTTTCAAAAAGTACTTGAAAAGGAGCATTTTTGTTTCTTACGTATAATACAATTTTAGTGGTTCCATGTCTCATGCAGTCGCAATATATGGCCTCTATTCAATTATAATGCTATTTTAATACACCTCTATGTAAATTAAACGTACACTGTGGTCGTTTCTTCTCCTCTTTTCCTTCTATCTATCCCGTAATCTTACTATTTTTTTCCATTTCATCATGTCTACTAACCCGAACCATTCTTTCATTCACTCATTTGTGCCACCTTAACAAGCCAAGCTTTCAAGGTGTCATACAGCAACTCTTTTATTTGGTTAATTTGACTTCATCAACGTTTTTTTTGCCTATACTGTTTCATTTTGTTTCAATAATATTGTATGTTCATGTATTGTATATGTATTGCTGGAATGAAATAAATTGATTTATTGATTTGATTTGATTGAGTTTCAGTTTCTGCAGTTAACTGAAAAAAGGCTTTTCTAAATTTTGATAAAGACAAAGATGCTTATGTACACTTTTTACAGCCTGCTCAAGTGCTCAACAGCAAAGCTATTTATATGCTAAATTCAATGATTAAAGCAGAACCTGACCTAATTTTAAACTGTATGTCAAAACAATCTACACTTTGAAATATTGAAAGAAAGCACTTTTTTTTCAAAAATGACTTACGTGAAAGAATTTTTACCACACAAACACAATTTCACGTTCGCGCCGCTAGTTCTTCGCTGTTACATGCATTTTGCCATTCGCTAGCTAGATGGCCACTAGCACCTGCATTTCAGAAAGTGCTGCATAAAAAACAGGTGCCGTACCTCTCAGTTCAGATGTGTTCGTTTCTGACGAACTGCACACATTCGACAGCTCTTGCGTGAGCACAGCGGTAAATTTGAAATCTGAATTTTTATCTTAAAACTTGCTTAATTTTAGTACAACACAACGAATGTCTTACACTAGCACTGTACTTCAATTTTTGCTTTTGCAAACACGTGCTATCCGCTCATGGAATGTTTTCGATGTTGGAAATTATGTTAATTTGTGATGTCATCACTAGTTTAGATCGCCCGTCGTTAATTAAGATTTTAATCTATTATTTAATTTATCAGAAACGCTTTTACAGTATTAATTGTGTTAAAATGTATACTTTTTATCAGGCTTGAAAATGGGGTAGTATATGAAAAATCATCCTGTCTTCCTTTATTAGGTGTTTGTTTGAAGTAATAAAGGTAGGTCTTCATTATGTGTGTTCAAGCATAGAAAGCGGTGAGCACTTTATGGTGGTTTGTCTAGAAACTTACTGTGCAGCCAGAACCCTGTGCTAGAAACCCTGGACTCCAAGAAATGAGCACAATTATTGATTTGGGTAAAATGAGATTGCACTGATTTTGATTGACACTAAAGAACTGATTTAATTTTGTATTTCTAGGAACATATTGTACAAACAGATCTTGCCGCATTGCAGAAAATTGTTGAACGTCATCCCTTCGTTAAGCCGGATATTGGTAAGCAGATTATGCTGGTTAAGATACGTAGCACTGGCCTTTAGAACTTGCCTTCCTTAAGCAATAAACGATTTGTCATGTATGGTTGCTCGACTGAGTTGTTCCCTCCATCATAAAAAGACCAGCGCGAAAGACAGGTAGAGCTCAGAGCCGCGCCATTTCAGCTGAGCTCCAGTCGGTTTATTTTTACTGTCGACCTAGCCGATAAGAAGCCCAGCTTTAGTCGCTCCAGCCGCTTGGTGATGGGAGTCGAACTAGCCGACACTTTTGCCGGCTGCGAAGATTTTCGCTCTTGCAACAATCACGTGACACTGTAAACACTGATTGAAATATGGCAAACATTGCGGATGTGTATGTTAATGATATAACAGAAGACATTCAATCTGATATTCGCCTTTTTGCAGACGATACGGTTTTAATGGATTCGTTTAAGGATGACCCATATACATCAGCAAATCGCTTAAAGGCAGATCTCAGAATAATTGAAAACTGGGCCAAACGTTGGTTGGTTAAATTTAATCCCAATAAGACCGAAGTCATGCTTTTCTCCCGTAAATCCAATGCTCCTCAATATCCTACTCTGTACTTATCTAATACTGCACTGAAAACTGTAAATGTTCACAAACATTTAGGTATTCATCTTACATCTGACCTGAACTGGAACTATCACGTCTCAAAAATGGTAGACAAAGCAAATCTAAAGCTAAACAACTTTCGACGTGTGTCAGTTAATATGCCCAGAGCTACGCGGGAACGATTATTCATTACGACTATTCTCCCTGCCATCGAATATGGTAACGTAGTATGGTCAGGATGCAGTGAATACAGTATACGTTTGTTAGAAAATATTCAGCTAACTGCTGCTAGAATCTGTTCTGGCGCTATGTTTCGATCTTCCCCTGCAAGTATCTTGTCTGACAGCGGCTTCACTAAATTAGTGACACGCTTTCATTATCATCGCCTATGTCTTTTTTACAAAATAATCAATGACTTAGTGCCCCACTATTTAAGTGCAATTCTGCCGCCAAAGGTTAACGAAGTTACCCCCTATTATATACGCAGTGGTACTAAATACAGAAATTTTAATTGCCGTTCTGTTAGCTGTGAAAAATCGTTTTTCATATCGACCATTAACATGTGGAACAACTTACCACAGAACATTCGTGAAATTACATCCATTTCACAATTCAAACAAGAGCTCAAATCTCATTTAAGTTTTTCGTTGCGTAAGAAACATTTTTCATTTGGTAAACCTCCAATATCAGTGCATCATACGCGCATGAGAATCGGATTTTCTCAGCTAAACTATGACCTCTTCTCTAAAGGCTGTAAAGATAATAACGGTCATCCAATATTGCCGAATTGTAACTGCGGATTTCGATTTGAGTCTGTTGAACATTTTTTGTTGCACTGCCCATTGCATCAACTAGCTAGGGTAGTTATGTTTGATGAATTAAATGCAATACTTCTGCCTGAAAACGTTAATGTAACTGTTTTAGGAAATAATGATCTGTTGAACTTGTTATTATTCGGTAAAGATGAATTTAACTATGTTACCAACTGTAAAATATTCCAATGTATACATGACTTTATATTATGTACTAAACGCTTCCAGTAGTTTCTATCTGATATAAAATGCATCATTCTTAAATAATCGTACATTAATATTTACTAACCGTCATTTTTTACTAATGTCTAATGTATCACTGTAAGTAAAACTTTAGTATACTAAAGTATACTAAAAGTTAAGTATGGTCAATTCTTACTGTAAATGTTTTTGTAAATAGTGTATAAAGTCTATTGTGGTGAGGATCTTAAATCATGTTGTACAAACTGTCTGATCCAATCCTAAATAAATTATGTTTAAACTAAACATTGCGGATTCGCGGACAGATTGTGCGCGTGCTGGCAGAGATACTAAACTTTAGAAATTCCTTAACGAGAAAGCGGGTCCATTCAAAATTAAATACACAAATAGACAACATTTGTCACACGTATGGGATCATTTTGGCATTTTGTTATTGATTCGTCGGTAATCAAGAGAAGCCTTGCCAAGAGTTGGATTTGTGTCTCTTTTTCTTCAAGCTTTTTCGGCTTTGGTTACTAAAGGAGGGTAATTTAGGAACCAGGGACATTCAGCAGTTCTCCCTGTTTAAAGTATCAAATTTTTCCTTCAAAGTTTCACCCTTTCTTTCCAAGTAGAATAGGTTACATAGTAATTAAAGTACGTTAACAGGTTTACACGAGTACTGAATACTGATTGCAAGTTCTCCATTTTGCATGTTTGTATTGGAAATTTACAGTAAATTTACATAAAAAGTAAAAATTCAATTGATTACATCAACGATTTATAATAAATATTAATACGTCACCTGAATAACCAACTACAATCGCAATTTCCTTAACTCCATGCATTAACACTCCGGCTACATTGTATAATAAACATCTTTCAGCTCAAAACTAAATCAGAACTTATTCACATTTAGAGCAGTCACGTGACTCAGCCATTGTTTGCGTTGCAACGGCGGCATGAGCTATAGTCGTGCGACTGCTTCTGATTGGCTGAAGTCACGGAAAACGGGCGTTAATATCAACCGTGTTTTGCGAGTTTGCAATCGGGCGATTTTATTGATGGCAGCTGTAATCAGTCGAGTAACATGAACTTTAGAGCAACTTGAGAGGCGACATGTTGAACCACTTAAGTGCCAATATTGCTGGCGAGTTGAATTAGCAACAAATGCTGGTTTGATGTCAAGCCATTTAGGGTGAAGCATTGTATATTTTTGCTATACAATAAATACGTTGAAAAAATTGTGTTATTAGCAGAATTTTCTGGTTTCTTAAAAATTAGCTTCCTATTTATAGATTAGTTACGGAATTGTAAATGAATGAAGAACTACAAAGTGGCGAGAATCATTTTTTATGTGCACTGAACTGTTCGTTTTTTACTTTCTGTGTGCTCGTATTGTGAATTTTTGCTTTTCAGAATTTGTAGTCGGTGATGACAGTTATGATACTGTAATGGAACAATTACACGAGGCTGGCTATGATGCTTATATTACTGGACTTAGCTTCATTGCGATGATTAACTTCTTGGGTTTGCTTTTCATTTACAATTTTTCATATGGTAGAGAGTCAAGCCAAAATGATATATGGAATTCAATATGGAATCATATGGATATGGATTCATATCATTACATATAGAATTCAATTGCTACAGCTATAAAAAATGCCAACTCACTGTCCATGTTCAAAAAAGTGTATAAATTACGCTTGGAACATATAACTGGATCACTCAATCATGACTTGTTGTTGTTTTACATTTTCAAAAACTTTCCCTCTAGGATAATATTATAGTTTTTAATTCCCACCTATAGTGTATCTATCTGCAGTGCATAACTCCATATAGTCTAATCAAGTGTTGCCTCCTCCACAAATGCTTAGCGAATGTGTTAAAACATTTATCATTTCTCTGTACCAAACATCAATTTATATCGTAATTATGAAATACTACAAACGCCCACTGTAATTCACACTAATTATTAGTAAATTGTTATTTTTCTCACTACTAATTCTAGTAGCCTAACATAAGCTAGCTTCTTAGGTCTCTAGTGCAGAATTCATGATTCATATCCTAATTTTGTTGTATTAAGAAAAAATTGATTATTAATGTACTTGTGATGCATAAGTATTTGTTTATTACGAAATAAATCTATTGAATTGAAATTGAAAAAAATTGATTAAGAGTGCAAATGAAAAGCACTTTAAGAGCAATACATCATTGTGGAGATCCTTTTGTAGCTTCAAGTCAGTCTGTGTTTAAATGTTTAAAATAATTGTTGGTTTGTGACATTAAGTGAAGAAAGAACTGAAGTTGATTTAACCTGTGACGACTTCTAAGTAACAGTCTCAATTTTGTGCATGAATTTATTAACTACTTTTATATACACCCGTATCTCAGTTTGCCAGATGGATATCGGAAGAATCGGACAAAATCTGGACCATTAAAAGTCCCGCATACTAATGACACAATCCGTTATTTCGTGAGGTGACCGCGAGGTGGCGGACCGTCACTTTGTTTACATCACGTACATCAGTGTAATCATGCGTATATCTCTATGTATAAAAATAGAGAATCGATTATGCTGAGTTATTTGAGTTACTTGCCTACAGTTTTTATATACTTTTGCATAAGAGCGGCCCGTATTAGACGTTTTTGAGACAATTATGCAATTGATTCTACATTACTGTGCATCTAATACACTGTGCCCACTGTATTAGCTTAGTATAGGTAAATACGGACAGTCGGTAAATTCAGATTGACGTCTGCCCGCTTTTGTCTGGTAAACCGAGATATGCGTGTATATGTTATGTATATAATAATAAAAAAATAAACTAAGAACACAACAATCAAAAATAATACACTTAATATTATATATATATATATATGTGTGTAGTATTAAGTGTATTATTTTTGATTGTTGTGTCCTTAGTTTTTTTTTTCATTTATTGACAGGGACATTTCAGGAGCCTAAAAAGACAACAATTTCACCTAATTCTTCATTATTAGAACCATTTGTCAATAAGTAAGTATTGCAGGATTTTCCTGATGCATATAGCGAATTGTTTTACTTTTGGTGGTAAGAAACTCCTCTGTTTATTAAGGTGCATTTTATAATATTTCCTATTAAAATTATGTTTGATAGGACATAATTCTTTGTGTGTTACTTTATGTGTGTAAAACAACGACACAAGCATATTTATGATATGTTTGTGTCTTTGTTTTACTTTAGTGTGTTGACTGTCTTTTTTTATAAAGATTTCTTCTTGGTTAGATTTGGTGATATTATTCCCGTTGTGGCATATAGCAGACTCGCTTAAAGGGGTAGAAAAGGGAATTATAAAATGTCGCCCCTAGAACTTTTCGGGCAGAGTTATATTACTTAACATTACGCTTACGTTTTCGAAAGACTTATGTAATTGAAAAAGAAAATTCTTATTAATTTAAAATATTTGCGTAACCTGGTAAAAGTGCACTGCATTGCCATCCCAGGGTGCACCACCGATTCACATAATTGATGTTATACTGTCTATGTAAAGTAATTTATACTTTTGCTTAGTTATTGAAGAGTGTGCTACGAATGCTTCAATTATTTTTTTCAAACTTTATGCAATAATATCTAAACTTGTTTCAAACAACTTGTTTAAAATGGCTGCACAGGAGTCTAAATTTACAAGCTTTATATACAGTTACTGTTACGGCTAACACAAGCTCTGTGCACAATATGACAACATGTTAGTGATATAAAATTTCAAATCAAATATTGTACTTGCATAGCAGAATCGTTCATAAGTCGGCAGTTAAGCTTTTCTAGTTATTCGCATAACCTGAATCTCCATTTCATGAGGATCATTTTGGTACCAAGTTCATCACTGTATGTAATTCCTAAATTGAGATAATCCATGTTGGAGTTGAGATGCAGGCGACGCATTGAAAAACTTAACCTTGAGAAAATCACTGTTAAAGCCAGCCATTGTTTTTTGTCACGTCTCTACGAAACATTTAACAACCATATGAGCGGGTGGCTGCTATGGACTTTGCAAGAACAGATTGACTTTTGGACGGTATTGGTTTGCAAGCGCACAATTTGTAAGCTTCATTTATGAAGAATGTTTCCTAATCATGCATTTGTCTTCAAGTGGTCTTTTACTTCATTGTGTGCAGTTAAAGTAGCAGTTTATTCAGAATGTTGGAGGCTTCTTACGGTTTAAGCTAGTATTGTGTATGTGCAATTAATAAATATATGTTCTGGCTGTATGTACATTTTTTACTTAGTTGCTCCAACTGGCTACTGGCATTCACGGGTAAGACCTATTTTTGGGTCAGCATTATTGCTGAACTTCACATCTCCAGGCTAGAAACATTTACCCTTTTTTCTACACATCTTTTTCTACATCAGCACCAATCATCCCTACCACTCTCAGAGGTAGATGGAACTAGTGAGCCTTCAATAATGTGATGTAACTCTTTTTAAATTGAAACTGTTGCAGTTTTTGTACTTATTACTATAAACTTTGTTGCAGGTTACACATTACAATGATACAAGATGTTCCATATATGAATTTAACTGCGGCTGACTGTAAGTTTAAGTTAATTGTTAGTAATAAAATATTTCACAAGCTACATAACATTTGTTGAGAAAAATTATAAACATTGCAATTAATTCTGCCAAGGAAGTGAGGGGACAGAGAGAGGGGAGAGAGAGAGAGAGGGGGGAGGGAGGGGGAGAGAGAGAGAGAGAGAGATAGACAGGGAGAGGTGCGAGGGGAAGGGCTAGAGCAAGGGAGGGAGAGAGGGAGGGATTGAGATCATTTATTGATTTCTCTTTCTGTTTTTCAAATTTACCATTAATCTGGACAGCACCATCAGAAGAGTTTCTTGCTGGTGCTGTCCAGAGGCATAACAGTAGTCTCAATGAAAATTATATATTAATGTTTTTTCTGTGTAAAATTTGTGTTAATTTAATGCTTTCTGTGTAAATTATCATTGTAAACTTTTAAGTAAACATTTAAAAATGCTCATGGTAAATCTAAATGCGTGTATTTTTCATTTTATATTGAATAAGCACACATGATAACTTAACGTACTTCTGCATTTTAGTGTCACCAAAAAGAGATCATGTTTTCCACATAGCTTTTCCGAAGGAGTGGAAGACGTCAGATATATGCCAGTTGTTCAGTGTTTTTGGTATGTCTGTTTAGAAAAATTTTTGTAATTTATTTGAAAATTTACTGTATCGATATGTGATCATCTTTTATTAATTAAAAACTAAAGTTCTTCTGCCGATGTCGATAATTGTACAAAACACTGACAATGCAGATGTGTTTACTTGGTTACCATTCTCCTCTCTCATCTTTTAGTTTATCGGATTTCTAATAATTTCTCAATTCTTATGCAATAAAACACTTATGTAATAATAAATACCGGCAATAAGTGAAGGTAAACTATAGTAGTAGTGGTGGTGGTGGTGGTGGTGGTGATGGTGGTGGTGGTGGTGGCGGCGGCGGCGGCAGCAGCACTAGCAGCAGCAGCAGAGGCAGTAGTAATATGAGAGAGAGCTCTCCTCAGACTCGTCATCATTAACAAAGAAAAAGCATAATCCCCTTTATATTCTCGTCGTAGTCATTGCCATAGCAGCAGCAGTAATCATAATCTTATATAAATTTAATGTGTGTAAATATAAATAAAATATTAACGAATAATAATGCTAGACACATTATAATATTGAATCTTTTAATAATTAATTATTTTGTGTTTTCATCTGGATTAAATTAAATTTTTTGATTGATTTAGGTCATGTGTATGTGGCATGGATAGATGACACTTCTGCTTTTGTAAGTCTTTCTTCCAAAGAAAACGCATCCAAAGGTAAGCAGTGAAGATATCATTGACGTTTCCTAAATTACATATCATTACTAAACTACGGTTAGTATCACTAACGTATCAAAAACTGTCGTATCACTGCCTTGCTTGACGAGTTTTTTGTAATTTGTTTTTTTTTTGCTCATTTTCAAGTGTTGAGCAGCGTTCCGTTTAGTGAAAATTACAAGGTCTCCACGTACAAAGATTACAAACAGAACAACATGCAGAAAGTTCCGGTACATTCCACTCCAGTATTTAAGCGGAAAGACGAGGCTGTCCCAACGACACCCAAGGACAGCCCACGACCTCCGAAGAAGCGGAAGTCACTTAGGTTTGATTTTAATGTTTCTTTTTGAGGCATCCGCCATGTTCATGTTTCTTCAATTTTTTTTAATGTTAGATTTATCATTTTCAAACCCTAACAGTTGCTCCTTGACGATTTTATTTCAAACTGCTTTAAAAAATGTAAAATGTTTATTTCAAACTATTCTTGCATTTAGACTCATGTCTCGGCTTGCCCGACAAAAGCAGAGAGACGTCGGTCCAAATTTGCCGATTGTCCTTATTTACCGATACTAAACTAATACTATTACAGTTAGCGCCGTGTATCAGACTCACGGTAATGTAGAATCAATCATCTAATTGCCTCAAAAATGTGTAGTACGGGCCACTCCTATGCAAAAGTATATAAAAACTGTAGGAAATTGATTCAAATAACTCCGCATGGCCGTTGTACGCTGCTTGGTTACACTGACATAATGATGTAATCAAATCGACGGCTGCTCCAACTAGCTAGCGGTCAGCTCGTGAAACAACGGACGGTCACCTACGGTTCTCACAGTTTTAGCGTAGTGGCACCAATATTATGGAATGATTTACCAATTGATGCACGTAAAATCAATAATGTTCAAATGATTTCTTAAAACCTGTTTTTATCAAGAAGCCAATTTAATTAATTAGAAATTTAATATGGACTAATGGATTCCATTATGGCTGATTTCTAGTGATTTTTATATACATGTGTTTATTTTTAATAGCCTATTGTGTATGTACTGTTTATGTGTTAATATTTTATGTATGTAAAATGCATTTGTCCATTTTTAATGTTAATTCATTTTAAATATTCAATAAATTATTATTAATTAAGTAATTACTGTGTCCGTAGTATGCGGGACATTTTATCTACCTTGATTTTGTCCGATTCTTCCGATATCCGTAAAAGTAAGGTCCGGCAAACCGAGATATGAGTGTATTTGTGTTCTGTGGTTATGTAACTTAAATATGTGCAGAAAAACCTTGAAATTTAACATGTGATTCAATTGAAAATAAAATCTGAGTTAATCTGATGCATGTTAAGTTGATTTAATTGCATGTGCTGCGGATTTATTAATTGCTTATTAGTTACGTTTATCTCGGCTGCATCCTATTAGGAAGTGAATCCTATTGGCATTGTTTAGGTGATTTGTATAAAAAACAATATCAGCAATGGAAGTGCTGAAATTGCCCAACCAGATTTCTCCATGATGACTTTGTTGATCTTTTATTTATATGATGACTGTTTTTCTTCGCGTCAATTACATTTTTTTTGTTTTAGTCTTCCACTGAACAGAGACATCCACACAATTCCAGAAGAGGAGGAAAACCGGGCTGTAAAGCCGGAAGATGACTCGGACTTGGGTGAGTTTAACCTATGCCTAAAAACGTTTCAGTTCTGCACACTGTGACCTGATATCGGTGTTTGTTCAGCCGCATTAATACCTTGCTAAGAAATGTTGGCAGTAGGATTGTTTGTTTGTTTTGTGTGCAATAGAGTTGTCAAGTGAACTGTGAAATATAACGCTTGAGCTTAGTTTAGATGTTTCTGTGAATTACCACTATCAGACTATACAAACAAACTCCATATTAAAGGTACTAGTTTGTTTGTCGTTAGTCATCTATGGAATTCCAGTGAGTGACATTTCAAAGAATGTATAAATTAGCGTTCTAGAAAAAACTCTGTCTTTGTTTCCGACTGGCTACGTTCATAGCAGTGCTGATTTAAGTAGAACTTGGTCACTTCTTTTTGTATGTGGTTATTAATACTGAAGGCTTATTCGCTGGTTCTTTACTGGTTAAAGTTTGAGTTACATTGAGTGTAATTTGACATGTGGTCATTTGACGAAGATTTGTTTTATTTAAAAAAACATACTTAGGTAGCTTGTTCAGTAACGAGTTTAGCATCTCTCTCTGTCTCTCTCTCTCTCTCTCTCTCTCTCTCTCTCTCTCTCTCTCTCTCTCTCTCTCTCTCTCTCTCTCTCTCTCTCTCTCTCTCTCTCTCTCTCTCTCTCTCTCTCTCTCTCTCTCTCTCTCTCTCTCTCTCTCTCTCCCTCTCTCCCTCTCTCCCTCTCTCCCTCCCTCTCTCTCTCCCTTTCTCCCTCCCATATTGAAAAGTTTGGGGTGTTTCATATCTAAATTCCACTGAAAACTGTGAAAATGCTGTTTGCTTCTTTTTGTTGAAAACAGCAAAGGTTGTACAATGAAAAAAAGTTTTTTGTGTGTAGTATGAGCATAATTAATATGGAAAATATGACCCTACTTTAAGTCAATCCCGAGAATTTGCTTTTAAAACACTAATTAGTTTTTAAACTTTTGCATGCTTTCGTGAAATCACAGTATCATTTTTATATTATCCTTACCTCGTTTGTCATCGTTATCATGTTAATTAGATCAGAATATAAATCAAAAAAGTTTACTTGCTTGTTTAAATAAACTTGCTAGCTAAGCATGACTCACTTTGGAATTTCTGGATTTGTTTCAATATGTCTGGTTTATTTGGAGGCCTCATATCATGACAAAATATGTTTTTATCGACAACTTAAGTGATTCAAATTGTGATGTGATCTGCATCTTTCGTGCAAACGAAACTGAATATATGATAAACGCTATAGTCATGTTATGAATTCCTCCTTGATTCTGCTGCTTACACTCATAGATTAACTAGTGCTTGACAGCAGTATTGGCACCAGTTTTATTACATTTATTACCCATTGTCTGTCAATGTCTGAGTGATACAAGCATTAGCACCATCACCAGTACTAGGAAATTTTCACAATTATTTTGACTGCGTGGTTGTTAACCCTGTTGCCGAGATGCTATTGGTAGCCAATTCCCTGGGGTGTTACCTCTGGCACTGCTGATGTTTCGTAATTTATTATATGGTAGCAATAATTGATGGTGTCAAGTTACAACTATAAATCATCTTTCCATGTTGCAGGGGAACCACTGGCTAAGAAAAGTAAAGAATCGATGGATCAGAAGAAATCGTCAGGTTCATATGATTTTTGTTGATATGAGTTTTGTGTTGACTACTGTCGGTTTTGTTTTATTAAATAAATAATTTCCTGAATTAATTATCAAATCATAGCAATAAGAAGGAGAAAGACGATGTGAGTAATTCTCAACATCGAGTTGTACTGAGTACAAGAGATTAGATATCATACTTTATAAGGTGTTGATTAGTTTGGCTTATAAAATAGTGGTGAATTAGAAGAAAGTAGTGTTTTGGTTGTTGTACGAGTCTTCTTCTTCTTCTTCAAAGTCTTATTCCATCTATTGTAAACATTGCAATGGAATGAGACCTTGAAGATGAAGATCACTTGTGTCAAACACAAACGTACTACTTTCTCCTGATCATAATTACATAAATAAGTAATATCTTAAATAGTATAAAATTGAATAACAAGCTTGAATGTATTTGTTTTTAGCAAAATGACTGAATATCTAAATTAAATTACTGAAATGTCTGTTCTATACAAAGTCCACCAGCAGGATCAATTGAAATATAACCTGTGAACTCTTTGTTTGTACAAGTAAATCTATTCAGTTTCGGACATTCTTCCTTCATAGTTTTCACTCTGTTTAAGTAAATAAGTACGTATGAAGGAATAGGAACATCTTGCTGGTACGCTTAGGCTTGAACATTTTGATGATGCTACTGTTGCTAGGGATACTTCCCAAAGAGGAATGGAAGTTGTCTATGCACTTGACAAATTGTGTAAACTGATAGAAGTGCTTACAACCTTTCTTTTTTACTTCAGGGATGGATGTATGTTTTAAATAGATATATAGGTATATAGATAAATTCTTTATTTCCGTTAAAATACAAGGAATTGCGAATCAAATGAATATAAAAAGTATCTTCTCGACAAACAGTGTGACAGTTTACCAGTCACTCATTTTATGATGACTATTAATTGCCAATAACGTCATTCTAATCTACTAGAACATATTATAATTAAACGAAACATGTATTAGTCAGTAAAAAGAGCGGCATGTGCAGTTTGTAAACTTCTTACCAAAACTAATAACAAGTGCAGGTGAGTGAGGGAAATCTTCAAGTGGCACGTACAGTTTGTAAACATCTTACCAAAACTAATAACAAGTGCGGGTGGGTGAGAGAAATCTTCAAGTGGCATGTACAGTTTGTAAACTTCTTACCAAGGGTGAAGGAAATCTTCAAGTGGCACGTACAGTTTGTAAACATCTTACCAAAACTAGTAACAAGTGCGGGTGGGTGAGAGAAATCTTCAAGTGGCATGTACAGTTTGTAAACATCTTACCAAAACTAGTAACAAGTGCAGGTGAGTGAGGGAAATCTTCAAGTGGCACGTACAGTTTGTAAACATCTTACCAAAACTAGTAACAAGTGCAGGTGGGTGAAGGAAATCTTCAAGTGGCATGTACAGTTTGTAAACTTCTTACCAAAACTAGTAACAAGTGCAGGTGGGTGAAGGAAATCTTCAAGTGGCATGTACAGTTTGTAAACTTCTTACCAAAACTAATAACAAGGGCAGGTGAGTGAAGGAAATCTTCAAGTGGCATGTACAGTTTGTAAACTTCTTACCAAGGGTGAAGGAAATCTTCAAGTGGCATGTACAGTTTGTAAACTTCTTACCAAAACTAATAACAAGGGCAGGTGAGTGAAGGAAATCTTCAAGTGGCATGTACAGTTTGTAAACTTCTTACCAAAACTAGTAACAAGTGCAGGTGGGTGAGGGAAATCTTCAAGTGGCATGTACAGTTTGTAAACTTCTTACCAAAACTAGTAACAAGGGCAGGTGGGTGAGGGAAATCTTCAAGTGGCATGTACAGTTTGTAAACTTCTTACCAAAACTAATAACAAGTGCAGGTGGGTGAGGGAAATCTTCAAGTGGCATGTACAGTTTGTAAACTTCTTACCAAAACTAGTAACAAGTGCAGGTGGGTGAGGGAAATCTTCAAGTGGCATGTACAGTTTGTAAACTTCTTACCAAAACTAGTAACAAGTGCAGGTGGGTGAGGGAAATCTTCAAGTGGCATGTACAGTTTGTAAACTTCTTACCAAAACTAATAACAAGTGCAGGTGGGTGAGGGAAATCTTCAAGTGACATGTACAGTTTGTAAACTTCTTACCAAAACTAGTAACAAGTGCAGGTGGGTGAGGGAAATCTTCAAGTGGCATGTACAGTTTGTAAACTTCTTACCAAAACTAGTAACAAGTGCAGGTGGGTGAGGGAAATCTTCAAGTGGCATGTACAGTTTGTAGACTTCTTACCAAAACTAGTAACAAGTGCAGGTGGGTGAGGGAAATCTTCAAGTGACATGTACAGTTTGTAAACTTCTTACCAAAACTAGTAACAAGTGCAGGTGGGTGAGGGAAATCTTCAAGTGGCATGTACAGTTTGTAAACTTCTTACCAAAACTAGTAACAAGTGCAGGTGGGTGAGAGAAATCTTCAAGGGGCATGTGCAGTTTGTAGACTTCTTACCAAAACTAGTAACAAGTGCAGGTGGGTGAGGGAAATCTTCAAGTGACATGTACAGTTTGTAAACTTCTTACCAAAACTAGTAACAAGTGCAGGTGGGTGAGGGAAATCTTCAAGTGGCATGTACAGTTTGTAAACTTCTTACCAAAACTAGTAACAAGTGCAGGTGGGTGAGGGAAATCTTCAAGTGGCATGTGCAGTTTGTAGACTTCTTACCAAAACTAGTAGCAAGTGCAGGTGGGTGAGGGAAATCTTCAAGTGACATGTACAGTTTGTAAACTTCTTACCAAAACTAGTAACAAGTGCAGGTGGGTGAGGGAAATCTTCAAGTGGCATGTACAGTTTGTAAACTTCTTACCAAAACTAGTAACAAGTGCAGGTGGGTGAGAGAAATCTTCAAGGGGCATGTGCAGTTTGTAGACTTCTTACCAAAACTAGTAGCAAGTGCAGGTGGGTGAGGGAAATCTTCAAGTGACATGTACAGTTTGTAAACTTCTTACCAAAACTAGTAACAAGTGCAGGTGGGTGAGGGAAATCTTCAAGTGGCATGTACAGTTTGTAAACTTCTTACCAAAACTAGTAACAAGTGCAGGTGGGTGAGAGAAATCTTCAAGGGGCATGTGCAGTTTGTAGACTTCTTACCAAAACTAGTAACAAGTGCAGGTGGGTGAGGGAAACCTTCAAGTGGATAAAGTTTAACTTACTTGGACACAGTGGTAAACAGGCAGGGTGCAGAAATTTACTGAGAAACGAGATGACTAGAGCTATTTGCTCTAGCAGATACATAGGTTCATTGCGGCATTGCACCCAGGAATTATGTTAATAAAAGACATTTTGAATAATCTCTGGCTTGGTTTCTTTAATTTGCTAAAATCTCCACTTTCATCTGAAGTCTTCACTCTTGACAAACAAATTAAACAAGGCCTAAGCCAGAGGTTGTTTAAAATGTATTTTGTAGACAGATAGGTGTTAGAAAACAAAAGTTTTTCACTGAAAACTGAATGCTGCTTTGATCTAAGACCATACATTATTAATGAAGATGCTAATGAAGATTACAAGAGATGCTACCAAAGCCCTCTCATTTTCCATCCACGCTTCCATATGGTAGGAAAGCAGTACCTCGTTTATCTGAAGTTGTAGATACCTTCAGTGTCTTAGAACAGCTATTAACAAATAATAGTCTTTCTGTCTTTTATATCATCCCATATATGCGCTTCATTCATTACATCATTCCATTGTAAGCATTAATGTGTTTTTTATCACGATTCACTTTAAATTTTCAGATTATTTCCATTACTTTTTTTCTATCACTGTGTGGGACAATCTAACAAACCCTACTTTTTGATTGCCCGCAACACATTTACCTTCGTATATAAGTGAACAGTGTTTGAGGCTTTTCCTATGCAGTATTTCTTGTTTGTATTACGTTCATTGTGTTTTATGTTCAAGCCCTTTCGCTAGATATTGCGCATGAAACTATTGTAAATGTGTAATGTGAAATAAATGACTTATGACTTAAGAAGATACCGTATGATTTGTGTTTTTTCAGGTGGTAAAAGTGGAAGTCAAAAGCTGTTTATAGAGCCAGCTACCTGGTGATTAGTATGTACTTATGACATGGCTGTACAGTCTTTATCCAAAATATTTTTTATCTCAAGTTTATGGGTGTACTTACTTACTATTGTTATAACTACCACATGAGCACAGCATATTATTTATTCATTTTGTATCAATCCGTCACAGTAATTATTTGACAGTGTTTATTAACATAATTTTGGTAGGTTTGTAAATATTGTTAATATGACTTCAATTTTTCCATCTCGCTTGTACAAAAAAGCAGTTTATTTTGCTATACGTAGTTTCAAGCTTAAATTTGTAGCATACTGTTTTATGTGCAATATAAAAAAACAACCTTTGTATTAATTGAGATCCTTGAGGATAATGAAGGAATTTACTTGTAAATTTATTCTTAGTTGATCACACTGGTTGAGAAAATTTCGTTTCTTCAAATAGCAGACATGTTTACTTAAAAAGCAGTGTCATAGTTCTAATTTTCATTCTCATTATCATTTTCAAATACTTTTCACGTTACCCAGGTACTTGCATTATGAAATTCGCTCATTATACCGATTATGTAGTTCCTAAACAAGTCGCATAATGCTAAATCTTAATCATATGGTATTCGTATATAAAATTTTCATATTTTGTATTTCAACTTTGAACAATCTGCTTCATCACTACTTCATGCAGGTTACTGTATGTAATTCTTTACACACATAGTGAATGCAAAGTGAAATTAGAAAGGAAATGAATACGATTGATTATTGTCAAGTTTTTGTCATATTATCTTTTGTATTGTCACAGTAATCATAAAATTTGATAAAAAAGTTACCTGATTTGCACTCCTGGAAGAATCTGGAGACTTTCTCTTTATAACGTCGCTACAGGACCCTGTAAACTGGGACAATGACAGGCCAGTAGGGATAGTAAAACACTCCTACTGCACTAGCATTGCCCAACTTTGGTGTCCATGTTGTACTATCTGAAGCAGTTCATCTCTGTGACAGAACTCTTTATGTACTTGCATTGCCCAACTTTGGTGTCCATGTTGTACTTTCTGAAGTCTATGTGACAGTACTCTTTATGTACTTCAAATTATGTGATTATTTCTAATGGACTTGTAATGGTAAGCTGGAAAGTTCGAAATTTCCTTCATTGGCAATTTCAGCATGTCATTACATCCTGACAATATATAACTTCATCGAATGAATTTGTTTTAGCAGTTTTATTTACTATGTAGTTCGGTGCACTGTATCCTTGTTCCATCATTTAATGCTGAGCTTACTGTGGATCATTAGATAAATAGGATACATTGTCCTTCAACAGTGGCAGATAGTATCGCCCTAACCCAATTTTCATAGTGGTCACCCACTCATTTACTAACCAGAAGTATAGCCGAAAACACATCTTAACCATTTAGTTATTCCCTTGCCGTATATGACGTGTCATTGTGAGTGACCATACCGTATGAGGAAATAAAGATTATCTAGAGGATTATAATACAAGGTGTTTTTTCACTTTCAAATGGATTCTGAGAGTACTTATCATTCCCATATTGTAGCTGCAGCATCCAATGATTGGCAAATTGTTAACCTCTTGTGTGTTGTTTTTTTTCACACGTAAATTACACCAATTTACACGAGAGCGAATTGAACGAGTCTAAAAGTTTTAATGACTACAGTTATTTATGTGACACCTGCTAACTGTTAATTGGAATTTTTTCTGTATAAAGTAGAGCTAACCTTTTTAGCCTGTTAATCAGTTCGGACTTCTGGAAGCCAGCATTCAGCATTCGTGGACCAAGTGGTCACGATACAAGTTTTGCGACCAAAGTTAAACAATGACAAGCCTGGTCAGTACATTGATTGTGGGCGATTTCAGGGGCTGTTTACCTCATTGGGGAAAGTGTATAAACATCCAAACGTGGCTAAAATACTTCATCTTAGAAGATCATCTTTGACAGTAAGCTAGATTTCAGTCCAACTGGACCTATTTTGATTAAGTGCTGTTTAGGGCCTATTAAATGTTACTGACTGGTTGTGGCAAGACTGGAACTTAGCCACGTTATTATAACCATAGATCTTTTCACAACGAGAGAAAAATTGGGTGGTAAGGCAGATGAAGGTGCGCCTGGAAGTAGATAAAGCAGATGAAACTGCGCCTAGAAATATGTAAGGCAGATGAAACTGCGCCTGGAAGTAGGTAGGGGCTGATGAAACTGCGCGTAGAAATAAGTAAGGCAGATGAAACTGCGCCTGGAAGTAGGTAGGGGCTGATGAAACTGCGCGTAGAAATAGGTAAGGCAGATGAAACTGCGCCTGGAAGTAGGTAGGGGCTGATGAAACTGCGCGTAGAAATAGGTAAGGCAGATGCAACTGCGCCTGGAAGTAGGTAGGGGCTGATGAAACTGCGCCTAGAAATAGGTAAGGCAGATTAAACTGCGCCTTGAAGTAGGCAAGGCAGATTTACATTTTGGCCAGATGATGTTTTTAGGAAATATTTAGATTTGCATCAAATTCTTACCGCGGTTCCATTCCTGATTTGCATCGTCTTTTTTTGCAACAATCTTCGAATTTTTATCACAGGTGTAATTAAAGAACTGAGTTGTCGTGCGTGTAATTTTATACCGAGTCGATATTATTTATTTTCACTGTTACAGATAAATGTACATAGCAGTCTATCGCGCACATGTCTTAGATTTTTTGCTGGAGTGACACCACTTTCTGAAGTAGATCGCCTTTTAGGCTCCCATTTATTTGTTGTATCTAGGCCAAATGTGACGTCATGACGTTAAACCTCCACTTCCTACGCTTCGTAATAATTCGAACTCAGAATCTATGACTAACAAATTTACATAAAGTTTTTATCTGGAGCTAGAGCAGAGTTCATTTTGCATAGTACACAGTATAAGCTGCTTTCATAACATGTTGATTTCATGGAAGCGTGATACTAGTTGTAACCAGATCACGTTGATTTCTTGGTATCCAGCTCGATTACCTTTCTGGTTATTGATATGATGACCTAGCTATCAGACAGGTGGAGGAAAAATGTTATGCATGTGGTTTTCAAAAACATTATTCTTTCGATTCTCAGTTACTTTTAAAAAAATGGGTGGATATAATAGTCATACCTTATGATATTCACTAAACGTATTTGTTACGTAACCTACTGAGTAGCAAATACTATACAGGGTAAGATAAATACCCGAGTGGTCACGATACAAGCTTTGTGATCAAATTTAAACAATGCCAAGCCTGGTCAGGCTGATTTCAATAATTGTTTAACTCATTGAGGAAAACATAAACACCTGAACCTGGTTAAAGTACCCTTATTAGTTTGGTATTTCATCTTAGAGGATGATCCTTGACAATAAGCTAGATTCCTGTGCTGCCACAACCACCTTTATTAAGTAGTTTTTTCGACTGCATGCCGGATCCAGGCTTGTAGTGGAACCGTTGACAATGCAGAATCCTTGAGTTTGATTTGAAAAGTTGACAGGATGTCTAACAAGGATACTTGACAGAATACTAAAAAAATACAAAGGGCTCGGATGCTGGATAGGTTGTACGATTTTGTTGTTAAATTAGATTTATAAACCTAGCTGTTATTGAGCTTAAGTCCTTAATACTATTTTGGTACTAGTAATTATTTAACTAATATGAATTTATTTATTATATTTCATACACGAACAATTTTCAGGTTTCTGCAAAAAGGATAACAATTATAAGTAGACAGAGTAATTATGATAAAAATACGAAACGTAAATGTTCTGGTTGTGATTATTTTCGTACTCCAGGTGACGCAAAATTTTGTATTGAATTAATAATAATAATAAATTTATTTGGAAGTGTAAATACAAATTCAATATCGAGAAACACTGGGAAAAAATATATATTAATAATAATGATTATATGACGGCGTGCATATAATAAATGGCAAGAACCAGAAGTAAAATTTGTTAGGTGCTTGCACCATTATAAACACGTCCAAATAATGAGAAAAAAAGAAGAAAAAAACTGAAAGTTTTTAGGCAATTTAAAAAAAGAGTTGTGCAAAGTAAGGATAGAAGTGATGGATAAAAGAATGTTCAAAGGGGTAGTAAGAGTGGCTTGTGGAGATTCAGCTCATGAGATGAAGAAGTACTTGATCCTACTCAAAAAGAACACAAAGTTGTGACTGTTGTGTCACACAGGAACAGTAGCTGGTTATCAAGACTAGTTTATATAAGAGCAAATAGATATCGTTTAACTGAAGTTTTAAAGCGGTAAATGTTACACTGATACTTTACATTGGGTGGTAGTGAGTTCCAAAGTTTAGGTCCATTACGGCTAATGAAATGTTTTGCAATATTGGTTCTGCAGAAGCCAATTGGTGCATTTATTAATAAGTGGTACAATTCCACTTTGGTATAACTAGGTTCTTACTTGCATAATGTTAAGGCTTTTCACACTAAGGTCAATATTCCAGGCTTTACCAAAATTTCTTTAGAAGCTTATCAAGGTTATTTATACAATGACAGTCAAACTTCCAGTTTTTTTAAACCGTAAAAGCTATATTAACAAATTTGAAACACGCTTTCTTTAAGGCTGCTATTAAAAAATTAAATAAAATAGCTTGTAATAGGCCAACTGTTGGTTCTAAAGATATGAACTTTGCGTTTGTTGTGATATTTCAGCATTTTCAGATAAATCACATGTCAACCTTGAACCCAAAAGCAGTGCCTTTCATACCAAGTTTTATTTATTTTGGGACAAAGCCATGTAGACACGCTTGTGGGTTTAGTTAACACGCTTAATAATTATTATACTTTTACAAAATCGCGACAGTCTATTCTCCTCGAATTTCATCTTTTTCTTGAGTTTGGGACGCGCTCTCCAGGCAAAAATGGAATTTTAATTCTCTGCTTAATGTATTTCTTTATTATTTTTTGTTGCTCGCAGGGTGTTTAATAATTGTAGGAATATAGCTAAGTCAATTACGATTTGGAGTTATAAAAAACTATCACTCACGTTGTGGTAAATTTTGACCAAATCACTCACGTTTTGGTAAATTTTGACCAAATCACTCACGTTTTGGTAAATTTTGACCAAATCACTCACGTTTTGGTAGATCCCAATATAATTTTTATTACACAAGATGCAAAATACACAAGAAATCTCGTATTCGACAATAGAAAAACTTTTAAAGAAAAGATAATTACTATTGATAACGTTACGCAGTTCATAACAAGACTCTTAATAATTTTAGTGCTTACCTTTGGAAATGTTGTCTTAAAATCAACGTAGATAATACGCTTCGTCCAGTTAGTTAAACAAAGCCCATTGTAGAGCAAATTTTTTACTCTATTGAATATTTTTTTCAGTAATTTCTATAACAAGAGGTTATTGAACAAAGTGAACAGAATACCAGCGAAGTGACGCTCGCTCAGTTGTGCTGTTCTGTTGTCTGCCTGATGAATATTAGCTATGCAGTATCATACACGTCGACAAACCGATCATTAACATCTAATTTGCACATATGTATGCATCATAATAAATTCAGACTGTTGTAAAATACAATGCACAAAATATGGCTTGATTTTATTATAGTAATTGCGCCGGCGAGGGGCAATATTTATCGCATTAAATTTTAGCAGCAATCATCGTGGCGGGTGAGGTGGAGACCGCTGAAGCCGCCATTCTATTGTTTTTTGAGCAAATAAGTTATTTATGGCTTAGAGAAAATATTTTAATATTAATTTCAATTGCAAACAAATATAATTGGGGACATATAAATTTCGCGTTCTCAAAATTTATGACTATCCATTTTCATAATGATATTAGTACTAATATGGTTGCAATCATAATGACAGATTAAATTGCTTCGTGACCGCAACGACATATCGTCAAACTTGTGTCTAACTGTCATAGAAATGTACGCGTGTCGCAAGTTCTGTAAAAGTAACTAGGCAAAGTTGATCGTCGTAGAACTTATTAAAACATGTAATAGATATGAACTTTTTAAAACATGTAATAGAAGGCACCACGTATTCGTATGCGTCAAATCATGACCACTATCTAATGACTTTTGAATGACGGAAATTTCGTTTTAATGCCATTACTTCCTAGCGTTGTTCATATTGAACACAGCAGACATTAGAAAGGTATTAGTAGACGCTAATTGTTTTTTGCAATAATTTTAATACCAGATGGCAGCACAATGCAACTTCGTACATGATTGGCTCGAATCTTTTAATTACATTAAAAGAAAATGATAAAGCTGAAATCGATACGTTTCAAAGGCGAAGTTACAGAAACATTTTGGGTATTAGATGGCCAAACAAAATTTCAAACAAAGATCTTTATGAAAAAAATAAAAGAAGAACCTTGGACAAGAAAAATAAAAAGACGTCGTTTAAGATGGACTGGGCATATGCTTAGACTACGTGATGATGTTCCAGTGAAGATAGTTCTTCAACAAGCCATAGAACCAGCTAAAAAACCTGCAAGTGTTAACATATTTCGATTTTGCCCAGAAAGATTTAAACACTTCAGCATTGATCCTTAGAAATAAATGTACTTGGGGCACTGCAGCGAGTAGGGAGTCCTGGCATAGGGAGGTGAGCAGAATCATGTCCCTGGACGTATGATTCATTGAATGTTGATGTATGGCTCAAATCTTGAAAGCCCAGTAGGCATTTCAGCGTTATTCGTTAGTGCTTCCGTTATTCCACACAAATTTTATGCCTTTTTTCCTGATTTGCTCTATGCCATATGCTAAGTACCTACGTTGTTCACTTCAAGCGGAGTATTTAATGCTGCATTAATAAGTCTTTCTTCAGAACTTCCTGTTATTCTCTTTATTTATTTCCATGTATTACTGTATCAGTGCTTGATGTAATGCTGTGGTGAATTGACCGGATGTTGACCTATATGACGTCACACAGTTACTTCATTTTTTCTTGTTTGCTAAATTATACATATCCTGATTTGAATTTTTTGGCCACTCGACATTTTTCTGTACAGACACGTTTGGATGGCGTCAATTTCATTTTTCTGAGCAACTTTGTCAACAATTTAAACGTACGACAATGTACAGGTTCTATATGAGTGATGATGGGGACATTTTCTTTTGCGATTCTTAATTTAGATCACTACTACTAATAATTAAATAGGTGTTGCCACCTACATTTAAAATTATTTATTGTTTAACTGATTAATCCAAGTTTAAACCAGGTTGTGGTCTGCTGCTCAGTCACCCGTACCTGCTGGGCTTCCTGTATGTGGTAGTGTAGATTGCTAGTGTACGCTTCTGACGCTTCTATTGTTCTGTCGTGTGTTCATTCATCTTCGGGTTGTAGATAACATGGATTGTTTGTAAACACATCAAAATGGAATTTGTTGCCGACCCGTTTCGAACAAAACCGTTCATTATTAAGGCATCTAAAACAAAGAAATTTACTAAAATTTAGAAACAACATCGAAATACAATTCAGTAGTTAGATAGCCAAAACATATATGATATAACATTATATAGATAATTTAACAATTTACCTTACAGATTACATATCTTGATTGGTATGAAACTATGCTACACTACACAAACAAACTGTAAACAAGTTGTCTTTTTTACTAAAACGATTACCCATAATTTTTCAGATTTTTTAATATTGCTTTGCAGTGTTTATTGAATCCGTAAATTACACAACATATCTTTAATAAATTATGCTTTATGCTATGAACTTCACTGAGGTGGGAAAGGATCCCGAAGTGCCAGAAAGGATCCCGAAGTACTAAAAAGCTGGGGAGCCAGATAGGGGCTGACGGGGTAGACTCATTTTCAAGAAAAGTTTATTCCAAAAACGTCTTTTGCCAGAAAAAATTTTCCCCGACAAAAATAACTTCGCAGAAAACTTTTTTGCCAGAAAATTTACTTCCCAGAAAAAATTTTACAGAAAAGATTTTTCGCAGAAAAGCCATTTCCCAGAAAATAAGATTCACAGGAAATGTGACAAATTCTTTTTAAAGGGCAGTTAGATGATGCAAAATGAAAAGTAGTTTATTTTAATTACGCATATTGATTAGTACTGATGATGTGACAAAAAATTTGGTCAACTCGTTAAGGCAGGAAAGCAGGTTTGTAACGTCAGAACGATTATAATTATAACAAATCATGTTGATCTTATGCACATGCAACAGCGAAAAATCACGGCTGCGATTGCCTACCGAAGTGAAGCAATGTCGAGCCTGGCATGTGATTAGTTGGGCGACTGCTTTGGCGTCTCAGTTTGGGCAGTTCCTTTCACTGCTATGCCGAATTATTTTGCTGATTTAGTGAGGATTGTTGGTGTGTGTTGTTGTGGGGAAAATATCGACATTAGTTAATTGCGCTAAAAATACGACACGTTCTGACTGTCTGCTGTAGTCGATGCATTGTGTCGTTTTCAATGATTCTGATAGTTCCCTTAGTTAAAGTGCTGTAAATAATTAGAAGCAGAAAGAGAGATCGAGGGAGAGGGTTATGGACAATTGAGAAAAAGAGAGAGAGTGCAAGAGAGAGAGAGAGAGAGAGAGAGAGAGAGAGAGAGAGAGAGAGAGAGAGAGAGAGAGAGAGAGAGAGAGAGAGAGGAGAGAGAGGAGAGAGAGAGAAGGAGAGAGTGAGAAAGAGAGAGAGAGAGAGAGAGAGAGAGAGAGAGAGAGAGAGAGAGAGAGAGAGAGAGAGAGAGAGAGAGAGAGAGAGAGAGAGAGAGAGAGAGAGAGAGAGAGGAAGAGGAAACAGAAAAAAAACGAAGGCTTTATCCTACTAAAATAGCGGATCTTGCAAACTAAAAACGCAACCACGATTTTTCTGTTAAAAATGTTTCTGAGAAATATTGAGTAACTTTTAAATTAAACCCAGCTCAGCACGAACGCACACGAACAGTCTGGGGAGCGTGTAGTCGTGCGGTACAATCTACTGCGAGCAGTTACGTTTCTATTCGTCGGTAATCAACGCTACAGAATAACTTTTAAATGAAACCCAGCTCAGCACGCACGCACGCACATGTGAACCGTCTGGGGAACTTGTACCCGCTCGTGTTTCTGTTTTGATTGAATCAGTCAGACAGTCATTAGACTCGCTAAGCATTCCAACCGTGTGCTGCTTACAGTCCGACTCGGGGATTCGTAAGCAGCTGATGGAGGCAATCAGACTAGGATGATACAGCTACAGCTCTAAGAAGATGCTGTACATGGTTTAGGCGTGTACCGAGTAAGCGGCGTTTTGTTTTGTTTTCTAACTCGATGCAGAAGTAGGAAAACGTATTACGTAAGTCACTGATATTTATTAAGATTTTATTTATAGCTACCGGGTAATCAATTGGTAAGACATTGTTGCCATTATATTACAGGGTTGATAATGAACATTGTTCAGTGGTACGTTTTAGGATGACAAGTTGAGCGACGTTATATTTGTAAGCTTGTAATGTTCACAGTTTGGGTGGAATATCTAGCCAAAATTTACTGTAAAAATGTCATTAGTCCAGAATTTAAATGAAGTGAATAATATTAAGAACAAAACAGTGGAACTGTGTTGCAATGAACGCTGTTATCATTCCTAATTTTTGTATTACAAAAGGGTAGTATAGCAGAATGAACGTGCATCGTGGTTTTCTTGCCTGAGGTTGTCGTATGCAGCGGCGGATTATGATTTTATGGGCCTTAGGCTTGAACTTGGAACGGGCCTTTTAAATGTTGCTATACTGCTGAGCTGACGTGTTTTTGTGGAGCTCTCGTCGTTTGTAAGTTTGTTTAATTTTGTGAGTTTTTGCCCACCGATTGTGATAAAAATTATATCTTCTTGATCTTTGAGTTGTGGACTAGGACTATATAAACACGATTACAGCTTCGTGAGTTTCTGGATTAGATGTCAACTAAAATAAGCCAATCAGAAACTCTGAAAGTAACTTTAGTTTCTTACTAATTTCTTATACTTATGCTTAAACTTAAACTGTGTACACGTGAATTGTGTAAACTTAAATTGTGTAAACTTAAATTGTGTAAACTTGATTTGTGTAAACCCGATTTGAAATATAGTGACTGACTTTTGAAAAAAACTTTTCTATATTTTATTTTGGCGGGCCCCTTGCTCTTTTGTCAATTTTTTTTTATCCTTTTGATCCCGGGCCTTAGGCTTCAGCCTATTCAGCCTATAGGGCTATCCGCTACAGGTCGTATGATAGGAATTCGGTCCTCTCAGGTTTTATTCAATCTAGCTGAAAGCAGGTAATGAACTGTAGGTTGCAACGATATTCTGTGATTCATAAGCACTTGCACTGAATAGTCATTACACTTACGGTACATACTAATTTAGTGGCAGGAAGCAAAGGCCCACGTATCTAGCAACATGAATTGCTACTACCTGTAATTGTAACCTAAATAGCATGAAATCTGTCTACCGTAAATGAATGTTAGGTGCCAGTTAGTAAAGTAGTTACTAGCCTAGAGGCTGTTATTGTGTTCGGCACTGGTTGGGTTGTCATGATCACAGTATTTTTGGATCCATAATTACTGTGCTAGCAGCTAAATGAACTGCTTCCATTTAGTTAATGCCGTCGTACACTGAAGCTGATGTATAGTTACAAAATTTGAAAATGTCGTTGAAAATTGTTTAGTTTTTGTGAATTTTGTGCAATTGTTGAGTTTTATTACTGTACTCCTTCGGTTTCATTTCAGCTTAATGTCTGTAAGCGCGTGGATATAATCTTCTAGGATGGAAAGCAATCAAACTTTGTACGAGCAAGGCATATGCCTGCTGGATCACTGCAGCGAAAAGGGACTCCTTCTCCCTATTATCTGTGAGCAGACTTGGAGCAAGAACGCCAGAGCCTTCCTTTACTTAATTGGTATAAAAAGTTGCTAAGTACTTACTAAGTACTATGTCTTTTGTATTAGACTATAATTATATTAAATTTTAATACTTTTCATTACTGATTACTGTAATTGTATCGTGGAACCTTTTTCTTATATTTATAGTCACTGAATTATATTATGTCATAAGCTGTAGTAGCATGATATACATTGTCACGTAGTCTTATTATCATATAAAATGATCTTATAATATGCTATGATATTGAAAGAACCATCCTAGCCTGTACTATTGGGTGATTGCATCCTATCTTGTAAATCTCTCATGGGATCACATAGCACCTAATTATTGTTATTCACTTCATCCACTTCTATTCAGTTTTTAGTCTGTTAACATTATTCACCTGATCTAGCTTAATTTACACGCTCGTGACATTATTGCTATCAAGGGAATTTCTATTCTTTCAGGTCTGCTGTACTGCTTCTTAGGCGTTGCCATAGTAGCAGACATTTTCATGTGTGCAATTGAGAAAATCACTAGCAAAACAAAACGAATTATTGTTGCAAAGCCTGGTGCTTTTGACACCACACAAGAAGTAGAAGTAAAGGTATGCATTTGTTTAAACAATATTTTTATTTGATAAGAAACATTACAATCATAAGTACATTTATAATAAAAGCAATGGACACTTAATCAAACTCTGATTGGCTAACAGGTATAACATATGTAAAAGCCTTTCAGAGAGTAGATACGTCATTTGTAAGTTTAATAGGCACACGATTATAAGAATTGTTAGTTATGCATTAAGCAAGAGCAAGATTGAGAAAGTTACGTAACTTTTTTTGAGGATCGGGTATGCGAAAGGGTGGGACAAGTTGGTTATGATGTGTTTGATGTTGATGTTAAGCTACAAAAATAGAATGAGTGATGATGAAACTAATGGAAGAAAGATGAAAGTGTCGGGGTGAGGCATGCATTTGTTGATATGAATATTCAGTAACCTGACTAGAGTAACTATATATAGGGTTTCCACCACTCCTGATTTGGCCCATAGTCTTCTAAAATTCAGCCATTCATCCTTGCTTTGACCAGATTTTTGAAAATTCTGAAATCACCTGATTTTGACCATTTCATTGAAATTTGTGGGAAAAAACGTAAATTCATCTTGCATGCCGTTGGAACGTTAAGAACTAAGCTAAACATAGTGGAATCTCTCTAAGTAAAATAGTAAACTTATTAAATAAAGTTTAAACAGTTACATGGCCTCATCATTTAAAGCCGTCAACATTTTTGACAACTTTGGTTGCAGCAGTAAGTGCTCCAATGCAAACATTCATCCAGTTTAGCTTTAATTCACACAACACAAACGGTCTTCAGAACTCTCAAAAAACGTAGGAAATGCATTGGAACTGGGAAAGAACTGCAAAAATTGATGTACACGGCTTGCACTTTGTAAGTTTTAGGCTTTTAAGGCTTTTTAGGGTCTAAAATCAAGAAATTTGCACTACTTTGTGTTTTAGTTTTCTTGACCTTTGCTTCTGAAAAAAGCCTCATAAGACGACTCCCATGCTCCGACCCCCCAAAGCTGGCTCTTGACTCTTGATTTCGGTTTGCGACGAGGTGGCAACCCTAACTGTATACACTCGAAACGATCAAAGCAGTTTCCATTTTTGATGCATCTGTTTTTTATGCTGTTTGGCACTTTGCAAACCGAAATGCAGAGCTTAATGTAATGGTTGTGGCGGGACCAGAACTTGGTATCAAGGATTGGGTCTTTGCCTCATGCTGGCATGCATACATTCTTTGCCAGCGAGAGAAATTGATGACGGCTGTGTAGCAGATGAAGTAGGGAAAAACTTACCTTAGGTAGTTTTACAATTATTCTTTCATTTATTGGCCAGGCTTCATGTTGCTTAACTTCAATTCTTCATTCTTGACCATTCACCCTTATTCTTGCCCTATAAGTCTAAACATTGTGAGCACTGCAGCTTTCTTGTGTAGCATGTGTAGCATGTGTAGCATTAAGTAGTGTTGAAAATTCAAACATTTCGACATGTTTATTCCATGTCCACGAAGCCTGGTGTTCATTTACTGCACCCTGTAATGTTGTAAAATGCCAGCGTTCATACTTCTCTGCTATCGTAAACTAGCAAGTAGCAACTGCTAAATGACCCACTCTGATGGCTTTCTGTGCTTTTAGGATGCTGCTTTGCCATCCTGTATGCTTTACAGTGGCGGCTCGTGTATAAGCACTGTGGAACTGCAACACCTTCTATTCTCACTCAATATTATCTTTAATATTCGATATAATAAGTCTTTTTTCTTTAGTTCTTTCTTTATACTTGTAAGGAACCAGAGCACATGAGGATAGTCAGGGCCTATTTCAGGGGGGGGAGTGGGGATACTTACCCGGGGCCTCACCCTCCAGGGGGGCCTCGTGCCTAGGTGACATTTTTTTTTGCTTTATGCGAACATACTGCCTCCTCGCTATTTTCTCTTCGAAAATGCTTCTCCGGCGTTCTACCAGTTCAAAAATTTTCTGGCCGCCAACCATGGTGGCGCCCGCCCCCGAGGGGGCCTCACACGCCCCACTTCCCCAGGCCTCGTTTAGGCTGAAATAGGCCCTGAGGATAGTACTGTTTGCTTCACAGCCCAGCACAGTGCACTCCAGCAATGCGGGTGTTTTGCTGTTGTGCACATTTCGTGTCTGAGCCTAGGTAGAGAACGTACTATCGCTCTTGTCGTGTGCTTACCGAGAATGGATCAAGCTTCAACAGCGACAATTTAGGCTATTAGTAAGCAAAAAATATTTTTTGTTTACGATTTTATCATGTTTATGTTTGTTTGTTTAAAATTACAATGACAAATTACAATATTAAAATTACATATGTGTGTTTTGTTTTACACAATATTAAAACAACGCCTAAAAATTTTCTAAAGTAGCACCCCCACTAATTTTAGCTACGAGCCGCTATTGATGCTTGACATCGAATGCTTGGTGTGTGCGGAATCTCCACAGCAGTTATTATAAATTTGCTTTTATTTATCCCCCCCCCCCGGTGCATTAGTGAAAATTAATGGAAGGAAATGTGCTAAGATTAATTTTGTAGTTTCTGTTGTTATAAAGTTCACGGAATCCATTAGTTAGATTTTGTTGTGTTAATGCTTCATCAAGAAGAATTGTTGCAAGAGCTAGCCAGGTTAAAACCTTGGGTTTACATAATGCACAGTAATGGTTTGTAGCTGCTGACTAAATATTCATCTATTCTATTGGAAATTATTGTGCATATGTACTTCTGTGTATGTTTGACCTTGGAGTTACTGGTTTGTGAATCTGGATTGGTAACTGTCCATTAGCACTTTTAGCTATAGTTCACCTGATGTCAGCCAATAAGCCTTTGTACAGTTTCGTTGTGCGCACGCGCAGTTGCTGTAGGTCAAAGGTTAAGTGTACCACAGCAACGTGTCTTAACTACAACTATTATGTGACGTGTGGGTAAAGCAAAGCTGTGTGCCATATCAGTTTAGTAACTTCAGTTGTTTTTCATGGATTTTACTTAATTGTGCATTAGTCTGTGAGTAGAGTGATTTACTAGCAGGATCTTGCTTGGGAACAAGAAAAAATGAACTAGGTAAGGTTCTAGCTAGCTGCTAAAACTGTTACTATTACAACAGCATGGACTGCGAGGCATTGTCAAGTGTACACAAATGCATTGCCTGGTACACTTAACGTTTAACCTCTTCCCAATCATGATCAATCACTGGAACTGTGAAAAGGTTTATTAAAGTAAAAGGTAAAATGTTTTTATAATATCCAAAGTTGCCCTTGTTTTCGTAACGTCTATTAAACAATGCTTAACGTATATAATTGGGTTTTATCTGCAATTGATATTGTGCTTACAATTTTTTACAGGTGTGGAATGGAACCGTTGCCAATTTAACGCTAATGGCGTTGGGCTCCAGCGCACCTGAGATTCTGCTGTCTTGCATTGAAATTATTGGAAATAATTTCAAAGCTGGTGATTTAGGTCCAGGGACAATCGTTGGTTCAGCGGCGTTCAACCTTTTAGTCATCACAGCTGTTTGCTTGTTTAGCATACCCAATGGTGAGGTGAGATCAACTATTTATTAAACTATGTATCTTTAACATTTTTGGTGAAAACTAAAAAACTTAATTTTAGATAAAGTGGTGAATAAACGTGGCAAACCATGCCCATCTATTAGTTTATTAAAGAATTTGCTTCGCGTGTTCACAGTATTTTAGAATTGTAAATTTTTGGTTATTTAAATTATATTGTTCTACAGTATTACGTTTCCCATCATTTAATTGTCAATTACACACGTCAACAGAATTCAGATTTAAATTGAGAACGGTGCCAAAATTAATTTTATTTAATCCTATCTATTTAAGGGTGGCTGACTAGATAACCTATGGGTTCTTCGCTGCCCTTTGCATTTGTTACATAATATTGCATGCATTCCTAATACTGTATTTTGATCATTCTTGCAGAGTTAATAAATAAATTGAATTGAATTATTATAATGATGACTTCAGTTCTTTGATCTTTGTCAGATCATGTTTACTGGGCCAGGACAAGCACAACATAGACATTTTAGCTCGCTTTTCAAAATGTGTTAAATAATAAAACTCCAAGCTTCTGTTTTTGTGATGTTAACTTTCTACATTTAACTTTTTATCTTCATTTCAGACAGAAAGTATCTTAAAATGAATTGCCTCACCAAATTGAAAAATAATATCTTCAGCCATTTTCTGGACAGACAGACAGACAGAAAAACATACAGAGAGACTGAAATGAACATTGGACAGACTGACAGAGAGACAGAAAAACATACAGATAGACTGAATTGAACATCGTATCCTTCAGTTATATATTTCAGCATTGGGTGAATTTAAAACTTTGAGAAACTAATCTCTGTACTTTGTTGCCATGTATAAGCACTTGTAACAGAACACTATTCATCCATCTTCTTGAAATATTTCAGGTGCGTCGGCTACAGAATATAAAAGTATTTGCAGTAACAGCATTCTCCAGTGTTTTTGCCTACATATGGCTCTATATTATCTTAGTGGTGAGTGTGATGGCTATTGAACCTTTTGGTGTGGATACTGTTAATATCAGAACTTAAAAATTTATTTAAACTAGAAAACATTTTGTTTGAACACTTTTGCATTGAAATGGGACCATTTCAGACAGTCAGTAAGTGATTTTTTAGAGGGCTGTTTCCAACCCCCCCCCCTCATTGTGCTACATAGTTCTGAGCATTTTTGCTGTGTCACAAAACAAAACATTGGCAGATTTGAGCCAAAGCTGTGTTCTGCTGTTAAAAAGCTTCATGAAGCAGACTAACACAATCTACTTGCTAATTGTAGTCCAAATTATTGCTAAGACATAGTTCTACACAGTTTTAACTCCTTCAGGACTGTAAACGTTTACTGCATTTTACATGGGTTCATGAAAAATTGCTCTCACTAAGCAGCGATTACGTTATCTTTCATAATTTTTGTAGATTTCTATCCTCACAATGGATTTTCCTGCAAAATTATAATATGAAATGCATTTGGATACCTTAGACAAATTAAAAATTGATTTTTGACTCAAAAATGCTGCACAGCTTCGGCTGTAGCAAGAAGGCAATCAATAATTTAGTGTGTAGGATCACACCAGACTAAGCTACTCAATAGGCTAAGATGGAGCACCTGAAAAGGGCATGTTTTTCTTAACTTTATCCAATTAAATCACTTATAAATGTTAAACAAATTGCATGATTTGATAGCCAAGATTCTCCTGAATAGAACAGTACCTACTACTACTACTACTAGTAGTAGTAGTAGTAGTAGTAGTAGTAGTAGTAGTAGTAGTAGTAATAGTAGTAGTAGTAGTAGTAGTAGTAGTAGTAGTAGTAGTAGTAGTAGTAGTAGTAGCAGCAGTAGTAAATAATTTGTAATCGTTTAGTTATGTCTGTGCTCATACAGTAGCAGAAAAAACATAGGTCTTATAAGACCTATTTTGAATGGTGCAGTCTTGAAGGCGTTAATGAACCAAAAGTGAAGGCAGTAAATGTACCTGCATTAGTCAACATGTTAAAGAGTTAATTATTTAATTGTTTTATAATTTCAGGTTAGCAGCAAAAATGAATTGGACATCTGGGAAGCTGTTCTTACCCTGCTGTTCTTTCCTTTACTTGTCGTAGTCGCTTACATTGCAGATAAGGACTTCTGTGGCAAAAGAGCAACAGCCAATCTCACACAGTTAGAAATGGGAATAAGTGAGTTGAATTTATAAACCAACTTCTTCTTATACTGTTAGTTTTTTTACAGAAACAGGTAAATGTGCTGCATCCGTTGCAGTTATGGTTGTATTGTCTTCTGTTGGGTGTCTCAATGTTTACTTAAATGTGCTTATGGACGTTTAAGAAAAGTTACTTATGCAAAGTTTATTTATTAAGTGCTGAGCATTCATTTTAGTCAACATCCAGCAATTAACCTCGTGTATTAAACAGTAGGTATGTGACTGTATTTTGATTAAGTTTAACAAAAAAGGAAAGCAAGCAAGATGTGAGCATTGTCAATCCAATAGATTTATTTCACAATAAACAAATACTTATGCAACAAGTACATTTATAGATAAATTTTTCATTAATACTGCAAAATTAAGATGTAATTTTTGAATTCTGCACTGGAGACATAAGCTAGGTTATGTTAGACCAGCAGAATTAGTAGTGAGAAAAAAATTAACAATATATTACTAATAGTTAGTATGAGTTACAGAGGGCGTTAGTAGTATTTCATAATTACGATGTTTAAACTGATACTTGGTACAGAGAAATGATAAATGCTTTAACACATTCGTTAAGCATCTGTGGAGGAGGCAACACTTGATTAGACTATATGGAGGTGTGCACTGCAGATATGATATACACATTATCGTACAGTTATGTGAAGGTGTTTGAAATAGAAAGCTCAAAACACACCTCATGTACATTGATTGATCAACCACTTGGTCATAATTGCCAACTGCCTCATTGAAACATTATTGATCCCATAAAAGCAACCTTGTTGTGGTGTTTTGAGTCAACATATACTGTTGCATGCCATAACTAATGTGATGGATTTCTCTGCAATGTGTGTGTTTGATTTACATTAAGTATTAATAAAGTAGCATTTAACAACAATGCGGGCCAAATCCTGTTTACATTACCTATAAACTTTTGCAACAGTTTCCAGCAAAAATACCGAGATCTTTCTTTGTCATCGTGGGAACAATTTTTGACCTTCCTAGATCTGTCAGGACCTAGTTAACTGAAGGTGCACGATTAACTTGGTAATTAGGAAATCAGAATTGCAAGTGTTAGGCCGTGTGTCCGCAAGTTAGATAAATATTTAAAGGAAGACAGGATGATTTTTCGCATACTACCCCATTTTAAAGTCTGATAAAAAGTTTACGTTTTAATACAGTTAATACTGTAAAAGCGTTTTTGATATTAAGTAATATATTAAAAACCTAATTAACAACGGGCAAGCCCAACTATTGATGACATCACATACTGACATAATTTTCAACAGCAAAAATATCCCACAATTATGATTTGCACGTGTTTGCAAAAGCACAGTACACGAAAATTCAAGTACAGTGCTACTGTAACATATTCAGTGTGTTGTACTAAAACTAGGCGAGTTTTAAGATAAAAATTCAAATTTCCGATTTACCGTTGTGTTTGAGCTTTTGAATATGTGTAGTTCGTTACAAACGAACACAGCTGAACTGAGAGGTACAGCACCAGTTTTTTGTGCAATGCACTTCCAAATTGCGGGCACTAGTGCCCATATAAGTAGCGAATGGCAGAGTGCATGTAACAGCGAAGAACTAATAGCGCAAACATGAAATGGTGTTTGTGCGGTAATAATTCTTTCATGTGAGTCATTTTTGAAAAAAAGTATGTTTCGTTTCAATATTTTAAAGAGTAGATTGTTTTGACCTACAGTTCCGGATTGGGTCCGGTTTTGCTTTAACTTCAAGAATATAGTGGTCTTTCAAAAGTCACACGTTGCACGTGCATTCCATGTTTGGTTTTTTTATTTGCTACACACATTCACACTATTTTTGCTGAATTTTATTTGCAAGCTATTAGCCTGTTAGACTATAAAACAATGATGAGTAAAATAAATGCATTTGCTGTGCATATGGTAACACTTTTTATTGCTTTAGTGTCTAGCTAGTGATTATATGGTTTCTAGTGTAGCTCTGCTTACTAATAATTTTCAACGATAACCATGCAGTAATGTCTTTTCAGAAACTGTTAATGATAAACTGATTATGCGGGTGAACTGTAAAATTATTAATATTAATATCAGTTCTTATTAAACTGCACAATTCACGCCAGCTCAGTCAAACATCAATAGCAAATTGTAATCATTGTAAAGTCCTGCAAATATTACATTTTTTTCGGACATCAGGTATAGTGGAAATGAGTGTCTAATTGAGCATGACTACTGTGTTTCTTTTGTAAATACGTAATAATCCTGTGATTGCAACGCTAATGAAAAATAGCTTGAAAACATTTATCAAAAAATTTAAACATTTTTGTTTTAGTTTCACATACACGAGTTTGTTGTATGATTGTTGAAAATATAGCAATAAGAAATATAAATATATAGAAATAATAAATACCAAAAATAGAAGTTTAGGAATGCAGAATACGTAACATGATATCAAATTATCGTGCACCTTCAGTTAACTAGGTCCTGACTGATAGAAAGAAACAGGAAGGTCAAAAATTGTCACCATGCTGACAAAGAAAGATCTTGGTATTTTTGCCGGAAACTATTGCAAGAGTTTATAGGTGATGTAAACAGGATTTGACCCGTATTGTTGTTAAATGCTACTTTATTAATACTCAATGTAGAGCAAACACCAGAAGACGATACTTAATCTTAGAATGCAAAAGCCCATGGTCTATCAGTTATAAATATCTATACTTGTACAGCTTTTCTAGTTGTTAGAATAGTGCCTAGAATGCATGTGATGATCTGTAATGGTGTAATTAATTAACATTTTATACTGCTTTAATCTGAACAAATGTTATAGCGTGCTGTAAGCTCATTAATGGATGATGGCAGACCTGTTGCAATAATTGGCCTTTTCACTGCTGTCTGGTTCTATGGTAACGCATTTGTAATAAGCAGTAATTAAACCGTCAATTACTACGTATTGTTATACAGTAAACATGCCCGTACTGTGAATAGTCGGTTTGTGTAGTTGTCATACAATTGTTAACATAACTGCTATTATTACTAATAGAAAGTGCAATTACTTTAATTTCCGCTCTCTACACCTACCATCTGTCTTACTGGTTATTCAAATTAAAGAACTGACCTTCTACAGTATTGATAGCATTAATGATGATGAAAATGCTGCTTATGATGATAATTTTGATACAAATGATGTTGACAGTATAGAGATGATAATGGTAATAATGATGATAGTGATGATGATGATGATTTTGATGATAAATGATTATGTTGATGGTGAATGATGATGTGATGGTGATGGTGGCAGCGGCACTGATGCTGCTGATGATGCTGATGGTGATGAATGATAGTGATGATAATGGTGATGATGATGATGATGATGATTGGTGGTGGTGGTGGTGATGGTCGCGGCGGCACTGATGCTGCTGATGACGCTGATGGTGATGATAATGGTGATGATGATGATGATGAATGATAATGATGGTGATGGTATTGGTGGTGATGGTGGTGGAGGTGGTGGTGGCAGCAGGGGCGGTAATGATGATGATGATGATCTTGATCTTGATATTTATCTTCATCTTGATATTAAGGTTAGGTAATATTGCTACTCGTGCTTTGTTGTTATTGCTTGAATGAACAAATAGGCTATTAAATGCACGTATAAAGTGATGCAGTAGACATAATAGTGCATACTTTATTACTTTGCTTTCTAGAAATAAATTCTATTTTTACTCTGACACAATTCTGCAATTAATCACCAGTTGTTTCACTTCAGAAACAGAAAAAGAACTGGAAGCTGCTAGACTAGCTCAGGGAAAACTTGATAAAGAAGCCGTTGCTGATTTTATGAGGGTATGTAACGTTATACTCTTATTGCTGAAGAATGTGGAGTGGTGTGGCCCAAAAATATGCAGCCGATATGCAGTCTTGTTTACATATTTTCACTGTGCAAGAATTCTAATAATAAGCCTTTTCACAGTTTCGATGTGCGCATGCGCAGTTGCTGCAGGTCAAAGGTTAAGTGTATCACAGCAACATGTCTTAACTACAACTGTCACGTGGCATGTGTGTAAAGCAAAGTCGTCTGCTGCATCCATTCAGTAACTTCAGCTGTTTTGCATGGACTTTGCTTAATTATGCATTAGTCTGTGCGTAGAGTGATTTACTAGCAGGATCTTGCTTCGGACAAGAAAAAAATGAACTAGCTAAGGAAAACTGTTACTATTATAATAGCATGGGCTGCGAAGTGTCAAGTGTACACAAATGTGTTGTCTAGTACACTTAACCTTTGACCTTTTCACGATCATCATCAGTCCCTGGAACTGTGAAAAGGCTTATTGGTTTTATACAGTTTTATTGTTCTTTATTTGTATAAGTTCATTCATAAGTATGTTTGTGAGATTGCTTTTATCCGCTGTCATCTATCATACAAAAAAACAAAATTAGTGTAATTTGTAATCTTCACGATCATCATCAGTCGCTGGAACTGTGAAAAGGCTTGTTGGTAACAGCTTTAGACAACTTCATTGAACACTACAGGTTAAGTACATTTCAAAAAAAACATCAAAAACTTACAATAAAATGTACACAATGGTATCTATGCGGCTAGAGGACATTTTAAGCAATGAATAATTATTGAGTTACTCATTTGTAATGTAATCCTATAAACTGATCTGTTTTGCCGTAAGGCTGGTCTCCTTGTTGTCATTGTTCAGTTTTGGTTTTCATGTGTAATAAATTTTTAGCCAATTTTTGTATTATGACGTCATGATCGAGTAACTTTGTACTCTAAATTGTTACAATGAAACTGTTTCTATGGTAACATTAAATGGCGTTCTGAACAACATAATTATCACAAAGTGGATCTTATGGCAATGCTAAGTGGTTTCCAGGCAGAAGAAACTTAACTCCTTCAGGATTGTAAACTCTTGCTGCATTTTGCTGAGGCTCATGAATAACTGCTCTCACTAAGCAGTGATTACATTATATGAAAAAAGCTTGCAGTAACTGCAATATTTACACTGTAACAAAATAGGCCTATAAGTATCACTTGTGTGAAATTGCTAATGCAGAATCCAGACACAACACTCTGATACTCTTTCGCCACAAGTCTACTCTATTTTTAAAGAGAAATTCCTGTTAAAAGATGAAACGCCCTTAATTGCTCCTATGCTGATCAGTATTTTTTGGAACTCTCTTGGATAGCAGGCGATCAATAAAATAGTGTGTACGATCACTCAAGTGTACCTCACACTAAGCTACTGCATAGGCTAAGTTGGGATGCTTGAAGAGGGTGTATTTTTCTTAATTTTATCCAACTAAATTACTTATAAATGTTTAAACAAATAGCATGATTGGATGGTCAAGATTCAGTGGTCTGTGCTCATACAGTAACAGAAAAGTCAAATATCTTATAAGACTTAATTTGAGTGATGTGGTCTTGAAGGAAGGAGTAACCATATGCTTCGCATTCTGGACTAGTTTTGACATGTATAAGTGGAATAGTATGCACACTTGCTTACAGTTATTTCATGTGGTACAGCAGTTCTTGAATGAATTTCACCTAAGGCAAACTTTACATCATATGAGAGAATCTGCTGTCATTTAGCTCACTTATTCTTAATTATAAGTAGGAAATATTACAAAGCCTGTAACACTTATTAAATTTTATTATCACATATTTCTTAATTAAAATTAATAGCAACAATATTAGTTAAAAGTAACGTTTGCAATACGAACTAATGAGATCCAATAAAGTTTTAGTCTGCTTCTTGATCTAATTACACAATAAATCCTGCCCATTTTTCATCATAGTCGTCTGTCAATTCTCATTACGTCTCTTATTAAATTTATCAAGTTTAACGTGTTCTGTCTCACCTTTATGCTTTGTTACAGCACATTAAAATTTCAGTAAGTTCTTGTTGCCATGTTCTGCTTACTTTAAACTGACACTGTAACAGCTTCGTCATCTTTGTTCTGCTTCGTTAATAAATCATGTTTCTTCTCTTAAAGGGTTTGTTTAAACATAATTTATTGAAGGTGTAACATCTAGGTTTGAAACAGACAGTTTTACTACTGATATATGTTCTCTCTTAGCGGGAGCGAAACGCTAGAGACAAATGCAGAACAATGGTGACCACAATGTACAAAAAATATTGCAATAAATATGAACATTACTATGTAACAAGAGTAACATAGTTAATACTATTTAAAGTGCTTAGTGTTTGAAATAAAAAACTGCACTAAAACAAAAATTTGAGTGTTGACAGAATTATCTAAGTAAGTAAGTAAGTAAGTAAGTAAGTAAGTAAGTAAGTAAGTAAGTAAGTAAGTAAGTAAGTAAGTAAGTAAGTAAGTAAGTAAGTAAGTAAGTTTATTACTTTATCACCATTTTTAAAATAGCAAAATACACAACTAAGAGATTTATAAATATGTACAACATACAATAATATTACAAAGTGCAAAAGCAATTATTGTTTAGTGGTGAAAGGGTGGTGAAAGAACGACAAGTTATCCAGGTCAGCCACCCTCTAGGGTATGGTTCCCCATGCAGGAACAAACGTACAAGTTCATTTGGTGCAGGACTGTAAACATTGATGTTAAAAGCTGTCAAAAGAGTGCAGAGATTTGTAAATAAGTCGTGTCTGGCTTGGTGCTCTTAATGTGTTAAATAAGCTCTGGGTATTACTGCTATATTAATAACTTCATTTTGCAAAAGGAGTGATAAATTTGAACAAATGAACTTTCAATTGGAAGTGAGAAGTTTGAATAAGCCCGGGCAAAGTTTCGTAAATTTGTTACTGCAGCATGCTGGGAAGGTTCAGTAACAGTACACCTTCTGTCACTTAGGTACCTTATTAGTGTAATAAATTCATTTACTGTTGTATAATTCCACATGATTAGGACTTAGGCCTAATTTTGTCATATTGCCTTGGAACTCCTGATGGATTGCGTAGATACGTTAAATGCGAAAAGTAGAGTGTTGATGCTTACAGTTGATTGGAGGGTTTAAAAGTGAACAAATATGCGCATCTAAATCTTTCTTTTCTAAACACAGCAACCTACCCACAGCAACGTAGCCAAGGGGTGGAATAAGCACAAGAAAACATGAAATGAAATACTGTAGTGCCAAGCAAAATGTTTTTAAAATTGACAAGGTGAAATTTTTCCACCTCGAATTTTTAATGTGTTTGCATGTTTTCTACCATGGGTAACTTTTTTGTGAGTTATATCATCCGGGGGAGTTTTCCCCGCTCTTGGTTTGAACGGCTTCAAATGCTAGTGGAAGTGACTGTTAGCGCAAGTGATCAATTCTTCATTGTCGACACATATTTCATGCATTATTCAACATCCATTAGAATATTACACACCCGATACGTTGCATAACTAACGAAGTGTGACGTAGTCTAATGATCTAGTATGCACAACAAATGTCATCCACTTTAAAAAATTACCCAAAAGGCTGGTACATCGTAAATATTAATGTGTTTAGCTGCTCATCACGTGTCAAACTTGTTGACTCGCAAGTATTTTAATAAAATGGCCAAACTGTTGAGGCTTGTGCATTTCTGATTCTTACACAGGACTTAAATTTGTAAATATTAAATGACACTCAATCATAATTTAGAGCCTGTAGGTAATAATAAGAGTCTGTTCTTCATTATACAGCAATGATATGGTGAAATGCGCTTGGCTGGATTTACAGAGCTAGGAAAATGAGAAGTAGACTTTGACTTTCCTAATTATTGGTATAAGAGTCTACAAGATTATATAATAGCCTGCATAATGCACTATAGTATATTCCATATATGAAACCGTGGCCATGTTAGTAAATTTTTAGTATTTTGTATATAGTTAGGAATAAACAATGATTTGAATAAAACAAGTTCATTTTTTTGTGCTTCAGGAAATCACAAAGTTTCCCGGTGTAACACCTGAGGATGCCGCTCGATTGGCGGCAGCACGTTTGCAAGAAAGTGTGTCACATGATCCAGGATGGTACCGAGTCTCCGCTATTCGAACGATCACTGGCGGTCGAAAGGTTATACCATCGTTAGAGGAACGTTTACGAGAGGTCTGTTCGTATGTTCATTGTTTTGTGCATATTTTGATAATTTCATGTGTTGAATTGAACTCAACTCATTGGCTACTTGATTAAAGCTATGACTTGTATTGTTATCTGATGTTATCTATAGCTTTTTTAATGCTTATCATAAACGTGTGCTATCATTACATTATTAATTTAAACACTTTATGGAGATGCAAACGAATAGCACAATAAGTTTAATTTATGTTCTCCCACGGAGTCCGCCAGTTTTGCAAACCGGAAAATAGTTTCCTGTTTATCTTGCAGTGACGTGACTTGCATTTCTCATGAATGTCCTTTCAAAAGCTAAAGGCTTTTCTTCTAGAGTATTCGTATTGTGTTTGAATTTTTGATCAACTTCCTGTTTTGCATTGCAATGAGTTGAGCTCAGCTGTGTTCTTGTTCTCAGTGTTTTTTGTTTAGCAAGATCATTTATGCCGAGGTTTCAGAATTGCCTACAATTATTACTAGCTCTCTGATAGGTGTAAGGGCATCCTCTCATCTGATCTTTGTCAGGAAGCAAAGGAGAAGCTATAATTTTAGAGTATTCCACACAAATAATTTCAGTACTTATCATTTCCAGTGTATGTGCATGTCTTAAGAACCAAACATGTAATGCCCAGAATGCCTTAATTATGATAACCAACAATTTAAAAAGAAGTTTGTATGTATGTGTGCCATGAAGATCGTGTGAAGTACGTTATTCAGTTTTTTATTGTTTACTTTTGAGTTAACATGTTGACAATTTCAGTTTAACGATATGTGCATCACTCTGTTGTAGGTTTCTTATTGTTTAAATGAATCAGAGATTATATAAGATGAGCAGAGTTCAGGTGCACGAAAGTATAAAGATGCTATCCTCGGGGAACTCGAATTGATGCAGAATATTCTTTGTAATGTTTCAGTAAATGACAAGCCATAAGTTAGAATTTACGAAAGTAAAATATGGGCATCTCACTCTCTTTCATGCTAAGCATTTGAAGGATAGCACTAGATATAAGAAAGTATTCATTGATGTTGATTATAAACTATGACAAGAATTTTAAGCAAGGTGCTGTCACTCTAGGCACTAATCTTGTAATTTTCTACTAACTGACCTATCTTCAATGTAATTGTATGGTCCATTGACTGCATACCCACTGGTCCTCTCCCTATTTTAAATTAATGGTTCCTGTGAAACTTGTGCAAGTCTACATTCTGGAGGAAACAGATTTACTAACTGGTTTTTATTCTAGTTTTGGTAAAATGTTCAGAATGCAGCAGTTTTTCTCAACCCAAGTTTCTGTGGCAAAATAAACACTTTTCTGTTTTTCAAATTCAAGAATTTATTGTAGCTGTTTGATTTTTAGCCATGGTTTTCTGTGTGTGTCTAAACTAAAGCATATCAAAAGTAACTCAATAACAACTTCAAAAGTGACTTTGACATTGTCACCTCTGCCTGTTGATGTGCATGGATATCCACTTATCCTTCTTCTTGACAATCTTTTTACTGCAGATGAAGAAGGACGTGAAATTAGATGCGTGAAGGCAAATGAAACACTTGGTCTCTATGTCATGCATACAGCCTTATTGAAGATTATATCTGTAAATAGATTTCTGTTCATAACACTTTGTATTAACCAGGTATTTTTGCCATCTGTATCCTCATGTTCATGGACGAGGCCCAAACTTGTTTCTTTCCATAAAAGAGGTGATGTCAGATTGTAATACCAACTGGGGAATTTCATTAATGGACTTGCTTCCAAAGCTCTTTGATAGTTTAATCAATACCCATGGCGGAGATGGAAAGATACTATGGAACTGCAGCACCCCCTGTTTTCATTCAATATTACCGATATTATTCAACATAATAATGTTTTTTAGTTCTTTCTTTGTGTTTGTACAGAATCAGAACACGTGCTGTTTGCTTCACAGCCCAGCACAGTGGTGTGTGCTGTTGTGCGCATGCGGCCATGTGCACATGTCTGAGATAACACAATGTATGCTGCACTGCTAGCATCTGTTGCTAGGTAGAGAAAGTACTGTCACTCACACAGTTTGTTCTCAGTTGTCACATGCTTAAAAACTGTGTACCGGCATATTCTTGAACTGCGTCAATTTAGGCTATTCGTAAGCAAAAATTTCTTTGTTTAGGATTTTATCAAGTTCATGTATAAATTTTCGCGTGTTTGTTTGTTTAGAATTACAATTACAACATGAAAATTACATATGTTTGTTTCGTTTTATACAGTATTAAAACAATGGCTAAAAAATTTCTAAAGCAGCACCCCCACTAATTTTAACTATGAGCCACCACTGATCAATACCCATTTACAGAAATGGTGAAACAATTTACTTAACAGGCACGGGTTAAGAGAATGGAGCGTATTATGATTTGCGGCTTCTTATTAATCCATTAAATTGGGAAAAATAAAAGCTTTTTGCTGTTTTTATTGAATTTTCCAAAGCGTACGACGCAATCCTTTGTCATAAACTTGTTGAAGCATTGGTCAAGCTTGGTTAGGAAAGATGATGAAGGCCATTCAAGCAATGTATACCAACAGTATAACTATTCCGCAGTTCGAATTAATTACTTGTGACACACGTGGTAAGTAGGGTGCTCCATGTAGTTGCCTGCTATTCGTGCTGTTTGGAAATCCTGTTATAAAATTGTTAGCTGTTTTCGAAGGTGACAGGTTTTTACAAAAAAATACATTCGTTGCTTTTACGGAGCACATTGTGCTGAAAAGCTGAAGGGTCTGAACTTGTTTTATGATGCTCAAGAATTAAGATTAATAAGGACAAACTTTTTACGGATAAATAGCGATGCAAATGATGAAAGACCAGTTATATGATTTGATTGTAGCATTATGTAGTTTTTATCTGTAACTATTGTCACAGAGGATACCAGATTGAGTAGTACTTTAATGAACTTAAAAATGCAACATTTGTGCAGAAAAATGAGTCTTCTCCAGTTAACATCAAACTCATGACTTTGAGACCTGCTTTCATTAGTGCAGCTATGTACAGTTGCGAGAGTTGGTCCAACTGGTACCTTGTACGTGTCATGCATAAAGAACTGTTTAGCGGTGACGAAGATGACACAAAACTATTTGTGCTTAGTTGAACTTTACATGCCATGCTTAGTGAAAGCTTACATCAGATCACAGCAAGAGAAGTTCATCAAGAAGATTTTAAGACCTTTTAAGAAAACCACAAAACACTGGCCGATGTAAAAGGGCATTGCAGGCAGATAAGTATTAAGATGTTGCACTACTTGGACTTTATTACAGCTTTAAATGAAGTCCTGTAACTGCAATGAAAGAAATGTTGTGACATTTTGCTATAACAGTAAAGTATGATCATGGTATCGTCTGTGTGCTTTGTGTGTAATACAGTGTCTGTCCTTAAGTTTTTGTTGGACTAAAAACGTTTTTATTTTGATACTTTTCAGGTTGCATTGATGTCATCCTTTGTTTTTTAGTCAATAAACGTTCATTTAGTCTAGTTGTGTGCCATTTTGTCGTTCATCAGTCCTTATAACAATTTCATTTCTCTTTTATCAAGGTCTATGAGTTGGTGAAAATGCAGGAAACACGTGGAGAAATAGCAGCTGATGGTGGGCCTGACGTCGTTCCTAAAATTCCAACAGTGATTGAAGAGAAGCATGCTATAGTTGAGTTTGCTGCTGCATCGTGTGCTGTCATGGAGAATGATAAGAAGGTTCTGGTTGTAATGGTCCGTCATGGTAATACAAAGAACAGAGCAAGATTCAGGTAAAAATTATTTACAGTGTAGTTAAGTAAAATCTGCTATAGAATAACTTGCCTTTTTTCAGTGTTAGTGAAGTTGTAACTTCATTTAGCAGGAATTTAAAATGCTTATCTTTTGGAAGTGGTGCTGACACGTCATTGCTGTCTTAGCATTCACTGTTTTAGTCACCCATCTGTGGTTATTGTCTTTAGCACTGATTTCCAGAAGTCACTGCACCTAGTAGCACCTCACGGATGGTATAGTCTTGAAAGAACTTGAATACGTACATCGTGTCCAAAGATGGGATATTTCTTGTTTAAAATGTTCAGACATCAAATTATTGTTAGCAAAGTGAAGCAAACATATAAAGTAAAGAAAGTTCTACTGCCTACACACTACTAGTATCATCTTAGGGCAGTTCATTACAGTTACAGCAGAAAATAGAGATGTTATGCACTAGTATCATCTTAGGGCAGTTCATTACAGTTACAGCAGAAAATAGAGACATTATGCACTAGTATCATCTTAGGGCAGTTCATTACAGTTACAGCAGAAAATAGAGGCGTTATGCACTAGTATCATCTTAGGGCAGTTCATTACAGTTACAGCAAAAAATAGAGACGTTATGCACTAGTATCATCTTAGGGCAGTTCATTACAGTTACAGCAGAAAATAGAGACATTATGCACTAGTATCATCTTAGGGCAGTTCATTACAGTTACAGCAGAAAATAGAGGCGTTATGCACTAGTATCATCTTAGGGCAGTTCATTACAGTTACAGCAGAAAATAGAGACGTTATGCACTAGTATCATCTTAGGGCAGTTCATTACAGTTACAGCAGAAAATAGAGATGTTATGCTCTAGTAGTATCATCTTAGGGCAGTTCATTACAGTTACAGCAGAAAATAGAGACATTATGCACTAGTATCATCTTAGGGCAGTTCATTACAGTTACAGCAGAAAATAGAGATGTTATGCACTAGTATCATCTTAGGGCAGTTCATTACAGTTACAGCAGAAAATAGAGATGTTATGCACTAGTATCATCTTAGGGCAGTTCATTACAGTTACAGCAGAAAATAGAGATGTTATGTGTTCAAATCTAGATTGAAGGAACTGAATTTGTTAAATGGGTACAAAAGATGAGTTATTAATAGATGAACTCAACATGTTAACTACCTAGTGGCAGTCATCCTCAAGAGATAAGTATCTCTTGCTACCTTTTATATTAGTACAGGTTTTAAGTGACAATGTGTAAGTGACACAGGTTTTCAGGTGCGTTGATTACAAAACATTACTTCTAACAAGAACCTACTTTTGTAACCTATTAATTACCTGTGTCGTTAGAGTCAGCCTTATCGGGGGACAGTTATAACCAGCGTTTAAAAACAATAATGGTATTAGCTTAATTAATGTGCACTAAATTTTATGAGCACTTATCAGAGAAACTTATTCTGTTGACTGATTAACTGTTGCAGAATGAAGGAATCATTGCAACAGGTGAAGGAATCATTTTATTGTAGGTTTTCTGAAAATAAATGAACAATGTATCTGATTTTACTACGTATGCTTATTGCTCACATTGTTTCCTGTTTCACATTTTATTTATTGTCACACAAAGTTCGTAATCATATTTGTATTTGTATGCTGTATCTCTATGATGCGTTTTAAACTACTATTACTATTGTTTTTCAGATACGAAACCATAGACGGTACAGCAGAAGCTACAAAAGACTACATCGCGCAAAGGGGTGAAGTTATCATGGAACCCGGTGAAATAGAAAAGAACATTGAGATCGAAATAATTGATGACAATGAATGGGAGCCAGATGAGGCGTTCTTCGTTAAGATGTCCGTAGATCCAGAAGATGAAGATGAAGTTGTCCTCGGCCCGAAAAGCATCAACCAAATTATCATTATTAACGATGATGGTAAGTATATGTATATTTTGATGGTTTTTTGTCTAGTACTAAGGTAATTACTGAACTTTGTGGACACTGGACAGTAATGTCAGAATTAAGCATCTAGGATGGCTTCGGCTATGAGTATGTGTATTGGCTTTGTGTATGTGTATTTGTATCAGTATGTGTTGCCAGTGTTGTTAGCGAATATAAGAATCTAGAGTCTGCTGGGTGATAATAGCTTGTCCAGTAATGCAGTGCAGTTATTTAGAAGTAGCACTTCATTCTTTTATTAAACAATTCTGTTTACTATATAAAACATCTAATGTACACTAATAATCCATTTCTAAGGCAATAAAATTGTCTGATTTAAAGTGCTTCAGAGTTCAAACACAAGGAATTTTCTTTTTCGTAGAGCCCGGAATGGTTGAATTTGAGAAACCCAGTTTCTTGGTTAAAGAGAGCGTTGGCATCGCTGAAATTCCTGTAAACCGATACAACGGTGCTGATGGTACGATCACGGTGAACTGGAAAACACGTGACAAGTCTGCAATCAATAACAAGGATTTCATTGGTGGACAGGGAGTATTAGAATTTGGGCATGGTGAGGTGAGACTTGTTTACAGTACGAGATAATGTGTTTTCAATAACTCTGTGCAGCGCAAGTCACAAGTCTTGTTTTCATTAATAGTATTTTGTTATCACAGACTAGTAATGCAGGCTGCAGACATATGCTTGTTTACTTTAAAGAAATTTATGCAATGAAAAAGTGTTTATTACGATGCTTGAATTGGCGCAGAAGAGAAAGAACAAGTTGGTGTAAAAAGGGTCTCCAAAGTGGTCGATATCGACTATCCAAGGGATCGATAAACACCTGTAGGTCAAAAAGGGGTAGATAAACGCTGGGGCCGACATTCGTATAAGAAATAAAATTACTAGAAATTAAACTTGTTGATGCACTTTTCTAATTTATTTAGTTTTTATTGTCTATTTATTTTATGTTCTGTTTAGTGAAACATAATGATAATAATATAGTTACAATAATTTATCATTATTTGCAATTGCAAGACAGTTGACCATTATAATAATACCTGTTTCCACATGAATCTATTAACTTGGATTTTTTTACTCTATGCTCTTTATGCTTTATTTTTTTAATTTCCACAATAACAGTAAACAGTTATTCCTTTCTATTTCCGTATACTTCGTGAGAGATATTCACCAGGGGGGTACAGAACAACAGTTTCTCAGGGTTTGGTATGCAGTTCCCCTCACTAATGTCCGGGGTGTATTTGCCAATAGGCTAACAAGGCTATATATAGCTATTATAGCCTAGGGCACCGAAGTTTGAGAGCGTCACATTTTAGGAAAAAATTCTTATTCTGCTTGGAAAATGTGCATAATTTCATCATAGAAAGGGCACATTTTATAACACACCACAGGCAGTTGCCCAGTGAATCTTCTATATAGGTGCCACATAATTAACACTTACAAGGTACTACACAACAAGCAGTTGCACAGCCTCCAAAGATATAAGGGCCATTGAATTAACCATATAGAAACTAGGTTAATGGTGTTTCTAATATTCCACAAGTAATTGTTTGATCTGCTCATTACATAAACAACAATAAATTCACAATAGAGATGGGCGGGACAAAACTATCTGCCTAGGGCATCGTAAAGTCTTTATACACCCCTGACTAATTTTTTTGGAAATTATTATTAATATTTACTTTTTTTGGACATGCCTGGGGGTCAATGGCAAATCAAGCATTCCATGAAGGGGTCAATGGTCCAAAACGTTTGGGGACCCCTGGTGTAAATCGTTGATTGGTGCTGTATATAAAACTGCTAGAATATGCTTATCATAAATTCATAAATTCATTTACAAATGGAGAAGAATGGTTAATGCCAGGATTTTGCCAGGCTAATAAAGCTCATAATTTCGTTGAATTCAGTGCGGTAGCAGCCTTCCTCAGTTTGGATAATGTGAAATAATGCCAGATTCACACTAGAGAAATATTGAGACAAATGACCACAAGTAGAGCAAGTTGTTGTGTTTTGTTTACAAAAATGAACCAAATCAATGGTGTTCATTGTTACAAAGACCGAATGAACTCAGATCATAAAGGTGAAAGCAGGTGATTTTTGCAGAATCCTCTTTTGCATTTTAAAGATAACCAAGATGATCGAGATCACAATTATCAATGACAAAGAATCTGAGAAAGATGAAAATTTCGAAATATCGCTGAACACACCGACTGGTGGCGCCACACTGGGCAAAACTGTCAGAACAATTGTTACAATTGTTAATGATGATGGTAAGTCATTAGCCTGTCGTAGAGCTCAGAGGAACTCCCTTTGTTAAGCAAATTTCAGCTTCAAGCTTTTTGTCAGTTAGACTAATAGAATCGTAGCAGAACGAATTTGCACGAGGCGATTAATGTTAAAAATGCCACTATTCAATTATTTTAACAAATAAAAAGTAATAATAACAATTTATTTGTTAAAATGTGTTAGAATGTGATTTCACATACTTCAGTCTAATGTCCTCTATGTGTTTTAATACCATGTAGAGAGTCCCACCACCCCACCCCACATTTTTTCACATATAAACATTTTTAACGAATCATTGTTAAGTGTAGTGGCTATTTCCGTCTCTCTAATATTTAGAATCGCTGCTGTTGTATGTGTGACTCTAGAGCAGAGTAAATGTTAAGAAAAGCCAGGCTGAAAACCAAAACTGTTTCTATCAATTACCTCAGATGCTCAGTAATACCGCCAGAAGTATTTCTGAACGTAATATTGACTGCAGTGTAGACACGTACGTTAAGTTTGATGCATTTTGAAATTGTGATGGTGTTGAACAAACTTTTTTATCTTTAAATGTCTAATGAATTCATGCCAGAATCCTCTAAGTTTTTGTCATACTGCAATGCCAATAGCAATGTAAAAAACTGGCTGTTTGCTGTACAGACTTTCATTTTCCCCTCATAGCAAAAAGGTGATATTGCAATGCAAACGAGAAAAAAGAACAGCAGACAAAAATAAAGCTACAGCAAACGTGCAAATAAATAAGGAACAAACATCAACAAATCATTAACAAGCAGAAAATAACTCAAAGTTAAACCATTACATACAGCATTACAGAACAAAAGCAAAATTTACCAATAAATAAACTTCCTAACACATCGCAAATCAGCACGCATGCACAAAAACACACATATGCAGGCACTTTAAACAGTTGCAAAAAATCAATAATTTGGCATGATTGTGACAAAATAAACACCATCAGGACTATTAAGAAAGCAAATAAATTACTGCAAAGCTCTTCGTGAAAATAAGCAAACAAATGAACTTACAAACATTTGAGAATCTGTATAAGAAACTTCAAGCCAATTTTCAGAAATCAACAGAAACAAACTAAAACACAACTACAGGCATCTATACAACTAGAAACAGGATTTTGTACTATTCAAAGGCTGTCTAACTTTTCATACTAGAGAACTCAAGCATGTTAAACACACACATCTACAGGCAATGCAAAATAACGACGCTCTCCGGCCAGCACACCTGGCTTCACTATACCCACACTAGCCTGTGAGATCACAAGCAATGTGACAATAACCTTTCATTTTTGCACTTATTGTTTTTTTAGATTTTAATTCAATGGTTAGTAGAGTTCTGGGCATGACAAAAGTGAACATGGACGCTTTGCGAGTTGAAAGCAGCACGTGGGCGTCACAGTTTCATGATGCTATGAATGTTAATGGAGGTGACATAGAAAATGCAACCAGTGTAGATTATGTCATGCATTTCTTAACATTTGGATGGAAGGTGAGCAGATAAACATTAAACAAAATGAGTTGAAGGCCCCCTACCTGAGACTTAAGATTTTCCTACATTTTTGTTTGGCTTCTTTGCTCTATTTTGCAGTGTAGAAAAAATTGTCCATTCATTAGCATAATTTTTTGTTGTGTGTTACTGAATTCCTGGGTTACTTGTCTTGGATTTTATAATGTACAAATAAATTTTATTTGCCATGAGTTTTGGTATACAGTAAAAGCTTGAATGGCATGCCTTAGAAATGAGTAGGTACTCTAATGCAAAGTTGAGCCATTTACAATCAGATATAGTATAGTAGTTTAGCAGTTTGTTCCACCCATCTCAAGCAATATACATAACAAAAAATGCAGCAATATCATTACTTGGGATGCAGAGGAGTCAGAAGACGAAGCTTGTAAGCCTACCCTTGCCTAATTATGGTTGGATTGATGTTTGGATGAAGGATTAGTAGAATGAAAGATGGTTGAAGTAGTGAATGATTGACGGTGGTTGAAATAATGACAATAATACCTTGCTACAGTTATCACTGAGCTTGTAAATTCAAGAAGAGTTACACTACAGTAGAGTAGAATTTTGCCCACATGTACTGTAAGAGCCTGCAGAAGAAAGAAAACTGGACACAAATAAGTTCTTAGTTAAGGTATGTATTATATAAATCATTCTTTGTTTGCCTTTTGAATTTTCCTATATTTGTTATGGTCTTGTGAGATTCATGAATTTCATTCCATGCTTTTGGTTCTTGATAACTGACGAAGTGATTTGCAAAACTTGTTCTGCAGAAAGGTTTGTAAAATTCGTTATATCTTGTGTTATAATTAGGTTGAATCTGTTTTACTGGGTTTATATAAAAAGAAGGATGCAGTTTGTTATGTAAAGATATCCAAATTTTAACATTGACAGTACACCTACAGCAAAGAAGCGATATAAATTTTATACTAACATTTGCTGAATCGACTTGTACCTTTTATAAATTTCTATGTCGTATCAAAAATAATTTCATTTTAGTCAAGTTTAAGATGTAAGTTACCACGTAATAAAGTGTGAATTTTATTTGCTTCAGTATTTAATTCATTAATCTTAATATAGTTTATATAGACATGTGTGCCTTTTTATTTTTATGAATTAATGTAATTAAGACTTTGATCAATTGCCATTAGCACAATGTTAATGTTACTAACATCTAATTAGAGATGACTGACTGGGTGACCGTGTGGTCTTTCGTCACCTCTGCTCGTGTTTCTGTATCATAAGCACTAACACCTTAACTACTGTATTAATTAAATTAATCAAAATATTTCTGAGTAAAATTACTGTTACTATTACTACCATTACTAACTGGAAGATATTTTGAATTATACTGGTTAAAAGTATCTTAAAATTCTTTACACATTGATCAGTGAAGTGTGTTCAGTTACGATTCTAATAAAAAGAGAAGAAATCCAAGAAAGCATTTGCAAAATTCCATAAAAATATTCTAGAAACAAAAGCCAGTTCTTTAATTGTACACACAATTCCCCTAGCATATTAGTACAGTAAATCTTATTACCAACTGTAATGAATTATAGGACTTTCCTACCATCTTCTCTCATAACTTGGTTACCTGCTGTGTTTTTAGATCATTTTTGCTTTAATACCGCCCCCATCAATTCTTGGAGGATGGTTATGCTTCATCATATCTCTCATCATGATTGGTCTTCTTACCGCAATTGTTGGAGATCTAGCAGGTGAACAACTTACTTTTTACATTGTAATCAATAAGTTTTGTCAATCAAGTGGTAGTAATTTTTATACGTCACACAGTGGTGGCTCATAATTAAAATTAATGGGGGTACTGCTTCAGAAAATTTTTAAGCCATTGTTTTAATACTGTGTAAAATGAAACAAACATATGTAATTTTAATGTTGTAATTTGTAATTGTAATTTTAAACAAAAAAAACATAGGAAAATTTATACGTAGACTTGATAAAGTCCTAAACCAAAAATTTTGTCGCTTATGAATAGCTTAAATTGCCGCAGTTCAAGAACATGCCTGTACACGGTTTTTAGGCATGTGACAACTGATAACAAACTGTGTAAGTGACAATACTTTCTCTACCTAGCAGCAGATGCTAGCAGTGCAGGATACAACATGTTATCTCAGACATATGCACATGGCTGTATGCACCCAACAGCCAAACACACCACTGTGCTGGGCTGTGAAGCAAACAGTATTACCCTCATGTATTCTGGTTCCGTACAAGTATAAAGAAAGAACTAAAGAAAAAAGATATTGAACGTTATCGATAATATTGAGTGAAAGTAGGTGATGCTGCAGTTCCATAGTACCTACACATGAATCGCCATTAACCTCCGACTGATTTTGGTTAAAAAAAATATTTCTGCTTCAGGAATTTTCGGTTGTCTTATTGGTTTAAAAGATGCTGTCACAGCTATCACATTTGTGGCCCTGGGTACAAGTTTGCCTGACTTGTTTGCCAGCAAGCAGGCAGCTGCAATGGAAAAATACGCTGACAACTCTATTGGTATGTTTTCATTTCAGTATTTTACAGAACAATAAAAAGCTGAGTTTTTCATTTGATATAAGCTAGCTAAAGCAGTGCCAGACAATCACAGGATAATGTAAAGATCATTCTCCAACCAGGCACCTTTGCCTTTTATTTTAATGCATGATAATTTCAAAACCATCATCGCTTGGCGTATTAAGGAGCACTTTCCTACTGGTAATAAAACATACCGAACCATTTGCTTTCTAAACATTTTAAATTTGTTATTTTTAGGGAATGTAACTGGTAGCAACTCTGTCAATGTATTCTTAGGCCTGGGTTTGCCTTGGCTGATAGCCTCCATCTACTGGATGGCTAAGGTAAAGAAAGAAATGTTATCAATCTAGTGACATTTTTAAATGAACACAATTTAGAATTTAAAGCTAAACATTTTTAAAACCTATTTTTGAACTAAAGGGTGTGAGAAACAGCTTTTTCAATTCAATTCAATTTTAATTTATTTATCTCCGTATAATACTACAATAAAACATGATTAATAAAAGAATCTCTAATAAGTTTTGAAGAATGGTTAAAATGTATAGATAGATCTAGAACTAGAGAAAGGATAGCGAAAAGACTATAAAGTCACCTAGTCTGCTATCATTTACCGAATATAGATTAAATGATGTTTAGATACTGGTGGGCATTAATGTTATCAGTTTAATTTAGGAAACATTAATTACTTTAAAATTATGACATTTGCTATATAATTAAGTAAGCCAGAGTAAACAAAACACGTGTACTTTAATTAGCGGGCAACAAAAAGGTAAGGTCAATCTTGATTAAACTAAAAATAGCATTTAGATTTTATGTGAAATACAGGTCAAAATTGTTATGAAATGGTAAAAACACTTTGGGTTAATAATGCTATTAATCAACAACAGGAGTTATATACATTTTGATTTGAATTCAACTTCATTATTTCTAGGCTTATTGATTAAGAACAAATCTACTGACTTGGACAATAAGTGGACAATAAGCTGACTAGTCAAAAGTGTGTGCTTGGCTGTGAAGTTAAGCAACATTCGTGTGATTAGTCAGTATAGTAGTTATTGTGAAATCTTATCTGCTGTACTGCAGCACATTGATAATGCATAAATCATTATTTTGTAACACAACTTTTTGTCACTTTACAGGATGGCTCAACGTTTGTTGTACCAGCTGGTTCGTTATCGTTCAGTGTAGCTCTGTATGCTATATGTGCTGTTATCACCATTGCAATTCTTCTCATTCGTCGCTATATGGGAATTTTTGGCCACGCGGAGTTAGGCGGACCTTTTGGGCCAAAGCTGGCATGTTCTCTCTTCATAGTAACTTTATGGTTATTGTATGTACTGCTCTCAGCCCTGCAGATTTATGAACATATTCCAGGGTTTTAAAACTTGGGAATTGTGCGGGTTTGCAAACTTTATTGAATGTAATGAATGGATCATATTGCCCCCATTATTCTGATAATTATGTCAAATTTGCTCTGCCTTTTTTGAGCAGCATATCACAATTATGGCATGAACATTTTGCATCTATGCTTTGCCCACCTAATGTAATTGTCATTGTATAATATTACTCATTATTGTATGTACTGATTTAAGCTTTAAAAAAGTTTTTAATAGAATTGTGTCTAAATGTAAATACCAGTATAATTTATTAATTGTGAGACTGTTAAACAAATCTCTGTGCCTTTTCATAGCTTGCTACTGTATTTTTTCACACTCTTGGTAAACATTCTAATATTATTTTTTGTGATTATGTTCTGAAATTTTGGTACCAGGTGTGTTCGGTGTCCATTATTGTTTGTTACTCATTTATATTCTTGTGCAAGTTGTTTAGTACTCATGATGACATAATGTAAACAAACATGGTGCTGTTTTTATTGTACTACATGTTTAGAAGCTCTATTTGTATTTATGAAGCACATCTGTTGTTAATCTTAAAAATTATAATTTCTTTTCTATAATGCTTTAAACTAGCCAGCTCTTATTGTGTTATACGATGCCGATAGATAAGCTTTGCTGTAGATAGGATAAAAGGTAGGTGAGGTGACTGGCATGCAATACTAGATGACTAGGTAGCTGTGCACTGCCTTTATGCTATCTACAAATCTAGTCACTGAGTTAGGGTTGTTTTACTGTAGTATTTTCTGTACCATTAATGATATAAATTTTTTTACACCCATTTATAACTGCAGTTGGTTCAACTTTATGAGTAGTCATAGGTTATAAACAGTTTCAAGTGAAATTAGTCGATTTCGTCCTGTACTCACTGAGATAAGAGCATCCTATCTGAGTTCTTCAGATTATATCCCAATGTCAGCGGCGGATTATGATTTTATGGGCCTTAGGCTTGAGCTTGGAACGGGCCTTTTAAATGTTGCTACACTGCTGAGCTGACGTGTTTTTGTGGAGCTCTCGTCGGGCCCTTTGTGGTGCCCCCAGAAAAATTCGGAAACTGAAATTTTGAACTTAAACTTAAACTGTGTAAACGTGAATTGTGAAAACTTAAATTGCGTAAACTTGAATTGTGTAAACTTAAATTGTGTAAACTTGATTTGTGTAAACCCGATTTGAAATATAGTGACTGACTTTTCAAAAAAACTTTTTTCTATATTTTATTTTGGCGGGCCCTTGCTCTTTTGTCAATTTATTTTGTTTACAAAAAATTTTTTTTTTCGTTTTATTTTGCCGGGCCCCTTTTGATCCCGGGCCTTAGGCTTCAGCCTATTCAGCCTATAGGGCTATCCGCTACAGCCCAATGTTGTGAACACATTGTTCTAGGACCTTAATCAGAACAAAATGTTGTGCAAACATCACATTTGTTAATAGAATTGCACAGCATTAATTACACCCTAATCATGCATTAATTACTTTTCGTGAACCTGTAACATCACAATATGTAACTACGTCTTTCAGTGAACGTAAAAAAACTTGTGAAGTGAACTGATTGAGTCGTGAACCTTTCATGGCCGACTGTGATTGTTGTAAATTCCGTGCTCCATAGTTTGCAATAAGTGGTCTAAATCATGTAAATTATAATCAGTAGATTGTTGATAAAACATGCAATAACAAATTAATAATAATATTTTGTCAAAATTGTTCACATAGCTCTAATCAGTGGCATAGCCAAAAAGGGGAGCAACTGCCACCCTGAGCACATTTTTCAAAATTGGAGTCTTTTCAAATTTTTTTTCAACTCTTTAGTTCACTTGTGTCATTTATGAGATTGTTTTGAGATTTATGAGCCTACCGTAAAACTTTTTATTGTGTTTTAATTTTATATACAAAACAACAATTATGTACTTCCTATAAAACTGTATCTTCCTCGTGTTTTGACTTTAAACAGAAAATTAAAATGTATCAATGCCTCGAAATTGTTTGATATGTGTCACGGCACCTTTTTATATGCTTCTTCCCTCTAACTTTAGAACCTGGCTACGCCCCCGGCTCTAATTATCACATTTGTGCTTTTCCTAATATTTAAGGCTCTGAATGTTTTCGGTGTGAAAGTTTAGGCTTAAACATAGCTGTATATTTCAAATTATAACTTATAGTTAATATTAATATATTAATAATTATTATTCAACTTTATAGTCTTGAGGTTCACATTACACTTGAAATGGTATGATTATAACTTGCATAGCATTGATTGTATTACTAAGCTTGAGCTAACAGGATTAGGGATAAATATCAGCATTTGGCATTTCTTACGTTGTTAATAATTATCCCATTAAGGGGATAATAATTGTTATAAATCACCACGAGTGTAATTTTACTATTAATTTAAGCCTATTATGTATTTACTGAAAATGGCATGTATGTGTGGGCAATTCTATAGGAAAAACTACTTTCTACGTTGTTGCTGCTAACAATGTGTTTACACTGGGTTTCATTTAAATATTTGTGTTGCAACTAACTATTAATGATTTGACAAGGCTAAGTTCTTATATGTATTGTGTTGTCTTTAACTCTCAGTTTATTTACTTTTGTTGTTTTTGTCTCATAGTGTGTTCACATGTACATGTTAAATTACATTATATTTATCTAGTCACTGTGCTGTTAAGTACTTATAATTTTATTTATATAATGAATAATAATGTACTGTATTGTTTGGATATCCAGGTTTTTGTCCATCTGAATCAATTGATGAACTTTTAAGATGGGCGTAACGTATTAATAACAATTTATAATATATTTTTGTGACAAACTTGTGAACATTCACATGTCAAGAATACATGATATGTATGACTGCTATCATTCTATATTACACGTATTATTATATTCGTTTTGATATGCTTATGTGCTACGTAATTGTAACCAACAACTATAACATTAATAAAAGAGTAATTATAATTTACCACAGCACCATTTTCTTTCTTAGCATTTTCCAAAGTTATAAGTTTGCATTTAGCTGTTTATGGTAAGAACCGAACCAGACTGAATATGATATCCAAAAAATTAAGACTATTATTAAGCTAATAGCCTATTGTAATAATATTACAACGGAATTATGAGTGAACAACTAAAAGCAAACGGCTTGTCATTTTGGTGGCTTTGTCTGAAGTTTATGAAAGCCACTTTCACTGAATTTTCTTGGTCAATAATGTAAGAAAATTCAATGAATGTAGCTTTCATAAACTTTAGGCAACGCCACCAAAATGACAAACTGTTTGCTTTTAGTTGTTTACTCATAATTCTGTTGTAATATGATTACAATATAATATAGGTATGTCACTATATGCACAAGAGGCACACACTTGAAAGCACATTACTGGTACAGGCTTATTGTAACATATGGAAAACTACATTATTGTAATACAACACAATTACATTTTGTATTAAATTCAGATGTATTACATTCACATGTGGCATATTATTGTGTCCCATTCAATGCATTCAATCTCCCATTGTGATATTGCACAAACATTACACGTAAGGCTAAAATTTTATATTGTCCACCAGGTAAAAGTTATCACTGCAACATGTTACATTGTAATGATCTTGGTTAAACAGTATGGTTATCAGGGCTATAGCCAACTTAGCAATTGACATACAATGACAAGTTTGAAAACCACATTCTCAAGCAGGCGGACTGAGTCAGTGAGATAATGAGATCAGAGCTGATTAAAGAATTTCGTTGCTCTTACGGCGGACAGATGGTGCTGCTGCGCATTCTTGAGCGTGTATTTTGAAGTGCAGTAATTTTTATTAGTGTAGATTTCTTGAGTTTTGTAGTGTTAAATATACAAGTATATTGTTTACTTAACTTTTTGACGAAGTTCCTATTCTGATTTAACGAAAGAAAGATGGCACCATTTATGTCCGTAAAAGATGGTGAATACACCGCTATAATTTATGGAATGGTAAGTGATAAAATTCTAAAAGAGAGTATACTTTGAAACGTACGCGATGTGCAGGCTGCAAACTTTGTAATGTGGTAAGAATATGTGTTGTACAGTGGCGACCGGGTGACAGCAAGAAATTTATTTAAACTCCCTGAGCCATTTAATTACACTTTGTGTAGCACTACATGATTTAAAATCTCAGCACAATGAAATATATAAATTATAATAACATTTGTAAGATACATATTTATAATTCAATGAAAAAAAATAATTCACTGCAATAATTTATTTGAAGTTTATTTGTCTTACTTCTACGTCTTTAAATTATTTACTGTGCAGTTAAAAACAGACTAGTTATGTACATTATTGATAGTAATTGACACAAATAGACAATAATAATATTGTTGAGTATGGAGTTGTTGGGAGATTTAACAAACACAACAATTTCTATAGGCACTACATAAGTGGCACCCCTTTGGCTGCTAATATACATACAGATTAAAAGTGCAAACGTGACAACATATTATATATACAAATAGGAGTTTTGGTGCCCATAATGGTATCGTCCGTATTGCGCTATCCTGCATTTGTAGACCTGTAAGGATTAAGTTGTAACCTGAGCAGTGCACAAAAAGCTCTTTTCAAAGCATTATAACCAGCTGATATTTCATGTGATATGACTTGCAGTTTCTTATGTTTTAGACATCTCTTTAGCAGCAGATTACATGAAAAACGTTTTTGCATGTATTTCAGATCAAAGAAGCTCGTTATCATGAAGTTATCCAGATTCTAAATAACATGATCCAAATGCAAAATAAGGTACGACAATGCAAAACCTTTACTTAGTGTTTTTTTTTTAGTTTGCCTTTGCAATCGTTTATTTAACTGCAGCTGACTGTTGCACTCAGAAAAATTATCTATGACACAGTCTACGTTTATTTTCTATGACACAGTCTAGAGCTGCCTTGTCGCTGCTGGCGTACTGCTACTTCCAGTGCCAGGAGTTCATTCTTGCCTCTGACTGCTACGAAGTGTTGGCTAATCAGTATCCGGAAATGCCTGAATATCAGTAAGTTTACGTATTTATATACAGTAAGTCCTCGCTTAACGACGCTATGCTTTCCAGCAAAATGCGACGTTAAGTGAAACGTCGACAAATGAAGCCAAGACTTCCTGAGAAAGTAATGTAAAAGAACTGGGATACGTCCCAGAGACAAAAACCAATGCTGGTTAAATCACGTAAATTAAACGTTTTATGAGTTTTACTTATGTTTCTAATAACTAATTTCTTTTTTCTTGCTTGAAACCACATTTGTATCTTACTTACCTGGCTAGCAGTTTCTCTTTAGTTAACGTTTAAGTCTAGGCAGCGCTTGAACAGCAGCAGAGTCAAAGCCAAGCCCTGGGGTGTCCTTGAGAATTTTATCTAGAAGCTTAGTACACACTAGTCTGGTTGCTATGACAACAGATTGCAGGCAAAATTGCTTCACATAAAGTTTGCTCCCAGATCTCGTTTGATAAAATGCGGTCAGTCAGGAAGCAAAAACTTATATGCTGATTGTAATGATTGCAGTGTTTACATTACTAGTGTGTTTTAGAGCAGAATAATGCAATATGTGTTGTTTTAAGGCAACAAATTAAGTAAAAACTTGTTCATAAAATAAAAATTGGCTTTGCGAAAAGCAAGAAAATCGTCGTTAAAACGAAACGGTGCGTCGTTAAGTGAAAAAAGTGTCAAATGTTCTTCGTTCTTCGACAAAATGTCGCTTTAAGCGAGGACGTACTGTATATTTATTTTTTCCTGTTGGTATCCTGTTTAATTTTTCAGATACCAAGTCTAAAAATTATCATTAGTTTCTCAAGATTTATATTCGTCATAGAAATGTGTTTGTATTGTTGACAAATGATTTTCTCAATGCCTGATATGTACAGCTTTTCATTATTATTCATAAATAATTATATTAAATATTTCGTAAGTAAATCTTATTTGTATGTAATAGCAGTTAGGTATCAACGTATTATACGTTCATATCTCAGTTTGCCTGACAAAAGTGGAGACATGTCGGTCCAACTTTGCGGATTGTCTGTATTTATTGATACTAAGCTCATGCGCCTTGTATTAGACTCACGGTAATGTGCAATCAATTGCCTAATTGTCTCTAAAACGTCTAGTAAGGGCTGTTCCTATGCAAAAGTATATAAAAACTGTCGGCAATTGACTCAAATAACTCCTCATAATTGACTCTATATTTTTATAAATAGAGATATACTCCTGATTACACTGATGTAATGACGTAAGCAAAGTGACGGCCTGCCAACTAGCAGTCAGCTGGTTGTAACGGATTGTGTCCGTAGTATGCGGGACTTTTTAGTTGTCCAAATTTTGTCCGATTCTACCGATGTCCATAAAAGCGAGGTTCGACAAACCGAGATATGGGTGTAATTTGAATTTAATGTTTGTGTCCTTGTGTTTTTAGGCTTTATTATGCGCAGTCTTTGTACAAAGCTGCTTTCTACGATGCTTCAATGAAGGCTGCTTGTCAGATAGACCAGCCCAATTTTCAATCACAGGTAAACGATACATAATCTTTTTGCTACAGTGATGCTGTTTATATCATTACTGCCGTCAGTGACTTACCTCGATACGTTACTGATAAGGCCACAACCCATAGCTACCATGCTATTGCAAAATGTTTTTCATCAATACTTTGTACTGATTTTTGTCACATACGTAATTGTTATGTATGCTGTTTTTATGGCACTATGTAAGTTGACACAAATTTTATGTTAATTCATCTTTAAAATTTATTAATAGTTACTATGGTCCTTGTTTATCATTTTATTGATAATGACGATAATGACGTTGTTGTTATTATTATTATTATTATTATTATTATTATTATTATTATTATTATTATTATCATTATTATTATTATTGATATTATTGTTATCGTTGTTTTGGCACAGGTTTGGTTTTCACATCGACATGACCTTCCTGTTTCTTTGTCTTTCTTTCCTTTTGTTGTCTTCTGCCATCCTTTTCTTTATCTTTTTCTATTTCTTCTTGAGGTGGCCTTTAATTTATGCTGCTGTATTGCCATTTTTAGGTCTCCTCAGCCGCGCAGCTTTACTCTTTGTAATTTCAGTCTTAAATATTATGGCAAACTTAATCTGTATGTGTTCCTGTTGTTGGCTAAATGGTTAAATCTTGAATCTTGAATTTTGCCTTTGTGCCCTCAAATGAAATCCGCTTCATCGTCATGAGAATAAGAAGTATATCTTCCGTTTTTCATTTTGATGGGTCACATTGAAATGCACTGCTTCACAGAAATTCATTTTTCAGTGCGATCACTTTTTTATACTGCAGTAATTATTATTGAATTTTTATATATAGTTGTAGAGTTTTTATTTTATACATTTTTAGGTGACTAAGTTACAATCGGCTATTAAATATGGAGAGGAGGATTATCCTGCTGCTAAAAGTTTTATTGACCAATGTCCAGCAGATGACCCAGATAGGGATGTTAACTTTGCTTGTTTACTTTACAAGGTAGGATTGTGTGAGTGCAAGTAACATTTATTTATGCAAACAGGAAAACAAATTCTTGCTGTACATACACTGGTTAGTTCCTTGTAGGCCTATATAGATTCTTATAGGCCCAAAAGGCCTTAAACCAAAAGTAAATACTAAAACTTTAGTTTTTACATTATTTGTTAGCTTATGATTTGTCACTGATGCTGCATTGCATCTCCGGCTTGCGGCAGACAGCCTTATACCAGTTTTTCAAAACAAAAGCAAAGTTCTCATGTTAGTTTGAATTGAAGAATTTGGAATTATGCAACACTTTGATACATTTATTTCTTAGTGGTTTGTTACATTTCTTCGAATATTTTTTTTAAAGTTGTATGCCATTGTGATAACTGGAAAAATTGCGCATAAAAAATCTGAAAGCTGTGCTTCTTAACCTAACAGGGGGAGCCAAGTACCTAATTATTATTATGTTTCCTCGTTTTACGTTATTTTGCCATTTGCAGAGATGCTTTCATAGCAACAAACATGGTTCTTAACATTATTCAATAGCCTATTCCACATTTTCAAGGTTTGGAAGAACTTTGAATAAAATTTGTTTACACAAACATGTAAAGAGACAGCCGAGTCATCAGACGTTAATGTATTGCTAGTTTTTTTTGTTAACCATGACAACTGTGTCAGTTGCCTACTAAAAGAAAGAATACAAGTTTGTACAGTATAACTTTAGAATACACATGTAAATTCTTTGGTATTTTTAGAAATTATTACTTCCATATAAGTTTTCTTTTGAGTGAGCTGACTTTTTCCTGTTATTTGCTTTGCAGGAGGGGAGTTACAATGAGGCGTGTGCCAAGTTCACCCAATCAATGCAAGTGATCGGATACAAGCCACACCTGTCTTACAATATTGCACTTTGTCACTATCAAATGAAGCAGTACGGTCAGGCGCTCAAACACATCTCTGATATCATAGAACGAGGAATTCAAGAACATCCAGGTGTGGGATGATTCCCGTGTCTTTCGCATCTCTGTTTCTGAAATCATTAAACCACAACTTAATGTGATTAATCTCAGCAAATAGTGCAGAGAAGTTTTCTGTAAGAAGACCTTTTAATATTGCAAATATTTTCCTTCTCTGCACTGTTGATATTGGAAAAAAATCTTACAATTATCAGGAGTTGTTACTGGAGCATGAAATGTACAGCAGCTCAGTGTTAAATTGTGTTTTTTTTCGTTAAGTAATTAGTTTTCATTAACAGTTGCTTTGCCATAAGCTTGTCCCATTTATGCAGAATTCTATTAAAAACAATATTGACATAAGGAAAAAATTGTTTATTCTATATCTCATTGACCTAAGCAATATATAGTTTATTCTATATCTCATTGACCTAAGCAAAAATAGTTTATTCTATATCTCATCGTCCTAAGTAATATATAGTTTGTTCTGTATCTCATTGACCTAAGCAAAAATAGTTTATTCTATATCTCATCGTCCTAAGTAATATATAGTTTGTTCTGTATCTCATTGACCTAAGCAATATATAGTTTATTCTATATCTCATCGTCCTAAGTAATATATAGTTTGTTCTGTATCTCATTGACCTAAGCAAAAATAGTTTATTCTATATCTCATCGTCCTAAGTAATATATAGTTTGTTCTGTATCTCATTGACCTAAGCAAAAATAGTTTATTCTATATCTCATCGTCCTAAGTAATATATAGTTTGTTCTGTATCTCATTTACCTAAGCAAAAATAGTTTATTCTATATCTCATCGTCCTAAGTAATATATAGTTTGTTCTGTATCTCATTGACCTAAGCAATATATAGTTTATTCTATATCTCATCGTCCTAAGTAATATATAGTTTGTTCTGTATCTCATTGACCTAAGCAATATATAGTTTATTCTGTATCTCATTGACCTAAGCAATATATAGTTTGTTCTGTATCTCATTGACCTAAGCAAAAATAATTTATTCTATATCTCATTGACCTAACCAATATATATTTTGTTCTGTATCTCATTGACCTAAGCAAAAATAGTTTATTCTATATCTCATTGACCTAAGCAATAAATAGTTTGTTCTGTATCTCATTGACCTAAGCAAAAATAGTTTATTCTATATCTCATCGTCCTAAGTAATATATAGTTTGTTCTGTATCTCATTGACCTAAGCAAAAATAGTTTATTCTATATCTCATCGTCCTAAGTAATATATAGTTTGTTCTGTATCTCATTGACCTAAACAAAAATAGTTTATTCTATATCTCATCGTCCTAAGTAATATATAGTTTGTTCTGTATCTCATTGACCTAAGCAATATATAGTTTATTCTATATCTCATCGTCCTAAGTAATATACATTTTGTTCTGTATCTCATTGACCTAAGCAAAAATAGTTTATTCTATATCTCATCGTCCTAAGTAATATATAGTTTGTTCTGTATCTCATTGACCTAAGCAAAAATAGTTTATTCTATATCTCATCGTCCTAAGCAGTGTGTTCTGTATCTCATTGACCTAAGCAATATATAGTTTATTCTATATCTCATCGTCCTAAGCAATATATAGTTTGTTCTGCATCTCTTAACTTTGTTGTTTGAAGTAGCTTTTTCGTGTTTGACTTTGTTTTTCTGTTTCATATGTGTGTCTATATTTTTGTTTAGAATTGTGTCATAATAGCGTATCATTTCTTTCCATTAGCAGTTTGTTAATAAAAATTGTTTTGCTACTAAGAATTGCTAATTAAGTTCATCGCGTTATTGATTTTGTAGAGCTTAGCGTGGGAATGACAACTGAAGGAATTGATGTTCGCAGCGTGGGAAACACGGCTACATTGCATGACACAGCACTTATTGAAGCCTTCAATCTGAAAGCGGGCATAGAATATCAGCTGAAGAACTGTGAGTTTTTGTTTAGTTAATGTATAATTTTAATTGTGGAAAATGGCAGGCATGATTTTTTTAATATCCTATCATAATTCGCATGTTTATTCAATCATACATTTGTTTAGTTATGATTGGCAGAAAAAAATCGGAAGAGTTAAGGCGCTCTCTGTATCAAAAGTACTAAAAAGAACTTTCTTAGATTATAAATGTGTTGTATTAGCTTCAAAAGTAAAACAATGTGCTCTTAAGCCAGGGTAGGTTCTTAATTTGAACATTGTTTCATAATTGACATTATTATAACCTTGAACAAATTTAAAGACCTGTGTGCTATACAGTGAAGCTACCTTATATAATGCAATATAATCTATCAAGTGACACAAATATTACAGTTTTATAGGGATTATGTCCTTATAATAACTATTACAGTTGATGATGCTGCTGAAGCTTTGACTGATATGCCACCGAGATCTGAAGAGGAACTGGATGCCATTACGTTGCATAATGTTGCTTTGATGAATATGGACAAAGATGCAACCAGCGGTTTTCAAAAGCTCCAGTATCTTTTGCAGCAGGTGAATCTATAGCAGTTTGTATTGTCAATAATAAAACAATATCTGCTGCTAACGTTTTCAAAAATAATTCCTTTTTATCTAATTAATGTTCTACCAACCTTTTTGGGATGAATAGTGAATGACTTGAAATCTTAAAATGGCAGGTATTTTCTACAGTAAGAATCGTGCACATTTTTTTGTCAAAGGATAGCTGGTGGTATTTTTTTACTATTGTCAATTTTGCATGGCTTTGTACATTTGTGTTTTTTACATGTATCATTAATGGTAATAAATGCAAAGACTTGTGTTTTATGTGCTGGGTGATTTTTAACTTGACCAGATGAGGGTGAGGGACAATATTGGAAGTTATACGAAACAGGGCAAAGATTTGGAGTCTTTTTATAACTAAACTGCATGCCGTATGTAAACTTGAGGGTTGACTGCGGATTAATGATGAATGCAGCAACTAGCACACGTTCCTCTATGCCTTGTTGTTTTCAATTTCATTTAATATTTGTACCGTTAGTGGAAATACGGCATATGTATGACGTGTTTCTCTTAAATTGCTGCTTATAACTTGTGTGTTTTTATGTGGTTATGCTAAATGTGCGGATAATAAGAGTTGATCTCATTTTTTGTTAGAGTTTCCACGATGTGCTACTTCATCTTGAAAAAAATCTCCACTATCAATTTCTGTGTCTTCTTTCCTCAAAAAATATTTTGCTTTTTCTTATTTTATGTACATTCAAAATCAACTTTTTCTTTAAATCGTTGATTTGAGCAATCGTTGATCTGAACAATTGTTGATTTGAACAATCACTGAGTTGAACAATCGTTGAATTGAACAATCGTTGATTTTAGCAATCATTGATTTGAACAATCATTGTTTTGAACAATCATTGATTGTTTTGTTTCATTTACAGGAGTCATTTCCACCAGAGACATTTGGAAACTTATTACTTCTCTTCTGTAAATACAATTACTTTGACTTGGCTGCTGACACAATGGCTGAAAATACAGATCTCACCTACAAACATTTAACTCCTGTAAGTAATATTTAGTACTTCTTCAAACCTAGGTATTTCGTGCCCGCTAACTGACCACTTTTTATTTAGTACTGGAAGCAGAAAGATATTTTTTAGTCCAAGTAGGCTGTCTTGCAATTAAGCCATCTCACTACATTTATGCTTGCTTCATTTAAAGTGCAATGTGCGTCAATATTGAGAAAGGTTTTAAGCAGATTTTTTCAGAAACTGTTTGTGCTTTGCTTTTAGTCTAGTTTAAACATAGTTTTATTGAATAACAAGTACTGGAATACGGCTTGAACACACAGTTTCGAACAACTGATGAATGTTCTCGCTAATGAAAGTAACACTTAGTAGAGTGCAGACGACAGACAAACAGTAGAAGCATTACAGCTTGACTACTATCAGTATAGACACATACATAGCATAATGTTGTGAATGACATTAATATTACTATGTAATCAATATAAACTAATACAATATAATACTAATACAATATAAACTAATATCATATAAACCATACTAATATAAACTAACTAATACTTAGTTAGAAATACGAATTTCTGTACAAGCTTAAATACTTGAATATTAACAGTTGTATTTAAGTGTTGATTGTAATGAAGAAGCAGATAAACGAGTTCATTTGTTGACAGATTATAAATTCTAATATTATGAGGAATTAACAAAGTACAGAGTTCGTTTAGTAAGATATCTTGAGCCTGGTGACATACTGAGCAGCTAATTAGAAAATGATTTAGTTGCTTCAAAAGGTGCTGCACATCTGCAGGTAGGTAAAATAGGAGTTCCATCATTCTTTTACATCCTCTCTGGTTGAGATTTAATTGAGAAATGCAAACCCGCATTCTTGTTTGAAGAACAGCTAGTCTACGATCAAAATATGCATTTATTGTATTGCTTGAATTTCCAAAGTAAATGGTTTAATGTATGAATCACATTGTGATACTAAATATTTCAGAATATCCTTATCAGAAAGATCCATTGTTTTAGAAACAGTCAAGAGAGTTTAATTTTGTTTCATAATGTTGGAACACATGGTTTACAGGTTTGTCTCACATTGCAAACCAATGCTTTTTTTGTTTACAAATGTAATGAATCGTTTGTTTGTTGCAGCTGATATTACTGCAACGCTCTGATCTTACTGATAAACCTTAGTGATGATACAGTTTAGAAATAGTTTTTATTTTTTCTTATCATTATGTCAATATCTGTTAATATTTATGTGCTTCCCCCTGAGGGCATCCCAACAAAAAAATGTATCGGAAATGTAATTGTAAATTCCCAGTTTTACAGTTTAGGTCTCAAGTCTCGGCTTTTAACTCTCTTGTTCATGTTTTATCCGAGAACCAAGCCTTTATCATTTTTCTGTTTATAAAAATGCAGTATGTTCACCTTCATTAATTGCTCTAGGTTAGCTGTATGTATCTTAATAAGTATTTTTTTAATTTGCAAATATGTCACAGTCAAAAATGATTATTCATTTTAATTTGTTATTTATATTAATTTGATACTATTAATTTAATTTAATAGTCACTGTATCTTTGGTTACAACAATCATCTCAACGAATGTGGATAACACAGTTCATTCTGACTAATGTGTATCGTTTCAGTACATGTATTCGTTCCTTGATGCTCTTATTACTGCACAAACCTCACCAGAGGAAGCTTACAGGAAGTTTGATGAAATGGCCGCCAAGCACACAGAACAGTTACGAAAACTAACTAAACAGGTATGTGTTTGACAGCAGTAGTTTGTGTGGTGGTAATGGGGAATGTGGGGGCAGTGGGGTAGAGGGGAATGTGGGCATAGTAGGGAATGTGGAGAATTGGGGTTAGTGGGGAATGTGGAGGTACTGGAGAATGTGGGAGTAGTGGGGAATGTGAGAGTAGTGTGGAATGTGGGGTTAGTGGGGATGTGGGGGCAGTGGGATAGTGGGGAATGTGGGTGTAGTGGAGAATGTGGGGGTAGTGGGGAATTGGGGAATGTGGACGTACTGGAGAGTGTGGAGGTAGTAGGGAATGTGGGGAGTGTGGGGGTAGTGGGAGTAGTGGGGAATGAGGGAGTAGTGGGGAATGTGGAGGTAGTGGGGAATGTGGAGGTAGTGGGGAATGTGGGGGTTAGTGGGGAATGTGAGAGTAGTGTGGAATGTGGGGTTAGTGGGGAATGTCAGGGCAGTGGGATAGTGGGGAATGTGGAGGTACTAGGGAATGTGGGGGTAGTGGGGAATTGGGGAATGTGGAGGTACTGGGGAATGTGGAGGTAGTGGGGATGTGGGGGTAGTGGGGATAGTGGAGAATGTGTTGGTAGTAGGGAATGTGGGGGCAGTGGGGATTGGGGGTAGTGGGGAATGTGGAGGTACTGGGGAATGTGGGTAATGTGTTTTATTTACAGTCACATTTTCATTGTTACATTTCCAAATACGTATCACACTATTTTGCTGCCGACTGCTGAATTTGGCATAAATATATAGCCGTAGAAGAATTCGAATTTGTTTGTTGATTCACGTTTCATTGTAAACTGTTATAATACTAAGATTAAGCAGAGTGGTAAAGATAAGAAGATACACTGATTCATCCTAGTAGTAATTATGTACTTTAAATTATATTGATTGACTTGCTGTAAGTCTGTTCATTTATAATTGCTGGTATAATCTGTGTGCATTGCACTGGCGTGTCACAGTTTGTTAAGATCTTATGAAAATATAATGCAAGTTTGATGTGAGTTTAATGTGAGTTTGATGTGAGTTTAATGTGTTTTAGGTTCAGGAAGCTCGACACAATCACGATGATGATACAGTGAAGAAGGCAGTCAATGAGTACGACGAAGCTTTGGAAAAGTACAACTTGTTTGCGTTTTTTGGATTTGTGTTGGGTTTTTCTGATTTTAGAATTTTGTTCTAAATCTTTACTATCTTTCTAAATCGAAATCTAAATTTCTCTACTATCAAATAGTCGAAGTTTTTTTGCTGTTTTGTTTGCTTATTGTATCATATATTCACTTGTTGAGAGGTAATTATGCTGTCCACTTTGTTTTTACAACACTGCGAATGAAAATGAACTTAATTATTAAATACTACGTGTGCTTTTGTAACACAGCAAAGTTCATCGGTTAGGTTTAACACAGCGAAATTATATTGTAGATTAGAGACTGCATGTATTAGGATGTAGGTTAGCAGTGCAAAATGTTAAGGCAAATAACACCTGCACAAAGTGTTTAATTTGTGTTAATGGTGGCTTTTCTAGAAGATATCAGCAGAACAAATGAGAAATTTCAGTAGCTAATGTAAAATAAGAAATTGAGGGATAAATTTTGTTCGTCGTTAAGCTAAATCATCATGATAAACGGGGGCATCATTAGTATTTGCAATTATATATTTCTCTAGGGGTTTGAGACATCTTAAGACTCTATATTTATTGTTTAGGTACATCCCTGTGTTGATGCAGCAAGCAAAAATTTACTGGGACATGGAAAATTACGCACAAGTTGAGAAAATTTTTCGCAAATCTGTTGAGTTCTGCAACGAGCACGACACATGGAAGCTGAATGTGGCACATGTTCTATTTATGCAGGACAACAAGTGGAAGGAAGCAACTGGCTTTTACGAGCCCATTGTTAGGAAGCATTATGACAATGTATGTTGCGCACGAGTAGAGAAGTTGATCTTGGAAGTTTACCCTCAACAGAAAGTGTTTCTTAGTTCTGAGTCTTTAACCCTTTCACTAAGTAGTTGCTTTTTAACTGGACTACATTGACTTTTGCGCATTTGACTTCTTGTGGTGTGAAACTAAGACAGAATGTTGTAAATAAACAAATAGTTGTTTGTTATTGAGTACTAATATTTTAAATATCAGTTTTATTTCTACACATGCACACACATAGGAGCACATGTTCTTGTACTCACACACGCACGCACGCACACACACACACACATGTGCTTACCATCATAAATAAGCATGTACTTATATTTAGAAACCAGTTTTCACAAAAGACAATACTAATCCATAATATGTAGTCATTTTATAAGAATGCAAAACAGTCAACTAAACATACGTTTCATCAACGATCTACAAGTGATTTTGTAGAGTAACATACTACAAGGGAACGTACCATACAGTACAGTAATGTGGAATGCATCTGGCTTCAGATGCTGATTGGCTACCTAGCATTACTTGTTGTGAAGCAACCCCAACGCCACGGCTGTTAAACTTTTCTACATTGTTTTGCTGGGCCATAGCAGTAAAATAAACAGACCTGTGTCACTGCATTTAGTGCTGAGCTTGGGCAGCAGTCTACCGCCTTCCATCCCTTACATGAAAAGCACAGGTGCCAGTGTGATGCCTTCCATAGTGAAAGGGTTAAAATATTAATTGTAATAAACTTCTGTTAAAAAGCCACATTGTTGACTTCACATAATTATTAATCAATAACAGACTGTTAAGGATGCCTATACTAGATGAAAGTAGCTGACAATAAATCTGTTTTTTTATTTAAACTTCAGGTCAATTCCAAAAACTTTCAATCAAAAAGGTTAAGCAGCTTATCGATAATCAATAATGTCTCTTCCCTGCATACTGCATTAAAATTTGAAATGTTATTGAAAAAGCTATTACGTAATATTCTAAACAGTGCTTTTCAATTTTACGTTCTACGATTTAAGAACTTGTTTTTTATTCATAGATACTGGATGTGAGTGCCATAGTTCTTGCAAACCTCTGTGTCTCATATATTATGATCAGTTCAAATGAAGAGGTAGGAGCAATTATTATATAAGTTTCTTGTTTTCTATGTAAGTTGACATTATGTACATAGTAAGAATTGTTATGGACCAATGTTATTAAAGGAGAACACAACAAAAAAATTCGCCACATAAAACTAAGGAAAAGTGCTTCATTGCAATTTCACAATAACAGGATTTTTTATTATTAATATGTGAATTGTTCACCAAGTTACTACCACTTTCTTTTTTTTTATTTTTTTCTTTCTGCTTTTCTTTTTTTATGAATAAGTATATTATTTATATTATTGTATTAAAATTATATGTGTTGAATGTGTGGAAATCTCAAGTATTGGCGTAAAGTACATTCAATTTTTGTAGGCAGAAGAACTGATGAGGAAGATTGAAAAGGAGGAAGAAAGAGTTGCATATGAAGATGCTGACAGGAAGATATTTCACCTGTGCATCGTCAACTTAGTTATAGGGTAATTATTGAATAATTGTATTAATTAAACTGCACTTGTTGTATCATGCTAATTTTAATCATTAGCAGAGAAATGTTATAATTAGTAATATGGCTAATGAGTGAGTTTAAAGATTATCTTTCATTGTCAAAGTTGTTATTCAAGAAAAAGACCAAATCGAAACTTTTATTCATCTGAATCTATATTCTTTCTGCTGCAAACTGCAATCTTTTCTTAAATTACTAAAGAACTATTTTGAGCTTTTAGCTGCATTTTATGAGCTTCCTGCAAAATCTGTAAAGCAAAAACTGCAGTTGGTGAAATTGTTTGTAAATTTAATTGTGGTGAATTTTCAAAGAAAATCAGTTACATGGCTATACTTTTGTTGTCTAATGTGATGTGATTGATTTGGTTCTAAACATGCTCTGTGTATATGTACTCATTTTTCTAATGTTTTTGCTTTTGGGTTTACCGCCTTCAAACTGTTTTTAAATCTCTATTTTTAGGTATGAAAAACATTCAATAACTACTTATTAGCTTGGCAGTTATATCAGAACTTATCTTGTTACTAAGGAAAAGAGATGAGATGAGATAAGATAGTTATCTGGCAGAGGTCTCGTAACCAAATTTAAAAGCATATACGTACAGCAAGAAAAACGGACCATTATAGATTCCATTTTTAGAGCAAACATTTAATAAAGCAGGTTTATAACTTCATGTTATAAAGGACAGCTTTTCTTTGGTTCAACCTTATGATATCATTATTTATTATTTATTAAATATATCCGCGACGATCATTACAGCATTGTACATAAAAGTATTTAATAATATGTGCACAAGATGCCAAGCCACAAATGACCCGTGGGGTACTCAAGAAGTAACTACTTGTTCAGAGCACCCCAAATGAATGTGGACTGAGTGTAATAGAAAAGAGCAGTAAAGGAGTAGAAAGAAAGGTTAATAGAGAATAGAAAGAAGGAGAAAGTTGTGATGGTATCTGTATGAATGGTATCATTTCTTATTTTAGGACTTTATATTGTGCAAAAGGAAATTATGAATTTGGAATTTCACGCATCATCAAGAGTTTGGAGCCGTATCAGAAGAAATTAGGCACAGACACATGGTACTACGCTAAACGCTGCTTTCTCTCACTCATTGAAAACATGTCTAAACACATGATCATGCTTAGAGATCAAGTCATACAGGAATGCTTACAGTTTCTCGACCATGTGGAGCGTAAGTAATCAGTTTTGTTAGTTTGAGAAAACTGACTGATGTTGAATTTGTGTTTCCGAAATTCTCGCCTCATTAAAGTGTCTTTTAAACACAAGTGATTCGAAAACAATGCTATAGTGCAATCTTCACTTTACCAAGCTTATACGAGATGCACGAGACATTTCTACCAGTGAGAGATTATGTTATCGTCGCTAGCTGTGCCAGTTAGTGACTAAAGTTCTAAGCTGATGTATTTAAAAAAAATATTTTGAAAATTATTATAGCCAATAAAATGTGTATAAAATGTGGACAAAAAACTGTTATCTATTGAGCTAAAAATGTTGTGTATGTAGTGTAAAATAACTATATAAAGTAAAGTAATATTGTTACAGCTTACGGTTGAGCATCAAAGCTTTCAAGGTATTTAGGTTCATTATACTAAAACGTCAGCTAAAATGCCTTTTGTAAGTGAATCTTATTGCAATATTAAATTAGTGTTTATTGTTAGTGTATGGACGTGATGTCGTAGCAAGTGTTGACCCACCATTAACCAATGAACCACAGCATGAAGGAAAGAACACTGCGACTTACGAAGCTCGACAACTCAAAGCTCTTTTCCTGCAGCTGATTGGTTGAATGATAATATTTTCTGCTGAAGTAGTAAATATGGTTATTAGAAGTTGGGTTTTGTAAACAGTAAGAGTAACAGTGACAAGTGTAAGAATGTAAGAAAGTAAGTTTCACTATTGCATTATTCTCATTCACATTAATAGAGAATCTCAGATGGACGATTATAGTTTATTGATAATTTTATTATTTATTCTTGTTAAAATTCCGTCCAGTTATGCACATGTATGTATTTTAAATCGTTTACAGCAGAGTGCTTAGCCTCGTGTGTGAGCAGTTTGCATTATATGATTAAATTACAAGTGCTGTGATATTATCATGTGCTGTGCATATATGTAATTATGTTTGCAAAATAAGAATTATCATGATTAAAAACTGTATGTTATATTTTTATCAGGTTTAAGTGTATGATTTTCAAAATGTGTTTGATTTTTGCTTGAACAAGTACAACAATGTACTTCATGTAAGCACTAAACGAGAATGCTTTAACTTGGACTGCTTCTGCATCTCTCATTCTGAATTATACCATGTAAATGCCATGCAGGCGCGGTTTATTTATTTACATGATGTAATACTAAATGAGGATATGACGTAATCATGTGACAGTGTATTTTAGAAGTTACAAACAGCAAATAGTTTCTCAATTAACTGAACATTGAGTAGGAAGTATAAGGCAGTGTAGTCAGATCAGTAGTTTAGTGAAATTCGGTGAAAGTAAGATTAACACTGTGTAGAAAGAAATGGGGTGGATGCATCAAACCATTGACGTTGCTTAACACTGAGCAATCAGAGCTTTCTTTTTCCTTCTTTTTGGCATACGTTTGTTTAAACAGGTAATAATTATGTTGTTCTTTTGTGATAAAATTATTCTTTATATATTCTTTATAGTAGCAGAGAACATTGATTGGTCTCCTTGTAACTTTCTGATTGTACAAGCAATGAGATCACATTAAATTCATACTTTGACGTAACAATGTTTTTGTTATTAGCTAAAATGCTTTTGCTCCTGGTATTGTTGATGAAGTCATTGATGATGATGACGTCATTGTTGATGGTGACATTGATTGGTCTCCTTGTAACTTTCTGATTGTACAAGTAATGAGATCACATGAAATTCATACTTTGACGTAACAATGTTTTTGTTATTAGCTAAAATGCTTTTGCTCCTGGTATTGTTGATGACGTCATTGATGATGATGACATTGATTGGTTTCCTTGTTAACTTTCTGATTGTACAAGTAATGAGATCACGTTAAGTTCATACTTTGACATAACAATGTTTTTGTTACTACTGTAGCTAAAATGCTTTTACTCCTGGTATTGTTTCTGTGTTGCAGAAAGTTCGCGTAGGCTTGTGACAGGCACAGCGTGATGCTGCCATCTCTGCCCACACACTTCCCATGGAAACTGTCGGGTAGGATTCCCATCAGGGTTACGCAGTTTCACATTATAGCAAGAAGGATTTTTGGTACGAGTTATAAATATTCTATTATCTCTGTGGCTTATTATACTTTAATAACCTGAAAGTTTGTTCACCTTGGTTGATTTACAATTTGTTATGTTTTAATCGACGTACCTTTCAAAAGACGGGGTTTTACAATTTGAGGTTAAATCTCTATTTGTGTGCTTGCAAACCAAAACCGTCCATAATTCGGTATAGGTCAAAACTGCATTATGATGTTTCAAAGTAGAATGCAACAAAAATTTGGTCAAATGTCAATTTTTTGCTTTTTATAAAAACAAATGCTAAATTTATTGGACTTTTATATTGTAGCATCAAATTATCAAGAAAATGTTTAAAAACACTAAAAATTAAATTTTACAACCCCGTACCCACTGTTCTGATTAGAAACTAATATTACTATGGTAAAAAACTTGTATTTTCAAACTCTGGTTGTAGCTCATGGAAGCAGTCATTTTGATTCGGGTTTTTTCTGTTGCTAAGCCCAGATCTTTTTCAGAAAGAGGCATCTACTGAATTTAAACATAACTTCAATGTGTTCTTGCAAAGTCCGTAGCAACCAACATTCGTGCGTTGCTAAGTGTTTTGTAGAAACACGACAAAAAATAATGGCTGACTTTAACAGCGATTTTTTCAATATTATGTTTTTCAGTGTGTAGCCTGACCTCATCTTCAGTGTGGATTTTCTCAGCTTAGAAATAAAATAGAGCCAAAAGGTTGGTATCAAAATGATCGTCATGACACTAGAAAAGCTTAATTGCTGACTTATGGACGATTTTACTATGTATGCACACATTTGTTTACTTACGGCAATGTATGAATGGCTAAAACAGCTTATGTGGTCTTTTTGGTCGTAACACTGACATGTAGCTGTTATCACCACGTAGTCTAGTGGGTAATCATGTTGACCATTTGTACTGCTGGCCAGTTAAAATGGTTTCATTTTTGTAGAAGGAAAGACATTTCTTAGATTTTTGGTTTCTGTGATTACAATTTGTAATTTTGCATATATTAACGGATCGACATCCCTACTGATGTAAATATTAATAATAAACAGATAATAATAAAGTATTTCCGTTTTTTTGATATTTATTTCTAACGCCAAATATTCGATACCTTTAAGTAGTTCTAACATTGAACCTTCACAGTCAATGTGGAAAATTTTAGTAAAAAAATTTCAATTTGTCTATTTTTTTTCTCTGATTCGTTGGTATCTATTACTAAGAAACATGAACGTAAAATGTGCAGAACTTTTGTTTTTTGTTTAACTGTCAACATTTTGTACAATTTCTCTAGTCGATATTTTTGTTTCGCAAATTTTTTGAATAATAAACAGATTTTAATTCGCTATCTTCCACTTTTGTTGTGCTTTTGTATATTTATTTTTTTGAAGTTCAAATTTTTAATTAAAACAACACAACTTTATTAGAACTTTTACTTTACATAGTTAAAATCATGCCAAACATTTCGACAGGCTGCTGCTGTCAACATCAGTGGTAAATTTATAAACATAAAACCAGTTTATATAGGGAGAGCCTATTGTGCACTAATTAAGTAGTTAAAACAAGCCAAATAGGTAATGAACAGGCAGACCAGTAAAGAAATTGATACAGTAAATTAAGCACCAATTATGTATTTACAAAACCCAAATAGGTAACGATTAAGCAGACCTGAAGAAAAGAAACTGATACAGCAACGAATAGCTAAGTATTTGGAAATAAAGTTAAAGAAATTGAACTGCTTTGCACATTAAGAGAAGGCTTATTAGGGTACATAGATAAACTTTCTTTTATTAATAAGTCCCAGTTATTTGTAGCTCTAGTCACAATGCTGAAATTATTAAAATGAACTTTGTGGTCAGAGGCCTGTACTAAAAAATTGACTCATATTTTTAATTGTTCAAAAATGATTATGGAGTTACATACCACTGGCTTTTAAGGAGCTTTTTCTGTAATGAAGTAGAAAAGTTGCAGTTCGATTAACTCTATAAATATAATGATGATATCATAATGAGCAGCTGCACATTTAGTATTAAAAAATGCCATCATTAATTCATTAATCTGTTTTGTGTGGAAGTAACGTAACAAAGGAGCCTGGGATTCATGGTTAGTGGTGTCCATGGTACCCAGTAACCTTGCCTGCAAAGTGGTATAGGTGTGCCAGCATAGTTTCTATTGATTACCTTATTGACTGTAAGCTTTTAAATGCACCTATTTGCCTAATGGTGCAGAACATTGATTATTACTTGCAGTTTCTATTAAGAGTCGGTTGCTTTTTTGTGGTTTTTAGCAGCCATTTGGCAGCACATACGTTTTAAGCAATCAGAATTCTTGTCACGGAAATACACATTTTAGTTTTTATTGCATAAAATTTACTTTTCTAATTATAGTTAAACACAAGTGTTTACCCATCTTCATACAATTCTGTTTTAAAATTATACCTGCACCAAACAATCAATAGGTGTAAGAATGTGTTACTGTTTTCACTTCACTGCTCTTTTCAATTGGTAGAGGAGTGGGTGGTTAAATTGACAATCCAGATGTTATTAATGGTAGTACCTGCTGCTGCCTAATTGAACAGGAACACACATTAACAAATCAATCTTGGGTCACCTGGTTACTCATATTGGTGAGTCGTCACAACAAGTTTTATTGCTGATTGTGAATACAGTTACGCTGTTGTTATGTGCGCTCGTCTCGTGAGTGTGCTGCAGTAATGACAACGCTTAATGTTTGTTGTAGAAAAAGAGTTAGCTTGTCATGAAAGTCACAGTACGTCACGAAATTGTCGCGATGTGATCGCTGATTCTGTGATATTTTGATATTGTTTACTTTTGTTTTGCACTTAAGATGCCGCTTTTGAAAAAAAAAGACAAAGCAACATAAAAGTTGGCAGGTTTGTTTTACTCTGACAAATTGATGGCACTTGGTCATGGAAAAACGCTCAGAATTATTGCTGTTCTTGTGTTGTCTTTGGTTTACTGACAAAGTCATTGCTAACCAATGTACACCTTGTCCCGTCGACTGCTCTTGCACCGGTGTAGAAGGTGGAACAGGATGCCGGGTCATTTGCGAAGGACTTGGCTTCAGTTCTTTGCCGAACTTGGAAGAATTGCCGCTTAGAACAACATTTCTGTAAGTATTTCGAATAAAATCTAATTTTGGTCTTTATCATATTTTTTAAACAGGTCTTTGTACTATATCAGGTATGTGTGTTGCCTGTAAAAAGAATTTTATTGGTCGTTAGGACAGGCATGTTAATGTAGTATGGTTTTGATATAGTCTAGCCTGGAGGCATGTTAATGTAGTATGATTTTGATGTAGTCTAGCCTGAAGGCATGTTAATGTAGCATGATTTTGATGTAGTCTAGCCTGAATGCATGTTAATGTAGTATGATTTTGATGTAGTCTACTCTGAAGGCATGTTAATGTAGTATGATTTTGATGTAGTCTAGCCTGAAGGCATGTTAATGTAAAATGACTTTGATATAGTCTAGCTTGAAGGCATGTTAATGTAGTATGATTTTGATGTAGTCTAGCCCGAAGGCATGTGAATGTAGCATGATTTTGATGTAGTCTAGCCTGAAGGCATGTTAAGGTAGTATGATTTTGATGTAGTCTACTCTGAAGGCATGTTAATGTAGTATGATTTTGATGTAGTCTAGCCTGAAGGCATGTTAAGGTAGCATGATTTTGATGTAGTCTAGCCTGAATGCATGTTAATATAGTATGATTTTGATGTAGTCTACTCTGAAGGCATGTTAATGTAGTATGATTTTGATGTAGTCTAGCCTGAAGGCATGTTAATGTAGTATGATTTTGATGTAGTCTAGCCTGAAGGCATGTTAAAGTAGCATGATTTTGATGTAGTCTACTCTGAAGGGATGTTAATGTAGTATGATTTTGATGTAGTCTAGCCTGAAGGCATGTTAATGTAGCATGATTTTGATGTAGTCTAGCCTGAAGGCATGTTAATGTAAAATGACTTTGATATAGTCTAGCTTGAAGGCATGTTAATGTAGCATGATTTTGATGTAGTCTAGCCTGAAGGCATGTTAATGTAGCATGATTTTGATGTAGTCTACTCTGAAGGCATGTTAATGTAGTATGATTTTGATGTAGTCTAGCCTGAAGGCATGTTAATGTAGTATGGTTTTGATGTAGTCTAGCCTGAAGGCATGTTAATGTAAAATAATTTTGATGTAGTCTAGCCTGAAGGCATGTTAATGTAGTATGATTTTGATGTAGTCTACTCTGAAGGCATGTTAATGTAGTGTGATTTTGATGTAGTCTAGCCTGAAGGCATGTTAATGTAGTATGATTTTGATGTAGTCTACTCTGAAGGCATGTTAATGTAGTATGATTTTGATGTAGCCTAGCCTGAAGGCATGTTAATGTAGTATGATTTTGATGTAGTCTAGCCTGAAGGCATGTTAATGTAGTATGATTTTGATGTAGTCTACTCTGAAGGCATGTTAATGTAGTATGATTTTGATGTAGCCTAGCCTGAAGGCATGTTAATGTAAAATAATTTTGATGTAGTCTAGCCTGAAAGCATGTTAATGTAGTATGATTTTGATGTAGTCTACTCTGAAGGCATGTTAATGTAGTATGGTTTTGATGTAGTCTAGCCTGAAGGCATGTTAATGTAGTATGATTTTGATGTAGTCTAGCCTGAAGGCATGTTAATGTAGTATGATTTTGATGTAGTCTACTCTGAAGGCATGTTAATGTAGTATGATTTTGATGTAGCCTAGCCTGAAGGCATGTTAATGTAGTATGATTTTGATGTAGTCTAGCCTGAAGGCATGTTAATGTAGTATGATTTTGATGTAGTCTAGCTCTGAAGGCATGTTAATGTAGTATGATTTTGATGTAGCCTAGCTCTGAAGGCATGTTAATGTAGTATGATTTTGATGTAGTCTAGCCTGAAGGCATGTTAATGTAGTTTTTTGTGTGGGGTGTTGTGATGATTTTGATGTAGTCTAGCTCTGAAGGCATGTTAATGTAGTATGATTTTGATGTAGCCTAGCTCTGAAGGCATGTTAATGTAAAATAATTTTGATGTAGTCTAGCTTGAAAGCATGTTAATGTAGTATGATTTTGATGTAGTCTAGCTCTGAAGGCATGTTAATGTAGTATGGTTTTGATGTAGTCTAGCTCTGAAGGCATGTTAATGTAGTATGATTTTGATGTAGTCTAGCCTGAAGGCATGTTAATGTAGTATGATTTTGATGTAGTCTAGCTCTGAAGGCATGTTAATGTAGTATGATTTTGATGTAGCCTAGCTCTGAAGGCATGTTAGGGTAGTATGATTTTGATGTAGTCTAGCCTGAAGGCATGTTAATGTAGTATGATTTTGATGTAGTCTAGCTCTGAAGGCATGTTAATGTAGTATGATTTTGATGTAGCCTAGCTCTGAAGGCATGTTAGGGTAGTATGATTTTGATGTAGTCTAGCCTGAAGGCATGTTAGGGTAGTATGATTTTGATGTAGTCTAGCCTGAATGTTAAACATGTAAATCAGTGAACTGTTTTGGTTGATAAAGACCATTCACTTTATTTCTGTATTGCAGATCCTTAAAGAACAACAAGATTTCAACAATTAACAAGGACTTCTTTCTGGGGTTGAGCAATCTTAAACAATTGTAAGAGAAGTGATATTTCACATTAATTAATTAGGGACATTTTCTATGACGAATCACACATCCTAAATTTCTACTGAAGCTTTCTGTTTATAGCTTAATTATTAATTAGTGTATAGAGTAAAAGTGCTCAACATTCTTATGTTACTTCATTATTTATTTATAGCAAAACTTGTTGTTTACAGTTTCTTTGAAGCTAATTGTGTCACTATATAATAAGTGACTCCAGTGTTGAATTTTCATTGTTCATAGTTTCTTTGAAGCTAATTGTGGCACAACTCTAATAAGTGACTCCAGTATTGAATTTCCATTGTTCACAGTTTCTTTCAAGCTAATTGTGGCACAACTCTAATAAGTGACTCCAGTATTGAGTTTCCATTGTTCGCAGTTTCTTTCAAGCTAATTGTGGCACAACTCTAATAAGTGACTCCAGTGTTGAATTTTCATTGTTCGCAGTTTCTTTCAAGCTAATTGCGGCACAACTCTAATAAGTGACCCCAGTATTGAATTTTCAGACGTCTGCCAGATTTATTTTCGCTGCTATTTTTTGTTATTTATAACTTATTTATTATATATATTTATTATTATTAATTTCAGGATAATAGACTCTGCAGTATATATAACAAGGATTGGTAGTGTACTGGAAACCTTACTGTTGTTATAAGTTTAAATGCAGTGTGCATTAAACAATGTCGAAAATGCTTAATTTTATTACGATGAATGGTGATTTTTATTCTTCGAAAGTACTTTATCTGATTTTAACGATTTAATTGAATGTTTTTAACTTTTTAGCTTTATGTAAAAAGTTTGAATTTTTGTAAAAATAGGCGGGAGAGCAAAACTTGGGCACCTGAATGTCCTGAATTTATTTACTTTTGCAATTTCGCTGCAAACAAATACTGAACTGAGTTTAATATGTAGCAATTTTCTAAGTGTATGTACTTTTAATTTTATATCGAAAACAAAAACAAGTAATTAAAATATTTGCATAATTATTGGTTGCTGCTTAAGACTGCTGTTACAACAATAGCAAAAATGTGCAAATGATGCAATAAGAGATGTATAATCTAGGCCTAAATGCAACTGATATCGAGCATTTGATGTGGCCGCTGTTGGTTTATTTTTATTGCCATGCAGGTGATGGAGACCATGAAAATTAATATTCATTAAGTCTCTTTACTTTCTATGATTACATGAACATTTTTAGTTAATGTTTTCATTTTACAGAAACCTTGCCAGTAATCCATGGGATTGTGTTTGTAAGTTGTCATTCTTGTCGTCCAAAGCTGATGTTCTTGTAGATGTGAGTAACACGGTGTGCGCAAAGCCAGCAGATGTTACTGGCAGGCAACTTCTTAGTTTATCCTTAGATGAGTTCTGTCCAAAAAAGATTGGTAATTTGTTTTTGATTCACGAATGAGTGCTTATATTGTGCTGGTGCAATGAAAATTGAGTTCAAATTACTTATGTATGTGCTATATTATGTAATGCCATATTATATGCCGTATATGCTATATTATATATTATTATTGATCAGTGGCGGCTCATGGCTAAAATTAGTGGGGCTGCTGCCGCAGAAAATTTTTAGCCATTGTTTTAATACTGTGTAAAATTAAACAAACATATGTAATTTTAATGTTGTAATTTGTAATTTTAAACAAACAAATATACGAAAGCTTATACATAAACTTGATAAAATTCTAAACAAAATAAGTAGTTTTTGTTTACTAATAGCCTAAACTGTCATAGTTCAAGCTTGATCCATTCAAGGTGAGCACGTGACAACTGACAACAAACTGTGTGAGTGACAGTACTTTCTCTACCTGGGCTCAGACATGACATGTGCACAACAGCCAAACACCACATTACTGGAGTGCACTGTGCTGGGCTGTGAAGCAAACAGTACTACCCTCGAGTTCCCTGGTTCCATACAAGTATATAGAAAGAACTAAAGGACAAAGACTTATTATATTGAATATTATCGATAATATCGAGTGAAAACAGGGGGTGCTGCAGTTCCACAGTGATGATGTGCGTCCTTCGAATCGAAGGTGACCATAGTGACAGGGATAAAGGGTCAGCTTGGGGGGTTGTCATTCCTTTGATGAGCTCGAAGGTAACTGATTAGGCAAATTCTGGCCTGGAAACTTCTTTGGCATTTGGCACAGGTGATGCTGGATGTTTTGACCTGTTGTTGGGCAGTGTCACATGCCTTGCGTCTCCTGCACTTCTCCTCTGCCTCTTCAATTCTTTTCGCCGCCCCGAGTTGATGGCACTCCGCCATGCTGAGCGATCTTGTGCAAGGGTTTCCATTGAGCGGATATCCATGCTGAGCTCCTTGAGTGAGGCATTCAGGCTGTCTTTGTAGCATTTCTTTGGTCGTCCAACCTTTCTCTTTCCAGACACAAGTTCTCCATAAAACAGCTTCTTTGGTATGTGGTTGTCTGGCATGCGAATCACATGTCCTGTCCACCGAACTTGTGTTGTGAGGAGGAGTGTATGGATGTATGGTTCCACAGTACCTATACACGAACCACCACTGGTAATACCTACCTTTTTCTTATATTTTGTGAGACCATTCTGATTTTATTGTTTAGATTCTGGTTTGATTGGAAAGGACACAAGCAGTGTAATTTCTCAAATTCAGAATGGAAATGATAACAATGGAAAGAATCATCCTAGTTTGAAGGAATTGTGCAATGGAAATAAGAAAGATTGTGGTGAGTTTTCACAAATAAATGTATCATTTCATATCAGCTATACATGCTGTCACGCATACAAGCTTCTGTGGCATGCCAGTAGGATGTTTTTAATTGTACAGCTTGATACATTACATGTTACAATAGGACATCATCATATATCTTTTCACCAATTCTGTAGAAATTTACATCCTTTAACATTGCTGTCTCTAGATCAACTGAAACTTGCATGCCTGAGAGAATTGAGCTGTAATCACATGACCAGAGATTCAAGTTCCTGTTGGAAAGTACATCACATTCATGCATACAGACCATAAATGGAAAGGTCACCTATACTCTACAGACTACTAGTTAAATGAAAATCAAAGTCTACTTGGCTTCTTTGATAGCAGAATAAAGATTATTTGTTTACAGAAAGCTGTGTTATAATTTTTCTCTATTAAACTTGAATAAGAGAGTTAGAACCAGAACTAAAGCATGAAATTATCAATCTAATTACTCTGATTAATGAATATCTATCAAAGCAAAAGGAAATAATATTTAGAAACAAAAATCAATCTCTGACAAACTTTGTACAATTACAGTAAAACAACTACTGTAGATGGCAGCATAGACTAATTCAGTACTTTAGTGTAGTAGACTGACAATTAAATGGGTCACATAATACTACAATCGCGTACTCTAAGCGACAAATTCCATATATGTCACGTGATCCTGTTTTCACTTGTTAAAAACTTCTGCAGTTGTTTAATTGCATGTTGTTGGTATAAGTAACAAATTTTCAAATTAATTAAAGTAGGGTTTTGTAATTGTAAGAATTTCTTTTCTGTTTAATACCATGCTGTATGATAACTAGCTTTCTTGTTTTCTTTTTGTAGATCCCTCACTCTTTGTGTCGTGCGTCTCAGTTGATTCCGATGATTCATATGTTATTATAGAATTTGTCACCAAAATCAAGACACAAACTTCTGGTTCTGTTACTGAAGATGCGTGTAGTGAGTATTGTGATACTCAGCTGGCAGCATATTACGTGCTTATGCAGTCACCTGTTCATTGTCTCTGCGGTGTGGTATCTAACAAGCTTAGTCAGTCTTGCGGCTGTGATGCTGTCAGTGTAAACCTACAACTTGGAAGCAAGTACTGCGGGAAAAAATTTTTACCAGGTGCTCAACGAGTGTCGAGAAACGTTAGTGTTAGCAGTGCTAGGTTTTTGGATCCTCCAGAATATGGTGTGGTTGGGGAAGAAGTAGAAATTTCTGCACTGGCTTCAGTTAACCAGCAAGAGCATGTTGATTTTCAGTGGGGGTGGGGTGATAATGGGAGAACTGAAACAGACCGTGTCACCGTAGATGCACAATCTGTATCATCTATACGCACGCACGTGTACCTATTTGAGGCTAAATTCACCATCACAGTAACTATTGGCGTGGCAGCAGAAAGCGTCACATTAAAGCATGAAATAACAGTACAAAAGAGAATAAGTCAAGTCAGCATTCAGGTTGATAAATTATACTATGCAATTAACGAACTTGTAACATTTACCATACCTGAATTTACGGGCAAGCTGGAATGTACCTGGAATTTTGGCGACAAGTCTAATCCAGTAGTAGCCACTTCAGATTCTGTTTCCCATAGATACACATCAGATGGTGACTACATTGCCTCAGTGTTGGTTTCAAATTTGGTCAGCAACAGTTCTTCCAGTGTGACTGTTACAGTTGAAGAAACTATCAGAGGATTAAAAGTTGAGTATAAGAAGCCATTGTACAAAGGTAGTTCTTCAACATTTACTGTTTCTTTTGCTAGTGGTTCTCATGTAAATTTAGAATACGCAGTAGATGGTCATATTGTTAATGACATTAACACATTTGTTTTTGATACCGTAAAGGATTACAACATTTCTGTTGTTGCTACTAATCGTGTAAGCAAGGCGGAAACTTCACTTGTTCTAACTGTTCATGAGTTTGTGCAATTTGAGCTGCAAGAGATTGAAGAAGTTGAGTGTATTCCTGTTGGCACTGAAACTGAGCTCACTGCTGTAGTTGTTGGTAAAGGTCTTGATCATCTTGTATTTAAATGGACAGTTGAAGAACAGATTTTCACTGCTTCAGAGATTTTAGGATACACATTCAATGTACCTGGTGAATTTCCCGTATCTGTACAAGTGACAAGTGATTTGGAGTCTTCCACTGCATTTACTACTGTGTGTGTACAGCAACCTGTACAAGGTGTTAAACTGTCTAGCAACAGTCCAGTGGGCATATTACCACCTGATAAAGGCAGCGTGTCTTTTACTGTTATGGTTTCAAAAGGTACCGATTACCTATATTTGTGGACCTACAATGGCAACAGTATTATAAAAAAGCCTGAAACCTTTGCTATTGATTTAGGTGTGGGTGTATATGACATTAAACTGAAGGTGTTTAATAATATTTCAGAAACGACTGCAACCACTACAGTGATAGTACAAGAAAATATTACTGACTTAGTAATTAGTTCTAATGCATCAGACAGCCATGCTTTTGCATTGAATTCGCCATACACTTTCACAGCTTCTGTATTAAGTGGAACAAATGTAACCTTTGACTGGTCATTTTCACGATTAAAACAGTCTTGGAATGCTTTAGAAAAAGTCGTTTCTCACACGTTTACTAAAAGAGGCAAACACTTAATAAAAGTAACAGCTTCAAATTTTGTAGATTTCAAAACTACAAGCTTAAACGTCTATGTTTATGATCCCGTACATGGGCTGCAGTTGACAGTGGACAAACGTTTTGGAGATGTTGGTGAGAATATTACATTTTCGGCATCAGTAGAGAGCGGTGTAGATGTTCAGTATGCTTGGGTTTGGTGTGATTCCTGTGCCCTTATTACTGGTGCTCCAAAAGTTATTCACACTTTTGATCCTGGTGGTCAGTACACAGTCACTGTTATAGCAAGTAACCCAGTTAGTTCATTAAATGCTACAATAAGTGTCACTATTGAAGACAAAATAGACGGGTTAGAGATTATATGTGCACAAGCTATCAATGGAAAATATGTTCCAAGTAACGAAGAAATTGTATTCAGTGTGAAAACATTGAACGGTGCAGCGAGGAGTTATGACTGGAGCTTGCGAAGGCGGACATCTTCTACTGCAGAATCTTCAGGTGTGCGAAAAAAGCGCGCATTTAATTCTCTAATTTCACGCGAGCTTTCAAGTTTACGTGGAATTTTTGATGGAACTGTTTATACTATTGAAAGGCAAGATCTAAGAGAAAAGAGAAGCAGTGCAATTAACAAAGATCCACCTTCATTGGCGCTTACAACTAATGACTCCTCATTCACATATACTTTCACTGAAATAGGAGAATATGTTTTAGAAGTTGTTGCCAAAAACACGCGAGGAGCAGCTGATGCCAGTATTGTGTTCAGTGTTGAAGAGAGGCCTTCTGAAATCTCATTAGAAAGTGAAAAGCTCACATATACGTTATCAGAGATTGCTGTGCTGACTGTTGTTTATAAGAAGGGAAGTCATCTTACATTTACCTGGAAAATTAGTTCTGATACAGGAGAAACTGATTCTGTAGAAACAGTGCTTCCTGTATTTGAGTATGTGTTTGACTCTCCTGGTTCGTACATTATTACTGTCGTCATGTCTAATCAGCTTGCCAAGGAAAGTGCATTTCTAACCTTAAACATAGTTGAGAATACCACACGCAGTTTAGGCATTTCTGTCAGAAGTAAGTGTGGGGACATTTTTATTGTTCCAATAAAGGAAGAAGTCAGTATAAGTATCGTAAACTCTCCTAGCATTGTTACTGATTATACATGGGAAATATTAGAAGCTGATAACCATTTAATCAGTCTGGCTGGAGAGTCGGTGTCACATATTTTCTCTGCTGCCGGAAGCTGTATTGTGGCACTAACTGCAAAAAATCATTTGGGGACCACCAAGGCAGAGGTAAAAGTAAATGTGACAGATGTATTGTTATATGGCTTTACTGTACTAGCTGATCCTGATTCTTCTGAAGTTGAGGAGACGGTGGTATTTGATACAGGAGTGATTATTCCTGGCCTAATGTTTGAATGGAAGTTTGGAGACAATTCACTTTCAACAGTGGCTCCAGGTAAGACAACTCACGTGTTTCAATCATCAGGTGAATTTGCAGTGGAAGCTAACTTGCTGTTCGGCAAGTGTCTCTCTTCCGCCTCAAAGCTCTACAAAGTTCGCGAGAAAAGTGCCGATATCCAAGCAATTTCAAATGCAGCTATAATCGTTCAACCTACCAATGTTTTTATTAATGACACGGTAACGTTATCTGTTTCCATGACAACGGGTAGTAGTGTTAATTACGAGTGGAAGATCGTGGCTGATGATGGTACACTGGAAGTGCAGTCACGTTTACCTGTTGTTGTCACATCTTTCAAAACACCTGGAACTTACACTGTAGTGGTGAGATTGTCAAACAGAGTTAGTGAAGAAAACTTAAGTACGGTTCTTGTGATAAAGAAGCTGCTGTGCCAGAAAATTGTGTTACAGGGTAATAAAGTGCAACAGTCGTTTTTAAAATCCGAACCTGTTAAACTAGAGGTTAACGTGATCGCCAAGAGATGCGCTGACCATCATTTGCTGTACGATTGGGTAGTTACTCCTGATTCCTGTGCTGAGATTAATAACCGTCTTCCACTAGCTCTGCCTCAGACAGTGAGAACAAATAGACCAAGGTTGATTATCCCTCCACGCTCACTAGAATTAGGGACTTACTGTGCTAAGTTTGTAGCAGTTTATGGAGATACGGAGGAGTCTGAGGAGTTCATGTATGTGGTCCACATTCTTACTTCACCTGTTGTGCCGATTATTGATGGCGGATCAAAGCGAACGGTGTCTGTCAGTGAAGACTTAGTTCTTGATGGTAGCAAATCATATGATCCTGATTTTGATGGACAGCTGGAAAATCTACAATTCAGCTGGAAATGTGAAGTTGAGAATGACTCAGTACAGTTGGTGAGTTATTCACTAATCTTATTCAATACCTTCAAGGCAAAGTTTACTATCCTGAGTACGCTCTTACAAAGCACAACTCATAAAACCAGTAGATTTTGACTGCTGATTTGTACTGGAGAAAATAAATTGTTTGCAGCCATTTGATATGTATATCAGGTGGCGGAAAAGAATGCGCCAAAGTTTTGATCACGATATTAGAAGAAAAACGTAACAGAATGGCTTAAAAATTAGCTCACTGATGTTAAAGACATTTATGTATAAGCACCAAAAATTTCAGGTCATTTCCTTAAATTTTTTCAAAGATACAAAGTTTTAAATTAACAAGTCAAAAAATAAATTCCAGAAAAAAGTTTGTGTCACTGTTGTTAAAATATACAGCAAGTGCTCCTTGTGTCCACCATTTTCAAAGCAAACTAGAAGAAGACGTTTCTTTCAAGAGCAGAACAAAGTTTCCCACTTCTTTATGGCATATCTGGTCCCTGTAGTCAATTTTTGCTTTTAGTTCCTTTACATCAAACGGTTCTCTGCAGCCGTCATACAGAATCTTTAAGAGAAACCTGGATACCGCAGTACAGAAGATTAAGTCCCATTTTTTCTTGATAACAAATCTTTATTCGCACTTTATTTTCTCTGATGAAGACAATGATGTAAATTTGTTGATTTCTGTCATTGTTGTTTTGCTGCCATGTATTGAGTGATTGGCATAGCAATGTCTAGTTTTTTGCTGAATTAACTGCTGTGTTTATCTGTCTTGAGGGCACGTTTCTTCCATTTTAGAATTATGCCTGCCCAATGTCTACAATCCACGTAATGGGCATATGATGATAACGATGATGATGAACAATATATATGTCAGCTCAGCTGTTCTTAAGTTTTGATGATTAGCTGACGTTCTGGCATTTAAATTTTCAACTCTTAAAGTTTTTCGCCCATAACTCAAAAACTTCTGAACCTATAAGCTTGCGACCTTCGCAGCTAAAAGCCAGTATATTCTAATGTGATGCTATGAAATTTCAACTTTGTAGGACATTTGCTTCTAATATTATTACAGCCTAAACTTCGACACATTTGTTTCTGCACTACCTGATTTATTTATTGAGTTCAAATAAAATTATGATGACAGTCGTATTAAATTGTGACTGGACTTGTGAAATGCAACAAATACCATTTGGCTGTATTAATTATTGCTGACACGTAGACACAGTTTTCGCATAACCTAGAAACAAAAGGCCTACACACGTGCTTACCAGAACTTACCGTGTTTCATTACAGATTTTTACATATGCAGTTTGTTAATGCTCTTAGCTGTATTTATAGGAACTCCAGGAAAGTTTATTTTGTATGAAAGATGAGCTGCTATCCAGTGAAAGTATTTTGACAATTCCCTCCTCGAGTCTTGTAAATGACGCTACCTATAATTTCACATTGACAGTCACTAAATTGGGATATTCTTCTTTATCTACTTCACAACAGGTAATTGAGCTGATTTCACTTGTTGACTATCACATTATGACATGTATTCAGGAAGCCTTTGCAAGCTTTGTGATATTATCCAATTTTCATTCTGAGCTTGTTGGGTTTTTGCAACAGGTTTTAGATTTGCAGAAATTTCTTGTTTTATCAAAAATCTTTGCTGTTGAGTGAAATATTTTTTATTTGTCTTCATGAAATAATGACACAGCGTCACTGCCCGAATTAATGTTTCACAGTAAATAGTTACCCGCTGTAATTGATATCATACTAGTAACATTTGCCACTGGTGATTATAATTTTGTATTTTCGAGTGTATGAATTATTTATGGACAAATCTATGTAGAAGTTTACTAAATTAAATCAGGCTAAGTGAGTAGAAGAATAGAAATGTAATTAAATGTTTGCCAGTACAAGAGGAAGTAAAAATGCCTATAAATCTAAAAAATCTTTATTTTTTAGGAGCTTTTGTCTCTCGGAGTTCATCAATTGCACAGAATGACGCAATAATATACTATAATATGCAATATATACAATAATACAGGGTGTCTATGAAGTCTCTTTACAATTTTAAAAATTTATTACAAAGGCAGTTGACAATATTAAATTTTGTTAACTAGATTTGTTCTAATGTAATCGGTGGTTGTCAACGTTTTTTTAACTCATTTAATGCACCTCTATATGGGCAGCATTAGTTGCATGAAGCACATCAAGACGGTACTTGATTTCTTGCCATGTTCGCTGTAACATAGCCTCATCAATGGTGGATCTCTTGCATACTTAGTTCTGTAGTTTTGCTGAGCCTGCATATACGATTTTGTCTCAATAAACCATGATACACACTGTGCTTTCTCTTGAGGGGTACCCATTTTTGGGGTTTCGGTTGACAATACCCTTCTACCAACAGGAGACCAACATAAAACGCAAAATTTCAATGTAATCTCAAACTTAAATAAACACTGAATAAAACAAAACAAATCTGTTAAGATATCTTGTCAACTGCCTTTGTAATAAATTTTTAAAACTGTAAAGAGACTTTATAGACGCCCTGTATATGTTTCAGTAGCACTAAAGCTCCTGAAAAAATAAAGAAGTTTTGAGATTTGTGGATAGGCGTTTTGACTTCTTCTTTTACGATTATGACCATGACAAGTCTGAGGAGAACACTCTCTTATTTTACTAGTACAATCTTGCTTTAAACTTTTTATGAGTTCTGGTCTTTTTTTTGATTTTGTGGTGGTAAAAATCTGTTTTGTTTTACAGGTTGTTGTCGTAGAAGGAGACGTTTTTTCTTTATCTATAGAGTGCATGTCGTGCATAATACCAGGCATTTTCTCCACCTCGCTTGCCACTCGGATATTCTGCTCTTGCGATGCTTGCTCAAATCAGTTGCCAACTTACCAGTGGAAGATTAAAGAACGAAGCGGTGCGTTTAACGTTATCGATGTAATCCTTCAGGATGCAAGTGTTGAGACTGGTCTCAATAAGCCAGCTTTAGTCATCAGTGCTGACGTATTAGAACCTGGAAAGGAATATGAATTCATATGTGTTGCAACGCAAGGTATGATTCACAGAGCTACTCAATGTAGTTGCTGTAAAGTCTTTTATGTGTTTTATGACTGTTTCTGAAAAGTATTTTCCAGCTTACAAAAAACTTAGTTTAATTATTTATCTGTTCTGCAATAGCGTACCGTAGTTAAAATTAGTGGGGCAGCTGCTTCAGAAAATTTTTAGCCATTGTTTTAATACTGTGTAAAACAAAAAAACGTGTAATTTTAATGTAGTAATTTGTAATTGTAATTTTAAACAAAAAAAAACATGTGTAATTTTAATATTGTAATTTGTAATTGTAATTTTAAACAAAAAAATGTACGAAAGTTTATAAATAAACTTGATAAAATCCTAAATAAAAAAAGATTTTTTCCTTAAGAATAGCCTAAATTGCCGCAGTTGAAGCTTGATCCATTCTCAGTAAGCATATGACAACTGACAATAAACTGTGTGAGCAACAGTACTTTCGCTACCTAGCAACAGACGCTAGCAGTGTAGCTCACAGGGTGTTATCTCAGACATGGCCGCATGTGCGCAACAGCCAAATACCACTATGCTGGGCAGTGAAGCAAACAGTACACCCTCACATGCTCTGGTTCCATACAAGTATAAAGAACGAACTAAAGAAAAAAGACTTGTTATATTGAATATTTTCAGTAATAATGAGGGAAAATAGGGGGGGGGGCACTGCAGTCTATACCATTTAATTGGACCTTAATTTGGTTTGTCATAGATAAATAATGCAAATAATAACAATTTGTTTGAATTTTTAGGTGAATCCTCGGGTGTGGTCAGCTTGTTGCTACGGTCAAATCTTCCTCCCACTTTTGCTGCAGATTCAGGCTGCGTTGTTGAACCCACTTCTGGTGTTGCTACGGTAACAGAGTTTCAGTTTTCTTGTTCTGGGTTTTCTGATCCAGAAGGAGGTTCCCTTACTTATAAGGTAAATTGTTACTATATAGTAATAGTTCATTTTCACATAAAATGTGAGCTTTAGTCCTGTCTATTTGAGAAATGCTGAATTCCATAATTGTGAATTTAATGGCTATATATTGGCTGGTTCATTTGTCGCAAATAGTTTAGTATTTGAAGTGAAACTAGCTTATATATAAATGCCTTAATAAATGTGCCTGGTGAATGTATTATATTAGATTAAGTTGAACAACTGAATACATGCGGTTAATATAAGTTATTCAGAGTTCTGACTAAATGTTGGTTCATTATTTGTCAGACGTAAAGAACCCGAGCGGCTGCATTTTCGTGTTAATAAATTTGTTGTGCCCGAAGTTTGTTGAACTCGTCAGTTCTTGTTGCAATACTTTTTACACTCATACTTTCGTAGTGGCTGAACTTTGTATTTTACTATGTGTCTTTATTACGGAATATTTGCAGGTTTTCATGGCAACTAAAGCTGGCAACTATTTGACACTTTACAAAGGATCATTGAATACTGGCACGTTCTTACTTCCAAGTGGACATGAAAATGATGTTTACAAAGTCAGCATCGTAATCCATGTCTATGACAATCTTCAAGATTTTGTCTTGGGGTCAAATAGGTAATATGTTATTAGCACAGCATGCTTGCAAAGTAGAAATTTTAATAATTGGTCATGTGCTGAGTGGACAAATTAAACAAAATTGAGTATCATTATTTCACATAAGTGGAGTATTAGTTTAAAAAGTATGCCATCTCTATTAATGTAATGTAGTATTGTAATTTAGATACTTAGAATACATTTTTTTTGTATTTTAGCCACAGTATAGATGTTGTTGTAACACCACTTATTCTTCTTGCCGATGTGTCTGATGACGTAGATAGTGATTTGGAAGAAAGAATAGAGAACATACAGGAAACAGATAATTTAAACAGGCTGTTCAATCTAGCAAGTGTTGTGCTGCTACAGCTGAACGAGGTAAGTGATTATGCTGTCAGTAAAGTTTCTGAAAAGTTCATTGTGTTAAAATGGCAGAATTAATGGCTTTTGAAATGCTTTAAGTTCAGGAGTGGAATTCTCAGAGTGCTTTTGTTTTGTTTTGAAATTTGCACTTTCCTGACTGCATTATCGAAGTATTGAATAATGTCATGTATGAAACCGACACTTAAAGTTTCTTTTTGTGTATTTGTGCTGATTTTGAGTGATACCTTTGTGACGCTGTTATCTGTTATAATAGGGGAGAAGTTTAGACCATGATGCTGAAGAAAGACAGATCATTGGAGAAGCGGTGATTAAAGCAGCAGAAGCAAGTGAGATCGGAGACATTGAGACTGTGGCAAACATATTTGATATGCTTACGGTAAAAATTTGATTGTGAAAAATATTTTTCAAATAACCAGCTAAACAACTCTTTCCTTTATATGTTAATTAGTGAACTATAGTGGATAATGACTGTATGCATTTATTTGACGTTTATAACTTAATTTTTAGAATGCGCCGTTGGAATTGCTTCAGATGACCACCTTAAAAAGTGATGTTTTGCAGCAAGTAAAGTCGTTCGTTCGGATACTTCAGTCGACTGGCAGACAAGGACAAGACACTCTTGATGTAATCCAGCCTCTAGTCTCAACATTGAACAATTTGCGGCAAACAAACCAACTCCTTTTAAGCCCAGATCCAAGTGATTTGTTAGTGTCTGGAAAAACTTTATCAGTTGAAGATGTGGCTCAAACTCTCAGCATTGTTCGAGAAATAGAAAATGCAGTTATGACCGTGTTAATGACTAGATTACCAGATGAGTCACTTGAACTCAATTTTGTTGGCTTGGAGGTTGTCGCAACTCGTACGGCTCAAGCTGATCTTGGTGGTATTGCTAGTATGAACAATGCAATTGTAGAAGTTCCTCAAGATGTGTTTAGTAATGAACATTCTGATGTTGTTCAAATTGCTTACACTGTCGACAGTAATCCCTTTCCATGGGCAGCAGTGGATGATTTGAACGTTACTTCAAATGTCGTGTCATTGTCATTTCACGACTCGAGTGGTGCTCAAATACCAGTATTTGGTCTTTCTGTTGATAAGTATTTCAAAGTTTATATGGCCCACAATGTTGCACATACTAAAATATTAGCTAACACTTTTATTAAGAAACAAGAGAAAGTGGAATTTCTTATACATCCGTCAAAGGACAGTAGTGTTAGTCCAGCCATGCATCTGTATATAGATTTTGAAAAACTAAACAGTAACCCCATTGATGAAAATGAGCAAACTAGAAAGAAGAGAGATACATTGAATGGAGTAGATACAGAATCTGATAACACACATGTTGATGCAGTTGTGAAAGCTAAACGATCCGTAGAGGACTACTACCTTACAGTTGAACTACAAGAAGCTGTACTTTCTGGTCAAAGCATCATTAGAAATATTACAGGAACTAGCAGTGGTGTAATAGATGATGTCGCTTCACCATTTTTCATTCAACAGGGGTAAGTTTATGCCAACTACATTTTTCATTGTACAGCAAATCCTCGCTTAACGACTCCCCGTTTAGCGATGTTTCGTTTTAACGACGCTGAACATTTGGCACCTTTTTCTCAATTAGCGACCCATGATTTATTTTAACGACGATTTTTCTACTTTGCTGACACAGCCATTTTTATTTTATCAACAACGTTTTTTACCTAATTTGAAGCATTAAAGCAGTACATATTGCATTATTCTGTTCTAAGAACGCATTAGCAACCTAAACAGTGCAATTATTGTGATGTTTTTGCTTCCTGACTGACTACATACTACGTAATTGTAGCAGTTCTAGGCCTTTGTATCAAGCGAGATTTATTAATGCCAATTTGTACACCACCACATACCTGAGTTTAAACTTTATGCCAAGGAATTTTGTCTGCAACCTAGCCGTTGCTATAACAACCAGATTAGTACTACTTGAAATTGTTTCAAGGTCGCTTCATGTCGTCTTAGCTTTCACTGGGCAGTGTTTAACTGTTAACTGTCTATATATATATGTGTGTGTTTCAATGTTAAAGAAAGAGATGCACCAGCAAGTCTAGCTAGACATTACAGAAAGATCGGTGGTTTCAAGCAAACAGAAAGACATCAATCAGTAGAAATATGAATGAAACCCACAATACGTTTAACTTAAATGATTTAAGCAGCATTGATTTTTGGTTCTGGATCGTATCTCTATTCTTTTACATTACTTTCTATGGAAGTCATGGTTGCGTTTAACGACGTTTCGCTTAAGGTCACGTTGTTCTGGAACCCATTGGCATCTTAAACGAGGACTTGCTGTTAATTAATATTGCTTTGAAAAATCATTCTACTCTGTCTTAACTTTGTTTCTTTATTACTGTTTGGTGTTGTAATCTAGAAAAAGTGGAATGGAAACAAATTGGTGAACGTAAAAAAAATTGTGTTTAAGAGATGCATCCTTGTAGGTCTGTGCCATTTCAGCCTAAGTGTGAGTCTATCATCATTTTCACATTTTTAATTCATGTTATTTCAACAGATACTCGGAAAACTTCCCTTCATATAAAGTGCTTATTCATAACTCTGGTAACGAATTGGTGAATGTGACAGTGACTGCTGCGTATTCTCTGTGTCAGTATTACGATGAGGGCTCTGATTCATGGGACATTACAGGAAGTTTGGTAGGCTCTGAATCACTACCCACACAGACGGTTTGCTTTTACAGTCATCTGACCTTACTGGGTGCTAGCATACTTGCTCCATTAAACCAAATTGACTTTCAAATCCTCACAGTAAGTATCGTCAGTTTTACGTTGACTAAATATTATTAGAAAAAATTGTTATGAATAATTAGCATTAGAGTGCCTGCAGTACGAGTACTTGATTGCAGGGCCTATTTCAAGGGGGGGGGGGAAGTGGGGATACTTCCCCGGGGCCTCGCACCAAGGTAACATTTTCTTTGCTTTTGCTTTATGTGAACATACTGCCTTCTCTCTCTCTCTCTTGCTGCACGTGCGCTGTTTACCAATATTGACAAATATTAAGGACAGGTCTTGAGAATAAAGCAGTTTTTCTTTTAATTGTTCTTTCCTTTAACAACTGTATAACTCCATATTTTCTCTTCGAAAATGCTTCTCCGGCATTCTAGCAGTTCAAAAATTTTCTGGGTGCCAACCATGGTAGCGCCTGCCCCCAGTGTTTCGCCCCCTCCCCCTGATGGGGCGTCACACACCCCACTTCCCCGGGCCTTGCCTAGGCTGAAATAGGCCCTGCTTGATTGAATGTTTTCATTTCTGTATATGCAAATTGCCGAAATTTATTGCTGTTTTATTACAAACATGTTTCTGAAATTGATGTTATTTTGTCATGATGCTGTGATCTACATTGTTTTCTGTTGCATTACAGAAGTTAGATGTGGCAGAAAACCCAGTTGCACTGATCACAATATGTGTTGCGGCATTCGTGTATCTGTGCACGCTTTACTGGGCCCGCAAACGTGACCTACGTCATTCGTGCCGAGTTAACGTTGTGCCACTGTGCGGTCCTGATGGACCCTTCAAGTTTCATATCACAGTTGTAACTGGAGCTATTTGGGGAGCAGGTAAATATTATTTGAGTTAGATGTCGAATTAAAAAAATCTTTTTTAACTGAGCTAAAAACGGAGACTTGCACCAAAATTTCATTCTCATTTTGTTTTTATTTGCTTTTTAAAATTGCTAGTTAATACTATGTTGAGAATGAAGCTTATTGCTATCGGCTCATTTTTGATAATTGGATGGAATATTTTATTTTCATTAAGTTGTGGAGCGAAACATTTTGTGTAGAGTACAAGAAATAGATCATGTTAGGACCATGTGCAGGATATAATGCTTGCATTTAAGAACATTTTATATGCAAGACACTGCATTAATATCACAGTTCTAATTCTTCTAGGCACTTCTGCAAATGTAGGCATCAATCTGCTGGGCGAACGACAGAACAGTGACATACGCCATCTGCAACAAAAAGGGGCTTTCCAACGCAATGGAGTTGATCAATTTTGTATTGCAACCCCTTTTACTCTTGGTTATATTAGAAAAATTCATGTGTGGCATGACAACACTGGGCTTTATCCAGACTGGTAAGGAGAGAGAGAGAGAGAGAGAGAGAGAGAGAGAGAAGGAAGGAGGTGTCAAGGATATTGTGTGTGACAGAGAGAGAGAGAGAGAGAGAGAGAGAGAGAGAGAGAGAGAGAGAGAGATTGTGTGTGAGAAAGAGGAGGGATAGAGAGAAAGATAATGACGGAGGGATCAAGGGGATTGTGTGTGAGAGAAAGGAGGGATAGAGAGAGAGAAGAAAGGAAGAATGAAGGATGTTGTGTGGAAGAGAGAGGAGAGAGAGAGAGAAGGAAGAATCAAGGATGTTGTGTGTGAGAAAGAGGAGAGAGAAGGAAGAAGGAAGGAGGGATCATGCCAGTTGTGTGAGAGATAGTGAGTGGGTGAGTGATACATGTAATGTAAATCAACAATTTATTTGCATTTTTAACATGATTTGACATATGATTTTGCTTACAGGTTTCTGTCGCACATTATCATCCATGATGTACAAGCGAATCGCCGTTTTTACTTTATTGTCGATGCCTGGCTTAGTTTCTATTACGAAGATGGTCAACTGGAAAAAACTGTCCCAGTTTCAAGTAATTGAATCTAATTCTTATTAGCTCCAAAATTAATGTGTTCTGTCACTTTCGTGTATTAAAGAAGAGCACTTGTGGACTGCATATTTTTAACCTTGAAATGCGCTTATATCTCGGTTTGCCGGACAAAAGAGGGGAGACGTCGGTCTGAATTTGCGATTGTCTGTAATTCCCGATACTAAGCTGATACTAGCACCGTGTATTAGACTCACGGTAATGTAAAATTAATTGCCTACGTGTCTCAAAAACGTCCAGCACGGGCCGCTCCTGACATACAAGCTACACATGTGTCGTTGCACGCTGCTTGGTTGCACTGAATGTAATGATGTAAACAAAGTGACTGCTTTCCAAATAGCGGTCAGCTCGTGAAATAACTGTCCAGATTTTATCTGATTTTTCCGATATCCGTAAAAGCGAGGTCCGGCAAACCGAGATGTAAGTGTAATTGTTAAATGTCCTAGTTTAGAATTAGCATTTACAGTATTATTATAAAATGATTTTTACAATGTGGTTAATACTCATAATATATTAATATTTGTTAATAGTTTAGCTAAATCGGCAGTTATTGCTCACTCTGTGTCCACACTAAATACTTAATTACTCACCAGGTGTCTCTTCACTCAGCAAATTCAAACATGTTATTCACACTGAGATGGTGAGGAAGTTTTCAGACAGACATATTTGGGTGTCAGTTGTTGAGCATGCTGCGGGAAAGCATTTCACGTTCGTACAGCGTCTGACTTGCTGTGCCACACTTTTATACAGTTTTATTTGCGCGAATGCCATGTGGTATGGACTTATAAAAACCAAAGAGGTAAGCAATTTTCACTCGCTATTTTATCATAAATGAGTTAAAGCAGGGGCATAGCCAGGTTCTAAAGTTAGGGGGAGCAAGCACGTAAAAAAGGTGCCATAACACTCACCAAATCAATTTTTAACACATTGATTATACATTTTAATTTTGTGTTTAAAATCAAAACACAAGGAACATACAGTTTTAAAGGAAGTACATAATTTGTTTGTTTAAAATTAAAACACAATTAAGCTTTACAGTAAGCTCTTAAATTTCAAAACATAATAAAAACACGTGTGTTATTTATAGTTGCATTAATTTTAAACTTAAAATGAAAGCAAGATGAATCATTGTGAAAAATGTATCATGAAAGAACTACAGCAATCTCTTTCATCTAGGCTTCATTCAAGCAATCTATAACTTTATTACAATTCACCTCAGTAGCTAACTCTTTTTCAATGAAGAGCAAAGCTAACCCAGACAATCTATCCTCGCCCATTGGACAGGTGGGACTTTACCTGTTTCAGTCGATTAAAGTATCATCCAAGAACTGTACAAATGACCTGCAAAAATTGTTGAAAACGTTCCAATTTTGAAAAAATGTGCTAGAGGGAGCAGTTGCTCCCTTTGCTCCGGCATTAGCTACGTGACTGAGTTAGAAGCATATCAGCTAATTGTTACTATGCGCATTTTCGGAATATCTGATTAACCGCACTTTTTTCATACTAACGATTCCGTGTTCCATTTTCAAATAAGCATTTTTTATTTCTGATTATCTTTTTCTGAAGGATGTTCTTGTTGTTTCTGCTCCATTTGCACTCAGCTGGGAGGAAGTGGCAGTTGGCATAGTAACGAGCATCACCGTTTTCCCGCTCAATTTTCTCATCATCCAGATCTTCAGATTGAGCAAACTTCGGGTAATGGCTGAGTTTTTTAAGCAAAATTGCTATTACGAAATTTTTTGCACTAAATTTCATGGTGATACAAAAATCTGGTACAAAGATCATACAGAATTTTATGGTGATACAAAAATCAGTGATACAAAAATCTGCAGTTATATTTTGTAAAATTTTGACTATTTTAGTTAGTATTCAGTTTAGATACTTTAATTAGTTTAATTAAGAAATAGATTCATAACTACTAGCTTCTCTAGATTAGCAGAAACTGCAGTGATGGCAGCTTGAGATGTGAAGTTTTAGGTTGTTAAAATTTTTCAAGTATCGCTCATGTAATTTTATAAATGGCATTTGTTTTTTTTATGATTTCTTTATCATGTTTGGATCTCTTACATTTGGAAGTTAAATGTTCCTCCTTTCAGCAGCTTTTTAAACTCACACTGCTATGAATTTCGTGTTCGTCTTGAGTGGATAGTACATGGCAATCAAATATAGAAGCCACCCACCAATCAGCCTTCAGCCACCTCATACTGCAGCTGCAATAAAAGGGGGCTTCCTGAAAAAAAAACAGAATAAACTTTTTCCTTTAAATTCATGATTTTGCCTTTGTAAGTGAACATTAATTTAGTTTTGTAAGTTCATATTTAACATATTAGGTATGTTTTTGAAAGCTTTAACATAGCAAAAATTCATTGAACTTGTTTTTAACCTATTTTTGCTAATTAGCACACCATGAAATTATAGTATATTTTGTTACCATCTTAATATATGCTTGTTTATACATGTAGCCAATCAAAAAGAAGTCGCCAGTGCCAGAACGTACATGCACTGCACAAAGTTTAGAAATAGATGCTTCGTGTGATGTCAATGACAGCAGCCCAAAATCCGGTGTAAGAAGCTGGGTAAGATATTTGTTATGGCAATTTTTTAAATAAAGCTAGGGCTCCATGCGTAATGCGGAATATATGATACGTAATCCGTAATGTTTGATGTGTATTGACTGTTTCCTCGTGTCGTTGAATGCTATGCATTTTGAGACAAAGCTCATAGTGCTCTTTCCATCATTTTTGGCTCCTGTCTGTGTGAGAACTGCAAGTAATAAATTTTGGAAATCCTAAATTTTCGAAATTTAATCATGATAATTACGGCAGTGGCATTAGCTTGTCATTGTATTATTAGATGCAAAAATGGAAGCACAAGTTTTGGGTGCACAACATTTTACGGGGGGGGGGGGGGGTGGAGAGAACAACACAGCGCGTGCAACCATTTAGTGAAAAAGCTGTAACTAGATGCATAATGCATAATTATATCCTTCCACCCCTCAAAAAGTCAAATAGAAGAAACATTATTGTTTGTACATCTTGAAGTGACCAAAACTCACATAATTAGATTTCTAGAAAGCTAAACACCGGAAATTTGAAAACTCGCTAAAGCACCTAGGTTTCGCATGTGTGTATTGCTTTGCTGCATGATGTCTATTGGACAATAGTGATCACATTCAAGTGAATACGGGTCACGCATCAAGCATCACGGATTGTGCACTATGTAAATGAAAACACTCATCACGTGTGTAAATAAAAACTGTTGTATATGCATTACGGATCACGCATCACAAACGTTATGTACACATGGAGCTGAACGTTAAGAGTTATTTTAATTATGCAGACAGTTTTTAAAGTAATTTGTTAAGAACCCTTTGAACGAAGGTGCCAGATTATTGTTTTTGGTGAATTTAGATTTCAGAAGTTCATATGAAATAAAATGATTGCTAAATGGCTACCCACAACCTTTCTTTAACGTAGCTCGTTTATACAGAGCAACTTATTGTCAATCATGTTTGCACATGTAAGGATTGACTAGTTTATTTGTCTCATTCCAGTAGCATATATATATACTATTCAATTACACACAGTTCATTATAACTGCACTGAGACAGGGTGACGAACGACCATAATGGTCACCTAGTAGCCACCCCTATTTATAAAACATTACTATTGTATTTAGTTAACTTAGAAGTGATGTTAGCAGCTTGTGAGATACTTATGTTATACAGTTATCATATTATCTAATGAAATCACCTTAGTAGTTAAAAATCAACATACTTTTGACTTCAGTGACATGTTACTTTGTGTTAGTATCTGTTGAGGTACAAATGTTTTGGTCCATTACCCCTTCTCAAGGTAGTATATGCATTAGAAGCCACAATATATTAGACTGTAGTTCAACAAGCTAGACTACTTTTTCTACTCTGACATTGTATAGGTGGAACTTGGTATGCACGCACGTCTCTGTTACATTTAAAATTTTACTTATAATTATACTGCTACCTTTTACTGACATTCTCGCTTTTTCTCGACTCAATATTGGACCAACAATGTATGTATGCATTTTAGCTTTTAGTGTAATGTAGTAATCTGTAGTACTTATTTTCTTGCACTTATTTCAGTAGATTTGTAGATGTAGTAATTGTAGACTAGAGAAAATTTGTATTTTTGCAAAATAAACTAACATAGATATGGGAACGCAACTTTGATTTGAGCGTATACATTACAGTATCTCATGTGTGCGTGTGCGCGTGCATGTGTATGATACCTGACAAATAATCCTATTGTGCAATACAGTAAAAGATCATGAATAACTTGTAAGTACAACTGACACAAGCAGCAAAAACAAACAAGCATTGCACTATATTACTCCCACGATTATAACTTCAACTCAATTTTCACACAGGTAACTAAATGTCGATAATCACGGTACACCAAAAAAATAACAGACAGAAAAGAAAAAAACTTACAGAATACATTCATTAAAAAGCAAACAGGGTCCATCGTGTTTGTTTGGACAGTAATTCCTGTGTGTTTATAGATACCAAGGCTAAGAAGAGCCATGGCAGTACGACATCTTGAGTGGAGTTTTGATAGCAAACGTGATGAAGCCAGTCCACAAGAAGTGGATACAGATTCACATGCACGGGAGGTTAGATTTCCTTGACAATCGTATAATAATATCCCACATTTAGTCGTGCTAACAGTTTGTTATCTGATAAAAACTAAAATAATTTCAAAATGAAAGCACTTTTTGTATGAATTGTAGGTCATAAAGTGTGAAGAATTAAATACCACAGATAATCTGGCAGTGAGACTGCAAAGTCCAGCTGCAATATTCGGTCCAAAACGTCCATCTAGCGCTCATCCTAGACACGACAGAACTGTGGTAGAATCAAAGATGCGTGCTGATAGTTGGGATGATGATGACGATGGTGATAGTTGTACAGGTATGTGGCATTGCAAAGTATCTTAGGTTATAAATTATCTCTTATTTAAATTTTTAATGTTATTTTTTTTGAAGTACAGTTGTACATTTACAATAGTTGTCGTTTATTTTCATTAAAATCTTCCAAAGATAGTTATGGCTACTTTGTGAGATGTTCACTACAAGACAATAAACAATTTAATGGCTACTTTTCTCTAAGTAGTGCATTCAGAGGCATAGAAAACGGGGGGCAACAGGGGGCAATTGTCCCCGGGTGGAAGAGTGAGAGGGCACAAAATTCTGGGATGCAATGACTGTTAATTATTAACTGCTAATTAACTTTAGCAATTAACAAAAGTTTTTACACTACCTAGTCAGAGATCATCGTAGCTGAATTATTCACTATCAGCTTCGAAAAAAGCTGATTTTGTTACTTTTTTGAACGGTGTGTGGCTTAGCAGATTGATAATTTTGGGAGAAATAATGACGTTGTTCTCTAAATGCCAATTGTATTATTGTGTAGTGTTCTGCATCTTTCACAATCTTTGCATGTTTTAATACTGGAGCTGAATGTTTAACGACTGTTGTGTCATGCGCAACTTTCCTCGACCAATGCATAGAACAGAGTTATTCAGATGCAGTACCGCAAACTAAACTCAGGGTGATTCTTAGAAAAGAATTTGTTTATCCATCATGTCGAAAAGGAAAGTGGGAACTCGGGGATGGAAAAAGCGCGCACAATTTGTGGCTTCACCCACGAAACAAATGATGAAAACATTAAAAAGCTTTAGCGTCAGAAGTACTTGCTACACCACTGAGCGCATTTCTTTTCACTAGTTAGTTGGCTTAGTTGGATTCATGCAAAACAACAAGTTGTGCAGTCTTAGTTGCATTCATCTAAAGCAACAAGTTGTGCAGTCTTAGTTGCATTCATCTAAAGCAACAAGTTGTGCAATCTTAGTTACATTCATGCAAAACAACAAGTTGTGCAATGTTAGTTACATTCATGCAAAACAACAAGTTGTGCAATGTTAGTTGCGTTCATGCAAAACAACAAGTTGTGCAATCTTAGTTACATTCATGCAAAACAACAAGTTGTGCAATGTTAGTTGCATTCATGCAAAACAACAAGTTGTGCAATGTTAGTTGCATTCATGCAAAACAACAAGTTGTGCAATCTTAGTTACATTCATGCAAAACAACAAGTTGGGCAATGTTAGTTGCATTCATGCAAAACAACAAGTTGTGCAATCTTAGTTGCATTCATGCAAAACAACAAGTTGTGCAATCTTAGTTACATTCATGCAAAACAACAAGTTGTGCAATCTTAGTTACATTCATGCAAAACAACAAGTTGTGCAATCTTAGTTACATTCATGCAAAACAACAAGTTGTGCAATCTTAGTTACATTCATGCAAAACAACAAGTTGGGCAACATTAGTTGCATCCATGCAAAACACCAAGTTGCTGTAAAAACTAAATTGTGCCAACAACATGCAAATGAGCAATAAATTTTGTTTATTTTCACATTTGCTGGTATGATGTGTGCATAATTGCAGGTAGGCCACATACCGGATACAAGCGACGTCGGGTGACAGAAAGAGCCATCAGAACTGAAGAAGGCCGTTGGAGTATTGATGATGATGACATTGTTGACGAGAAAGAACAAGTGCCAAGAGTGACATTGACATTAGACAAAAATGGAAAAACAACTCATCCTAATTTACTGAAAACAAAGTCAGAAGAAAACGGTACAGAAAGCGCTCAGAGACCTACCACTAGCTATGGGCGGCGTGGGTTATCGGGAATTTCTAGAATTTCAATAGCTGTTAATCGCTTTAGGTATGTTGGACCATGTATGGACTATTTATTAGTTGGCAAAATTTAAGAATTTCCGAAAAGCGCCTTGCTTTTTCTGTTTTTTGTAAGAAAATAACTTGCAGTGCTTTGGTATTAACTACAGTTCTGTTTTTCCTCTTCGCTTCTTCTGTTCTTTTTTTCTCCTTTTCATTATTTATATATTCACAGTTTGTTAAATGTTTAGTAATTATTTATCTTACAATTTATGAGATACTCTGTGCACCTGCTAGATTTAGGTTTTAGTCCATCGTTCTGATTATTTAAGAAATTTGCTCTGTTGTTATTGCGTTCTTTTGTAACGGTTCTCTTTCACGATTGTTTTGTAGTATTGTGGTCTGTTGTAGATGTTCTCTTCCACAGTTTGATAAGTGATATGAACTTTTCCAATTAGCCAAACTTTGGAGCAGTTTAAAGCCTACTTCACCAGAGACAGTGTGCATGAAAGACAGAGTGACTGCCCGAAGTTTACTGCCTCTGCGTCAGATTTTCGTTACTTTTTTCAACACCAAAAACGTTTCACTGAATCAGGAAGCTTTTTTAACTAGGTGACATTCATGAGGTACCTCTTGGCACAAGCAATCACTAAGTCCATGTCCTAGTGGCGACAGTTTGTACAAAATAAGAAGCAGGAAATGCTTCAGAAAAAAACAGGGAAATCAATAACTCTATAACACTGTTTATAAAACATGTTTTCATAATATCGAACCAGTCTTATAAAATTGTCCTTTCGTGGTGAATCTTATTTGCCGAGTTTCATCTGGACATTCCATTTTTTTCAGAAATGGATCAAAAAAGTCGAATATTATAAGACCTTCTACTGCCCGTCCTGCTACTTCTGCTGGACATGCATCTCGTGACAGTCAAGATAAAAATGCTGCAGTGAAAAAAGATCCAAATCTCGATGATAGTTGGGACTTTCAGAAAACAACAGCACCACCTACAGGAACTGACAACGATATCACCCTAAGTGACAGTTGGGATGCTAGCAACTACAGGACGGGCTGTTCCAACGACTGGGATGCCAGTGATTATAAGACACAGTGTGTGGAGTCATGGGAGGAGTTGAATTTCAATGCACGGCCGGAAAGTGCCCACCCCCGGAGACGTGACATGGACCGTGAAATGCCACTAGTGAGGAAAGATAGTTGGGATGAAAGTGACGATGAAATTGAGATGGCCGTCCGACCACAGAGCGCACATCCAAAGAGGTAGGTGATCCATAATTTTATGCGACGACTGATTTTTCTCTTTCAAGAGAAGTTATTGCATCATATGTCATGGCACTAGCAACATTGAAAATTTTAGTTATTTAAATGTGTGCTTATAAACCAAAACTGTCCACAAGTCGGTCCAGTTAAAACTACGTTATGATGCTACAATAATATCAATTTGGTCAAATGTAAATTTTTTGTTTTTTATAAAAAAAATGCTAAATATATTGAACTTTTATATTCTAGCATCAAATTATCTAGAAAATGTTCAGAAAATACTAAAAATCTAATTTTTTAACCCCGAACCCACATTTCTGGCTACAAGCTGGTACTACAATTGAGAAACATTCATCCTCATGGAAACAGTCATTTTGCTTTGGGTTTTTTCTGTTGTCAAGCCCAGTTCTTTGTCAAGAAGAGCCATCTACTGGATTTAAACATAACTTCAATGTGCTCTTGCAAAGTCCATAGCAACCAACATTTGTGCAGTTGCTAAATGTTTTGTAGCAATGCGACAAAAAACAAGGGCGAACTTTAACAGCGATTTTCTCAAGATTATGTTTTTCACTGCATAGTCTGCACCTCGACTTCAACGTGGATTATCTCAGCTTAGAAATAACATAGAGCGATGAACTTGGCATCAAAATGATCCTCATGAAATGGAGATTCAGGATATGTGAATAACTAGAAAAGCTTAATTCTCAACTTGTGGATGACTTAGCTATACAAGCACACAAATGTTGTCACAGCTTGTTTGCCTAGTTTGCTTTTGCAGTATCCTTGTACCCTATAATTGTACCATAAAATGCTGCTGCTTACATTATAAAGAAAACGTTTCCACCGTTACATGCTTTCCTTTACACTTTAGTTAAGAAATGAGACAACCTTCCCTGATTTTGCCTTGTCATTTTATCGTAGGCGTGGAAAAAGTGCCACGGAGAGAGAAAGTCTAGACAGCTGGAGCGACATTGAGGCATCATGCAATGAACCCGAAGTGGATGTTCATCTTACATCAGCTCCATCTCCCGACCTGGAAGAGAAACTTTGGCAAGAATGGCAGAAGTTACCTAGGGAACCAGCCAAGCTCAGAGATTGGTAATAACAATTAAATGTTATTGTTTATTTTTTATTGTTCTTTATTTTTTATGTTCTACATTCTTCTTATTTATCATTATTATTATTTAGTTTTCACATTCAGGTTGGACCTGGTTGGTCTGTGAAGCAATACTTTTGATCAGCCTTTATGTACTCTATAGTAACACTAGAACACTAGACGTTTGATATACAGTCAACATGAAAGAAATAAAAAAATATTATTTAAAGAGAAAAAAGAGACTGCTGTTTTGACAGCACTGTTGCTTTATTTTTAATTTATTTAATGTTATTTATCTTCACATGATAAATTATAGAGTTATTACTTGTATTTAACATCATTGTTATTATTTGTTTTTATACTGATCAGGAATTTGGATGATGATCTTGGCATTATAGACACTGACCCGGGCTTAAACGAGAGTCAAGATTACATTATTTCCACGACCACACGACCCAAATTTCAGTTCAGGACCGGTTTGGATGAAACAATGACTAGTGCGGATTTTGACTGGTCCGAATCAGGTATGTCTAGCTGGTATAGTACTTTGCATGGAGAACTGCGTTATATTTGAAGGTGTTTTGAAAAATTGGTTTTACATATTGTCTGAAACGCAGGGCCGTCTTGACGCTTTGGTAGCACTGGGCAGTTGCCCGAGTCATGCAGGGCCGTCCTGACGCTTGGGTAGCACTGGGCAGTTGCCTGGGTCACGCAGGGCCGTCTTGATGCTTGGGTAGCACTGGGCAGTTACCTGGGTCCCCACGAGCATCAGGGTCCCATGCTAATCTAATGCATGTTGTGACGTGCTGTTAATAAACAAATACTATACTATACTAAACTAGAAATATTTGTTATTGTGTTACAAGAGGGCATTGGCATTTACCTCTGATTTAGTTCACTGTCACCTCTGTAATCTCACACGCATGTGATACGTAACATATAAAGCAATTCTCTGCAAAGATGTTTTGCAAATGTTTGTGCTGGACATTCGATCAATAATAAATAATTCATAGTAATTTCATACTGTACCATTTCCTTCTGTATGGTTTACCAATTGACTATCATTTTATATGTTGATTTTTCGTATTTTTCAATGCTCATGTTATATTTTTCAAACATTTGTCTTGATTAATCTTTGCATTACAGAATGTTTTTTAATCCTTAAACACTGATTTTGCTGGACGCATCAATATAATCAATATATATTCAATGTTATCAACCATCTACATTTTTATTCCTGTGAATGGTTGTGTAGGCAGGGGCCCAGTGCACTACTTTGCCCGGGATCATATAATACCATTGAAACGGCCTTGCAGAACTTTTTACTTTTATAAACTGACAAACTTTGCTTTGTATAAGTTAAATATTGCTGTTGATTAAAAATAAACAGAGAAAATAATGACTAATTTGATGCAGGTGATGATGAAATATGTGCAAAGGAAGAGAAGGTGTTTAGCAACCACCGCGATGAAGAGGTGATGAGTCGAGATTCAGAGTCGGTTATTTATCACGAACCTCCAGAATCTGTGTGCAAGATCCAGAACTGTAACGGTAAGATCCTTGTAACAGATACATGTTTTAGCATTGATATGTAGGAAGCCACCCACCACCCTCCCAATGACTGTAACGGTAAGATCATTGTAACAGATACATGTTTTAGCATTGATATGTAGGAAGCCACCCACCACCCTCCCAATGACTGTAACGGTAAGATCATTGTAACAGATACACGTTTTAGCATGGATGTGTAGGAAGCCACCCACCACCCGTTACAAGTTTAAATCAGCACATATCCGCATACATGCAGAGTTTTTCTTATTTTTGTTAAAGTTAGATCTGTGTGTGATAGTTTGTCACTGGTACACTTGTATTAGTCATTGTTTGCCTTTCAGATACAGTCAGTAAAGTCAACCATCGTTTTAATTGTTCTTCCAAGTATCCACTTCCGCACTGGTGCATCTACGTTGCCTACTTTCTGTGTCTCGTTGTTTGCGGTTTTAGCGCCATCTTCATTCTGCTCTACGGACAGAGCTTTGGTCGAGACGGTGCAATAAAATGGCTGATTGCTGTTCTTGTTTCGTTTGCGGAATCGCTGTTCATCGTCGAGCCGATGAAGGTAAGATGAACGTTCATTTACACTTTTTTTTCATTAACAACGTCAGGTAAAAAATTCCAGGTGAGTAAATACTTACCTCACCCACGTGTTCCAGTTAAACCATTTTTGAAGGTTAACAAAAGAATCAGTGCAGGTTTGATTTCTTATACATGTACATGCACCTGCATAATATTTAATTTATATTTTTGTGGAGACTTTTCAGGTGTTGTAAATAGCATAGCTTATTCAGATTTATAAATCATTTTGAATTGGATGTTTTATAGTTAACTGTTTTAGCCTGCAATCAAGTTGCAAGTTTTGTAAGAAGTCATGTTTATCATGACTACAGTGACATTTCAATTTTCTTAAGTCTTAATTTTCTTTTCCTACAGTTCAGCATAAAACTTCTAACAAGCACCTTATTGTGGAATTTAGGAACACTTTTTGCAATTCACACAATTTTTTGTATTTTTTTTTCACGTTTTAGGTTATTGCATTGGCACTGTACATATCACTGATAGCTAAACCTACAAAAGATGAGGATGAAGCAGCGCCGTTTTCATCTCTTTATCAAACAAATCAGATCATAAATACTGGAAATGTGGTATAAACTGTTATCCTTTTACTCTGCTTTTAGTTTATTCTTTAACTTCTTCAGGATCTTAAGCATTTGATGCACTTTGCATGGGTTCTAGAAAAACTGCTCTCACTAAGCAGTGATTACATTATAATTGATAATTTTTGTAGTTTCTACTCCTCACATAATGGATTTTCATGCATAATTATATATGAAATGCATTTTCTTAACTCAGACAAATTCAAAATCAATTTTTAAACCAAAAAATTGAAAAAAGCTTTCCGTAACTTCAGTGTTTGCACTGTAACAATGTGCAGTATCACTTGTGTGAAATTGGTAATGCAGAATATGTCAACTATCCAGACACAAAACTCTGATACTCTTTGGCCTCAAGTCTACTCTATTTTTAAGGAGAAATTCCTGTTAAAAGATGAAATGACCTTAATTTCTCCTAACCTGATCAGTTGGTTTTTCCTGGAATAGCAGCAGAACATTGCACAGCTTGGGCTGTAGTAAGCAGGCGATCAATAAATTAGTGTGTACAATCACGCAAGTGTACACCAGATTAAGCTACTCAATAGGCTAACTTTGAATGCCTGAAAAGGGCATGTTATTTTAAATTTTGTCCAACTAAATCACTTATAAATGTACTTGCAAAAAACAAAATCTAGTTAAATGTAATTACTACTTAAAACTGTAAATGCAATTACAACCTTTTGTATTTCAGTGTGAATGTATATTGAGATGTGTAGATAAGCTTGATTTCTATAATATTTACGTAAATTTCACTACTGTGCCCTGCAAATGGAGGGCTTGTTTGGATTTGTACAGTAGGAGTACATGTTTTTTGAATAAATTAGAGTTACAATAATAATAATGATAATAATAATGACAATGACAATGACAATGACAATGACAATGACAATGACAATGACAATGACAATGACAATGACAATGACAATGACAATGACAATGGTAATGGTAATGATAATGGTAATGGTAATGGTAATGATAATGATAATTCTGATTATAAGCCTTAGAGAAATCAAAGTATGAGTTTCTTTGGCTCTGATGCCTTAATTTAGAATATAATACAGCTAAACGACTATACAATTAAATATTATTTAGCTTTTGGTTTGTTTTTGCTTAGCAACAATCCAGATTAAAACCTGTGAGTGGATTTGCTTTGGAAAAGGCCAAGCGTGAGAGTCGACGATTGCGCCATTTGCACGATCTCGTACGCGGATTCCTGCTGTATTCCACGTTTGTGTGGATAGTTGTGGTCATCAACTTTGCCGACACTAGTCGCTACAGTCACTTGCTAAAAACCGGGTTGGACTCTGAGCTTGTTGAAACGAATTTTACGACTCTTGATGGTGGTTATCCGAGAAATTTCAGGACAATAAAAAGGTATTTCTAAAAAACATCTTTGAGCTCTGTATATTAAGCATCTCACTAAGTCCTTGCTTAACGACTCAACGTTTAGCGATGTTTCGTTTTAATGACGCTCATCATTTGACACCTTTTTTTCACTTCTCGACGCTCGTTTCTATTTAACGACAAATTTTTTACTTCGCTCAAGGCAAATTTTTATTTTATCAACAACATTTTTACTTATTTTGATGAATTAAAACAGAACATATTGCATTATTCTGTTTTAAAAATGTACTAATAATGTAAACAGTCTTATATAAGTATAAACAGTATTTTATAAGTTCTTGCTTCCCGACTGCTGACTATATCCTAGCCGTTTACATCAAGTGAGACATGCCGGCAAACCTTATGCATGCAACCTGTTGCTACAGCAACCAGACCAAGTATCTTGACAAAATTCCCAAAGTCGTCCCATAGCTTGGCTTTGACTCTGCAGTGTTTATTGTTTAATGATTTAAACATTAATGCAATAGCAGGTGCTATAGTTAGGTAAATAAGGTAAGATATACAGGTGGTTTCAAGCAAGTAGGAAGAAATTAATAAGTAGAAATATGAGTAAAGCTCTTAAGTATTTTAGTTATATGATTTAACCAGCATTGATTCTTGCCTCTGGAACGCATCTCAATTCTTTTACATTACTTTCTATGGAAGTCTTGGCTTCGTTTAACGTTGCGTTTTGCTGGAACGCATTAGCGTCGTTAAGCGAGGACATAATGTAAAATTGTCAATATCCTGCCAATGCCTATTTTATTACTGAACATATTTTACGTATAAATAATTTCTCTTCTTTACGTTTGCTGGTAAATAGGGCAGAGGGTTTCTGGGAGTGGAGTGAATTGGTGCTGATACCGTGGCTGTCGGAAACCAGTATGAATAATTCGTACAAGATGGTACTGGGCTCCATTAGAGTAAAAGTAAACAGAGTTATACGAGGTATGCGAATTCATTCTTTATATGTATTATCTCATCAGCTTTGATGTCTTAATTAAGCAGTAATTAGCGAATAAATGCCAAATTGCAGATTACTTTAGTTTATTATTTTTAATTCGCATAATATACAGGTTATTTTCGTTTCACCTATGCGACTTATGACTGTTCAACTTTACAATCCGACCACAACTTGTTTATTTAATTATACAAAACCAACTCTAACTCAAATGAAATTTAAATGGCTTCAATAAATTCATCGCAATCGCCACTATATTAAGTGCACATAAACATATGTCTTGCGTGCACCGCTTGAATATACGTAGAACATGCGAGTCTGATTTGCGTCCAGTTTGTCTTATGACCAATCCGCCGGAACTGATTGTGGTCATAAGTCAATGACTACCTGTTTTCCGTTATGAGTTTTGTTTTTATTTCAATATCATTTTGTTGATAATTTTATGAGAAATAAAAAGAAAGCAAATATATACACATTGCAGACACGTGGTTGAAACATGAATATAACTTGTTATTAAAAAATTGTATACTAGCTGGATATTAGTTATTGTTTTGTGATAACTCTACATATGTTATATTTTATATCTTGTATTGAAACGTGTCACATGTTTGCTTATTATTTCAGACTGTGATTTTGTAAATGATAACTTGCACTTGGGAACATGTCGCAGGGAGTTAGAGGACACAAATGATTACCATCTAGACTGGATAATGGCAACGGAAAACGAACATTCTGCATGGTTATATACGGCAACTACAGCTGGGAGGTACTTTTCCGTTCATAGTGGAAAATTCATAAGTTCCATTCTTTGCTAACCTGTAATATCTATTCTATATAACATGTTTATTTGCTAACCTTTTGGACTGGGTTCATGTTCTAGTGGTGAGTACAGAGGTGAAACAGGATTGTTTAGCGGTGGAGGATACGTGGAAGAATTTTCCACCTCTGTTAATCGCTCTGGATGGTTGGATCAGTTAAATACATTAAAACAGAATAACTGGATCGACAACAAGTGAGTCATTTTGTTGTAGCACATAAATAAATTTTTGTTTTACTGTGATTAAATTAAACGATTAGGTAGCTATTTTAAACAATCTGTATTAATTCTATTGATATTAGCATAATAACACAAAAAACTGTGGTAATTTGGTTGCACTGCTTTGTGTGTGTGCATGTGTGTGTGCATGTGTGTATGTGTATGTGTGTGTGTGTGTGTGTGTGTGTGTGTGTGTGTGTGCGTGCGTGCGTGCGTGCGTGCGTGTGTGCATGCAGGGCTGGTGCTCGTTCTATAATTCCTAGGTTATGTCCTATACTTCCTATAAAATCATGAATTCTCAATTAAATGAGAATGTTATTGGTATTTTTTACGCATAACCACAATCAGATATTATAAGTACATATCTTCATGACTATAATACCAATTTGCAAAGAAATTGTGAAAATCGCTCTAGTGTAAGGTTAGAAACTTTCGTTTTTAAAGAAAAATGTCCTATAATTCCTATATTTTTTCAAGAAATGTCCTATATTTCTTTAGAATAATGTCCTATATTTTTGGAAAGTAGAGTACGAGCCCTGTGTATGTGTGTGTGTGTGTGTGTGTGTGTGCATGCGTGCGTGCATGTATGCGTGTGTGCATATGTGTGTGTGAAGGTGATTTCATGTGCTAGTGTTATCATAAGTTAGCATGTGTGTGATGAACTGCATTTGCTAAGAGTTGAATATTCCTTAAATAACAGCAAATCTTGTATACGATATACGATACGCATATCACTACATGTAGCCTAACGTACAATTACATACCTACTACATAATTACACATAAAGCATTAAGATTTGTGTCTTCAAGGAAATGTTAGTTTTAATCATATTACTGTGTTACAGAACGCGGGCTGTGTTTGTGGAATTTACTCTTTATTCGGCAAATGTGGATTTGTTTGGAGTCGTTACTCTGATTATGGAGTTTACAGTTAGCGGAGGCGTGACGACGACATCCGACATTTGGGTAGGAAAATTTCATCGGTGGAGGGAACGGATTGACATCCTGCTTATTTGCGAGGTTTGCAATTATTCTTTTGCTTGAATGTCGACGTTTATTTGAATTTTTTCGACACATTAGTTCACTTTAAATCAGTTGCATTTCTTAAAAAGTGTTTACTAAATTTTTCGTGACATGTTTCAGTGTAATGGCTGTTCTACATGCACTGATTTTACTTTTTGTTTATACAGTGTGTACTTCTCAAATCGCAGTGCTACCTTTGCATAGTAAAATATCAGTATAAAAATTTTGCAGGATTTATCCGTGCACATTAGCCGGTTTGGATAATGGAAACTCAACTACTAACTGAAAAAACTTTTCTTGAAAATGGTCCGATTCCCAAAGTGCAAAATGGGCTGATAACAGTTTTACAATGTCAATTTGTAAATTAATTACAAGCTTATTTAGCATTACTTGAAGATTTAAACAGAGTTTTTAATCCTCACAAGTGTTTATTGTATTTTAGGTTGTTGTCTTTTTATTTTGGGTGTATCTTGCAACTAAATGGATTCGATCATTGAAGACCTCCAAGCTCAAATATCTCAGAAGTTTCTGGAATATCGTTGACACTGCAGTTGTCCTGCTGTCTGCTCTTAATCTTGGTTTTTATGTGTACAAAATCATACACATTACTCAGGTATATTAGTTAGTTAAAATCAGTTTCATATTTATCTAGTCAGCTCTTGTTACAGTCAGCTAGTTGTGACTAGTGGTAAGCTGCTGGCTTATCTCGCTAATGATTGGGTGTTAGTTGGAAACTGGCTTGGGACTGTTTCATCTGGCATACCGCCCTGATTGCTCACCTCATTGGCAGAAAATGCGATGATGATATCTCTGCCATTTCACGTTCTTTTCAGAACTTTATCCTTTATAATAAGCGTTTTCACAGTTTCGCTGTACGCGTGTGGAGTTGCTTTAGGTCAAATGTTAAGTGTACCACAGCAATGCGTCTTAATTACAACCGTCCTGTTGATGTGTGGATAAAGCAAAGTTGTGTACCGCATCGGCTTAGTAACTTCAGTTGTTTTACATGGACTTTACTTAATTATGCATTAATCTGTGTGTAGAGTGATTATAGACTCCTACTAGCTGGTTATTTCTTGGGAACGTAAAAAAATGAACTAGGTAAGGTTCCAGCTAATTCTTAAAACTGTTACTTATTGGAGTAGCTTGGGCTGCGAGGCGTTGTTAAGTGTACACAAATGCGTTGCCTGCTACACTTAACCTTTGACCTTTTCACGATCATCATCAATCACTGGAATTGTGAAAAGGCTTATTGACTACCTTCTCATCCTGCAGTAACCATCTACTACAGTAGGAGACTTGGTTAACGTTCAGTTGCATAAAAAATTTATTTTGCGCTGCTTAGTACCGACTGACCCACTGTAAATCAGCATACTAACTTTGCACAGTCACATAAAATAAAGCTTTTATCACAGTGTTATTGTGCTTATTTATATTACAAGATACTGGCAATAGTTTGAGGAGGAAGAGTTTCTGTTTGTAAGATGTACAGCGATGGACCAAGTTTTTAATTTGCATTATAAACTTTACAGACTTGGAATTTCATGATCGCAAACCGATCTCAGTTTACCAGTTTTCGTAAGACTGCAGCATTGTGTTCCACCTGTACCAGCGTGAATGCTCTTTTACTGTTTTTCCTTATTATAAAAGTAAGTTTCATTTGTACCTAATAGCTTATTCTCAGTTGCATAGTGTCTCTACGAAAGCATAATGTTAAAGGAAAACCGGAACCAATCTTAAACTGTAGGTCAAGACATTCTACTCTTTAAAATATTGAAAGGAAACACACTATTTTTTTCAAAAATTACTTACATGAGAGAGTTATTACCTCACAAACACAATTTCACGTTCATGCCACAAGTTCTTTGCTGTTACTTGCATTTCACCGTTCGCTAGTTAGATGGGCACTATTGCCTGCATTTTGGAAATGGATTGCACAAAAAACGGGTGCTGTACCTTTCAATTCGGATGTGTTCAGTTGTGATGCAGTACACACGTTCGACAGCTCATGTGTGAGCACAGCAGTAAACTTTTAGAAATTTGAATTTTTATCTTAAAACTTGCCTAGTTTTAGTTCAACTCATATCTGCTGGGTATATTTCAGAATGCCTATCACAAATTATCATCAACTGCTGTTGGTATAAAATATACTATTGTAAGTTGAAATTTTCATAGGTGTGCTATATACTCCTCAGAACTGAAAAAATAACCATTACACTAATCTCTCCATTTTTTACTAACATACTAACCATAATCTTTATATATTTACAAAATTTTGATCATAAACTGTCATAATTACCTTTTTAAACAGCCCCAAATTGCCCTCTGGTTGGCCCCTATAAGCTTCCTTAGTCTCCCTTAAACATACATAATCTAATGTTGTTGTTTATGTTAATAAGTTGACATTATTGGTAATATCTATTTTACGTACTATCATTTGAAATCTGTTGTAAAAATTGCAGTTATGTTAATTCAAATAAATTGAAATTGAAATTGAAATATCCCATACAGGTGTTAGCTGTCCGTTAACTGAGTTCTTTCACAAAATTGCCTACCTGCTTAATGTCTATGATCTCATTGTTTGTTACTACACATTTTTGATCTCATTTCTTTCTTGTAGATTACCAGACATCTCAAGTATAAAAAATGGATGAGTCAATTTGGAACTTGCATTTCCTTGGCTTCTCAATACCTATTAGGCTGTTGTTTTATTTCTGTTTTGTTGCTCGTGGCTTGTGCAAGTTTTGGACATTTGGTAGGTATTTCTAACGATTTTATTTTTCAATTTTTTTATGTATATCAAACAAGTGACGTAAACATATCACTTTTACCACGAAACAACATTAGCAATTTCAGAAAACACGATTAATGTGAGTTTTTTCATGAACAAGTAAGTTACGTATGTCTTAAAAATGAGGTAAGTTGAGTATTATGTGACAAGAAGTTGATATAAAATCATTTTAGAGACTAATGTATCGGAAAAGCTAGAACTGTTGTTCTATGGGGTGGTTTATAGTTTATTTACTGTGGTGTATGTTAAAGCAAAACCAGACCCAGAACCAATCTTAAACTGTAGGTCAAAACAATCCACTCTTTAAAATATTGAAATTAAACATAATATTTTTTATAACATAACATAACATAACATTATCATACAAACACAATTTCGCGTTCGCACCACTAATTCTTCGCTGTTACATGCATTTCGCCATTCGTTAGTTAGACGGGCACTAGTGCCTGCATTTCGAACTGCAGTGCACAAAGAAAAACAGGTGCTGTACCTCTCAGTTCAGGTATGTTAGTTCGTGACGAACTGAACACGTCCTACACCTCATGCGTGAGCACAGCGGTAAATTTGAAATTTGTCTCTTAAAACTTGTCTACTTTTATTACAACACACTGAATATCTTACAGTAGCACTGTACTTCAATTTTCGCTTTCACAAACACGTGCAACATGCTTGTGGAATATTTCTGATGTTGAAAATTATGTTAGTTTGTGACGTCATCACTAGTTGGGCCCACCCTCTGTTATTTAAATATCAGAAGAGTTTTGCAGTATTAGTTGTTTCAAAATGTATACTTTTTATCGGACTTGAAAATGGGGTGGTATATAAAAAAATCTGTCTTCCTTTAAACAAATATGTTTGTCTACAATGATAAGGAGCCACAAAAAGTTATAAATCAACAGATTTTTATCTCAAGGTTTTTGTGACCACGGCACGTGATTTTCGATCATTGTGGTCAAGCGTGATGGCAACTATTGGCCTGACTCGTGGAACAACAACTGTGGAAATGTCGAGCTCTGGCTTCTTTGTCTCCTCTGCATTCGTCTTCCTTCTCTTCTGTTTCACATTGATACTCATACGTGGTTTAAGTTTCGGCTGTCTGCGATTTGCGTATAAGTAAGTAGAAATTAATGATTTTATGTACGACTGTGAATATAATGAGATTTCAGAGCTTGAAAAACATCTGTTTATCCATTAGTTTTTTTGTATACATGCTCTATTATTCATTTGCTTGTATAACTATGATATTGCTTAACGTTTGTCTTTATTCTTAGTAAGAAAGTAAGATGGTACACTCATGTCTTGGTTTGCCAGACAAAAGTGGGAAGATGCCAGTCCGAATTTAACAAATGTCTGTGTTTTCTGATACTAAGTTAATATAGTATGCTAATATAGTTGGACTCATGGTAATGTAGAATCAATCACCTAAATGCAAAAGTACATAAAAACTGTCAGCACTTGAGTGTATAACTCCGCATTATTCACTCTAAACCACTTACACGTTCGCTGATCAAACCGCTAAACACGCTGACATACAAGCTACACTCGCGTCGTGTCCATAGTGTGCAAGACATTACATCAGTAAAAGTGAGGTACGGCAAATCGAGATATGAGCGCACTTGAATAAGGGAGGAATAGCAAATGATCTGATTACAGTAGCAAAATTTCCTGTTGAAGCTAATTAACTAAAGTTTATAGTTTTCAGTTTAGAATTGTTGGCTTTTATAGCAAAAGTTTGGCTAATATGAAAGACATTTTACGTACAAAGTTCAAATTGCCTAGTTTATTCAGTTGTTGATTTTTCAGGACCACAAAGGAGAGATTATTTTATGCTAATCAGCAGGACAATATTGATTGGGAATTGGTTGATTTTGCAATGAAGCGATTCAAACTGTGGGCTGGAATCATTAAGCCTAAACCGGTATGACACTTTTGTAACATTTAAAGTTTAAAATTTTATTGTCCATAGAATACTTTCTAATTTTTTAATAATCATTGTTTCAAACTCTGTACTTGGCCATTTTTACATATGTACAATTGTATGTTTTAGTCCCACTTGAAGAACCTTTCCACTTGCCAACTGATGATACAGTAATCTCTGTAATCGCATAGTTTTTTATGTGGGCAGTTAATCCTGTTGAGGAGTATTTGTGAAATTTCACTGATAAATTCACATCAGAAAAATTGAAGTTAAGCCTACTGGTTTAACTGTCGGTGCTGATATTAAATAAGATAAAATTGAATACTTGAAAGAGCCAGCTTCCAGGAATCACCATGCTTGTTGAGTGACGATCCTTTTGTCATAAATTGTGCAAAATGTAGAAGTTGTGTTTTATTCTTATAATGCTTACTGCTGTGGTTCTTCATTATGTAGACTTGGATTAACTCTTTACCTGTTGTGTTCTTTTTTGTTCTCATGTGTTCGGCAATTTGTTTTTACATTTCTTCCGTTACAACATGATTTATTTTGATAAGTCAAATTCTAATCTGTTATTTTGTAGTTTCAGTTTGTGCGTTTGTATCATTCATGTATTATTTATTCTTCTTTTTGGCTTCATTTAAAGTTTAGTAATGGCTTCATTAGCCGAAACGATTGTCGCTCAATAAAGATAAAAAATCGTGAAGATAAAATTGATTTATTTTCAAAATAAATTTGTTCAGAAAAATCCTCATCACCCCATTACCATAAGTAAGTTGCTAAGATTGCTAACCACAAAAGATTGATACACTTATGCAGTCGTATATTAATGACATTATCGACCTTTCGCTTGTCTATTTTCGCACATAAGGAAAAACAATTGATTTGTTTTTCTTGGATAATCTTGCTGTGATGCTAAAGATTATTGATGCTATAAAGTCGTTAGGCTTTTTTCACATATTTTTTTCACACATGAATGCTCAGCCAGTCAACGTAGAGCACATTGATGTTGTATTCTGGGCTCTGCTGCTTGCATTAAGCATTGGTTAATTGTGTTTGTAGGCGAATGTCTCTACATAAAAGTGGTGCAATTAATGAGTGGTCAAGAAAAATTTCAGAAAACACTACACACGTTAAAACTCCTGTTGCTTTAAGGAAAAAAAAGTATATTACACCAAGCTTTTAATGATTAACTTTAACTTTGTATCATTTAGCAATTTTTAATCTTCATGGAACCTGTGAGTGTCTGCTGATAAAAGTACTCATTATAAATTACTCAATAGCATTAACGATGATTTACTTTTAGGCGTTTCGCCAGGTGAAATTTACCACACAGCCTACTAAAACTATTATGGTAGAACGTCACAGTTATAGCCCCGATGTTGACGATGTTGATGCAAGTGAAGAAACAGGTAAAGGTACTGAAATGGACAGGTACCTTGAAGAAGAGATAGCTTTGTATGAAAAAAATGAACGGCTTCACTCTACGTGGAACTGTTTAGTCGAAACGTTGGAGAGCATCGAAGCTCTGGAAAGTCAAAATGATTGCCTCGCCAGCTTATTTATTGACGAAGCAGCACGACTGAAAAGTATTGCAAGAAAAACCAAACAGGATGGTAAAGTTTCTCAACCAGATAAATTTAGCGCCAACGAAAACGAAGATATTGATATCCATGGAGACTTTGCTGAGATGAACAAGCAAAGTGCAACAAGCAAAGGAAATCTACCTTCAGCTGTAACATATAGATCGCCACTTCCTCCATTTGAGAAGCCACACAACACTGACATTAGAAATGATGAGTTTGCTGAAGATGTAGAAAGTTTTGCACATATTTCTGCAAATACTAGCCGGCAAAGTACAGCTGTATCTGAAAAGAGCAACTCAAGTGTGCATACTGTTGAGTGTTTTCTAAGCGTTGCTGAGCTCGAGGAGAGCATTTCTGTCGGAGATGACTCCAGCAGTTTAACTTCTCGAGACACTCCAGAGAGGTCGGCATCGTTATCCAGTGTTCATAATGAGTTAGCAGTTAATGACAAAAGCATTGAAGACTTGGAGTTGAGTAGATCGTGGCAGTTTGGCGTGCCTGCAGGTGACGTGGCAGTGTCTGAGTCGGACGTCTCCAAGAAGCCAGAAGAAACTCCGACTCCGATCAGCAAGGCTTCCTTGGACGATGATGATTCAGAGAATCCTCAATCTAATTTAAGATTCGTAGAAAAATCAAGATTGGTGCGGTCTACACCACACCTGGAGGCAGACACGCTGCAGAACACCAACCTTTCAAATAGTTTCTCTTCTGTTATTGCTGAGAATTCTCATCCTAACAACAAACAAAAAGAACCTGTACCTCTAGCAGTGAGCCGCTTTTCCCTTGTGAAAAAGTTCCGTAATCAGAGTGCTAATAATGCCGATCAACTTCGCGTTTGGCCCGAGGCAGCATCGGCGAATGTAGAACGACCGAAGAGCGAGTACAGTTCCAGAAGTAAGCAACGATTTGCTCTAAACACTCCTGCCAATATTTCAACTTTACGAACCAATGCTTGGACTGATTCCGGCAATTCAATATTGAAACAGTTGAATTTTAAAAACCCTTTTGGTGTGAGAGGTAATGAACATAAACCATTGCAAAAGTAGATTGTTACATATATAAAGAGTTTAAACCATGCTGAACCAAATAATTGTTATTTGCTAATTATGTGTATATTTTTTAATTGTATAATATTGTATACTACATTTTATGGATCAAAATAGTGCAATATTTTAAATATGATGTTCTTTTGCCTAAGAAGAAGTTTTTCAAGATGTGCATTTTAAACTCGTAATTGTTTTGTTTAATATCGTCAATTATATATAAGTTGTAACATGTAGATAATTCTTATTACAAAGTATCTTATCCTTTATATTCGACTGCTAACATTTAACTTAGGTTGTCTAAGCTAGCTTTAATGAATAAGGCAATTTCATTACCTGCGTTGTGTTTTATAATCCAATGCACCTATTACAGAAATTCGTCGTACAAAGCAAATTAATGGATTTCATTTGCTGTTTTTATTGTAGGATTGTTCATTGGGGTTATTTTTGCTGTGTGGAACAGTTATAAAAGTCTTGGGCTATTTTTCTTTAATTGTGGAATACTTCATCTTTGATACCTTTTTATTTTTTTTTAATTTACATGTTTGAGCATTTAGGTGATTTCTGTTCTAGGATTTTATACTATGTACTATGTATTTTACTATGTACATTTTTTGCATATGTTTCAATTGGCACTAAATTTTTTGTAGAGTTCATTCACTATAAGAACTTGGGTGATTTCAGTTGTTTTTGAAAGCCAGTGTGACTTGGCCTGCATTTTTAAAGTTCGTCTTGTCACCATTATGTAATTTTAGCTATTTCTGTGATATGCGACATTGTGTCATTGTAAATATGTAATGAATTTGACAATATTGACATGCCGTCATTTGCATAGCGCTATGAATGATTGTTGTACATGTATTTAGCCTAGTGTAAAATGCAGTTTTCTTTACCTTAATCTAGTGTAAAATGCAGTTTTCTTTACCTTAATCTAGTGTAAAATATAGTTTTCTTTACTTTAATCTAGTGTAAAATGCTGTTTCCGTTACTTTAGCCTGGTGTAAAATGCTGTTTCCGTTCCTTTAGTCTGGTGTAAAATGCTGTTTCCGTTACTTTAGTCTGGTGTAAAATGCTGTTTCCATTACTTTAGTCTGGTGTAAAATGCTGTTTCCGTTACTTTAGTCCAGTGTAAAATGCTGTTTCCGTTACTTTAGTCTGGTGTAAAATGCTGTTTCCGTTCCTTTAGTCTGGTATAAAATGCTGTTTCCGTTACTTTAGCCTGGTGTAAAATGCTGTTTCCGTTCCTTTAGTCTGGTGTAAAATGCTGTTTCCGTTACTTTAGTCTGGTGTAAAATGCTGTTTCCGTTACTTTAGTCTGGTGTAAAATGCTGTTTCCGTTACTTTAGCCTGGTGTAAAATGCTGTTTCCGTAACTTTAGTCTAGTTTAAAATGCTGTTTCCGTTACTTTTAGCCTGGTGTAAAATGCTGTTTCCGTTGCTTTAGTCTAATGTAAAATGCTGTTTCCTTTACTTTAGTCTAATGTAAAATGCTGTTTCCGTTACTTTAGCCTGGTGTAAAATGCTGTTTCTGTTAGTCTGGTGTAAAATGCTGTTTCCGTTGCTTTAGTCTAATGTAAAATGCTGTTTCCATTACTTTAGTCTAATGTAAAATGCTGTTTCCGTTACTTTAGTCTGGTGTGAAATACTGTTTCTGTTACTTTAGTCCAGTGTAAAATGCTGCTTCCGTTACTTTAGTCCAGTGTAAAATGCTGTTTCCGTTACTTTAGTCCAGTGTAAAATGCTGTTTCCGTTACTTTAGTCTGGTGTAAAATGCTGTTTCCGTTACTTTAGTCCAGTGTAAAATGCTGTTTCTGTTACTTTAGTCCAGTGTAAAATGCTGTTTCCGTTACTTTAGTCCAGTGTAAAATGCTGTTTCCGTTACTTTAGTCTGGTGTAAAATGCTGTTTCCGTTACATTAGTCTGGTGTAAAATGCTGTTTCCGTTACTTTAGTCTAGTGTAAAATGCTGTTTCCGTTACTTTAGTCTAGTGTAAAATGCTGTTTCCATTACTATAATCTAGTGTAAAATGCTGTTTCCGTTACTTTAGTCTGGTGTAAAATGCTGTTTCCGTTACTTTAGTCTGGTGTAAAATGCTGTTTCCGTTACTTTAGTCTGGTGTAAAATGCTGTTTCCGTTACTTTAGTCTGGTGTAAAATGCTGTTTCCGTTACTTTTGTCTGGTGTAAAATGCTGTTTCCATTACTTTAGTCCAGTGTAAAATGCTGTTTCCGTTACTTTAGTCTGGTGTAAAATGCTGTTTCCGTTACTTTAGTCTGGTGTAAAATGCTGTTTCCGTTACTTTAGTCTGGTGTAAAATGCTGTTTCTGTTACTTTAGTCCAGTGTAAAATGCTGTTTCCGTTACTTTAGTCTGGTGTAAAATGCTGTTTCCATTACTTTAGTCTGGTGTAAAATGTTGTTTCCGTTACTTTAGTCTGGTGTAAAATGCTGTTTCCGTTACTTTAGTCTGTTGTAAAATGCTGTTTCCGTTACTTTAGTCTGGTGTAAAATGCTGTTTCTGTTACTTTAGTCCAGTGTAAAATGCTGTTTCCGTTACTTTAGTCTAGTGTAAAATGCTGTTTCCATTACTTTAGTCTGGTGTAAAATGTTGTTTCCGTTACTTTAGTCTGGTGTAAAATGCTGTTTCCGTTACTTTAGTCTGGTGTAAAATGCTGTTTGCGTTACTTTAGTCCAGTGTAAAATGCTGTTTCCGTTACTTTAGTCTGGTGTAAAATGTTGTTTCCGTTACTTTAGTCCAGTGTAAAATGCTGTTTCCGTTACTTTAGTCTGGTGTAAAATGCTGTTTCCGTTACTTTAGTCTGGTGTAAAATGCTGTTTCTGTTACTTTAGTCCAGTGTAAAATGCTGTTTCCGTTACTTTAGTCTGGTGTAAAATGCTGTTTCCGTTACTTTAGTCTGATGTAAAATGCTGTTTCTGTTACTTTAGTCTGATGTAAAATGCTGTTTCTGTTACTTTAGTCTGGTGTAAAATGCTGTTTCCGTTACTTTAGTCTGGTGTAAAATGCTGTTTCCGTTACTTTAGTCTGGTGTAAAATGCTGTTTCCGTTACTTTAGTCTGGTGTAAAATGCTGTTTTTGTTACTTTTTTAACCAACTATTTTGTTTTTCGCTGTTAAAAAAGCATGGCGATTTTTACTGAAATTGTAATTTTACAGTTTCAACAAGAGAAATTTTATTCTAGTTCAGCTCACACGATATTTTACGTGGAAATGTCGTTTTTAAAGCCAGTGTGTATTATTTTCAAATTTGGATATTCCAAGATTTAGTAATACTTATACAGTGTCAATCACAAGTTTGCAATTGGCAGTTTTGTGGAGTTGCCAACAGATGGAGCAGAATTACACTGACAAGACAAAAGTTGTACCTAACACTATCGGTATGTTTCTACGCTACAGATGGACTTCTCCAGCGAAAGACTTATATTCAGTAGACAAAAACTAAACAAAAAAGCTGGTTTCACAATACCGTTTAATTTTTATCTTTTACAAAATTAATGCCATTTACAAAAAAAGTGGAGAAAATTGTGAGAAACTGGTACTAACTAGTAAATTCATTATTTTTTCCAACATTGAGTGTAAAGTTTCAGTACCTCCACACACACGAGATGATCATTAACTAACATTTAGGTAACAAAAGTTAATATAACTAATAAATATATTGTGTAGTACTTCGTTTTGAGTGGTAAACAGTAAACACACAGAATTTCATAATGCTTGCAGAACCGTATTGGTCTAGCAGAGGCAGGTTTAATTGCTTCATACTTAAACTTTACAACTACAGCTAGAGCATTGTGATAGTAATGAAATCTTCCTCTTATTAAGACTACAATTTATGTACAAGAATGTGAAATGAAAACAATAAACACTTACAATCTTAGATTACGTATATGTCAACAACAACAAGAACAACGTTACAGATGCCACTCACCTTTCATTCACTTCACAGTGGAGAACAATATTTAAAGAACGAAAAATAGATTTATAGCAATAAAAATTAAATTTAGATTAATCAAATCCACAACCCTACAATGAGTAGAATGGATAAACAAAAAACTTTCGTGTGCATGGTGTACAAATAGTTTAATCCAATCACAACAAATTCCATAAACAACTTATCAATACTGAATTTTCAGCCCACGACAAGACTGTACCTAATACTTACCTACACTGCATATATTACATTATAATTACCTATAATAAATAAAGCATACAATGCAGATGCTTGATTAAATCCTATAGACAATAACTATACCTCACAAACATTGTGAGGACAGGTCTATACGATTTCAATCGTTTAAGGGCTTTCACTATGCCAGACGTTTGCAGTCAGCAACTACACATAACACATTACGTACAGTATACATCTTTTTGATTAAACGCGCGTGTCATCGTACTAAGCTAAATTAATTAGCACAGTACTGTTCACATGTTTTGAAAAGTAATACTGCTAACCTAGCAACATTTATTATTAGTATGGAAAATGTACTGACTTAAATCTGGCCTCAAGAGGCCATCACTACAGCATGGAAAATGTACTGGCTTAAATCTGACATCAAGGGGGCATCACTACAGTATGGAAAATGTACTGGCTTGACCTCAAGGGGGCATCACTACAGCAATTTCAGTGCCAGAAACACGTGAATAAAAGACAAGCAAAAAATTTTTTGTTAGCAGAAGTTTGTACACAAGTATCACATGATAATCTGTGGTGGAATGTACATGCTTGTGTCTGGATGCTAACAGCTTTACAACATTACCATGTAACAACAGCTTTATATTACAACATGTTCACACGGTGAAAATACCTTTACAAAACGCTTTACACAATTTACAGGTGTTACAACAAGATTACATTATTTACACTTAAACGTGCTGATCATTACTCAGCAGACCTATCTACATGTAAATTTCTACTCCACTATAAAGTACTAATATGAGTAACACAACCTTTTTTACTTGATAAACAACTTTATGCATTTTAGAACTGCATAAATCATATATGTTATGTAAAGCACAGTTTAGACGACAGCCTGATCCATGCTCATGGATAGAAAAAAATACAAAATGATAAACGAAAGTAGAAAAAGAAATACTTCCATAATAAAAGCGCATAAAATTTTACACAAACCTAGCAAGCTATTAAAACACTAAATTTTTAAACACTTGACACAACTGCTTAATGATTGTGTAGCAATTCATGGATATAAAAAACGGTAATGTCACAAGTAACAATAAATCTATGCAAAAGTTAAATTAGTTTTCAATTAATCATACAAGTAAGTGAGAAGGAGACAACAAAACAGTGTTATTTTGAGAAATACAATTTACAACACAGCAACATAAGTTAGTGCGAGTAAATGAAAGAAGCAGATGCAAAATTTAGTAAAAGCATCGCGGCTAAATCTTTCGGCAGTGAACGCTAAATAAATGAAAAAAATAAATGCACTACCTTTTGAATCACAAATGATTTTTATTCTGAACATCAGATTTTGTGACCAAAATGCGCGTATGTACAAATAGAGTCATTTTCTTTTTGGGCAGAGAATCGACTGATGTAAGTTTTGAAAAAAAACATTGAAATAGTCAGCACTATTTGCAAACTGTCATGAGAGTAGTAGTGAATATTTTTTTAGAATATTTATTTATTAGTAAAGGAGACTAAAAAATATTCACTACTCTGACGACAGTTTACAATTTTTTACTATGAATTGCAGACAGAAATGTGAGCAAATAAGCAAAATACGTATGACCTTGTACTTGCTCTTTTGTTGTACAAAACACAGATTTAGATGGTGCGCCATCAGAGAGAGATTGCGAGGCTCGTGCAAAAAGTAACTCAACCACGGGCCACCATGCTGTTGGGGAAGCTGCTGCTTTCTGCTACTTCGTTATTATGCGTTTGTGTGAAGTTTTTGCTATAATTTTCGTTACGTATACTCCGTGTAGCGAATTTACTCGCATATAGCAAAATAGTTAAAAGTTGCAACCTACTAAGTTACCTGTAAATGTTCAAATCGGACAAAAAAGCATCAACAAGATCTTTTTACACGTAACAGCATCCTACACTTTCATTTAAATGAAAAACTATTACATTATTCTTATCGATGGTCTTTCATTTGTAAAATGCTTTCAAAATGTTCAAAAAACTGCTAAACTATCATCACTAATTGTTATTATATTAAAGTAATTGGTCATGTATAAGCTACACTTGTAACTGTAGGCCTAATTGTGTGAATTACAGTAGCACTAACTTCAGGAAAACTGTAAGGGTACACTTGTAACTGTAATTGTGTGAATTACAGTAGTACTAACTTCAGGAAAACTGTAAGGGTACACTTGTAACTGTAATTGTGTGAATTACAGTAGTACTAACTTCAGAAAAACTGTAAGGGTACACTTGTAACTGTAATTGTGTGAATTAGAGTAGCACTAACTTCAAGAAAACTGTAAGGGTACATAGCCACCACGTCCGCGCCAGTTTTTTTCATCTAAATTTCAATTTGTGTTAAACATGCACAGTATATAATCTCTTCATTTACCTCACCCACTTATTTTTTGAAATTTAATAAAGTTCGTTATCATTATGGTTAATGATCACAGCACAATGACCAGACCTTAATCTTAATCATTTATAATATTTCCATATTGTAGACTATCTATTATCAGACTGTTGTTTTTATGCAGCTGGCCTCAATTAGGAGTTACCGCTGCATTTTTAATGTAGTTTCATGCGCTAATCCTGTCAGAAGTTAGACCATAACATTTAAATAAATTTATAGATATTTATTGATACGTTTATTGTGTATATTCATCAGTTAAATGCAAATAATTATTATGGTTTTACTTATTACTTATTGTAGGGCTTAATAACAAATCAAAAGTTCCAATAAATGCGGTTTTTCTGACAATGGTATTCTGATGTTCCTTTAATACAGGGTTGTATTGGTGGATTGTACATTACTCGGCTTACGTGAGCGGATAGTGAGGAAGTTATAACAACGATGACATGATCAGCTGACTTAAATCTTATCAGTGAAGTTTGAACAGAAGAAGCAACGTTATAAGCACAAAAAGAACTGTATCTATTCCCCGAGATTGTAATGGACGAAAACGTTCAGAAACAACAGACTTCATCTTCATCTCTGTGTGATGAACTGAGGACTGATGTTAAGTAAATGAAATGTCGAACAAACTATCAGCTAGACTGAACTTCAATGCTAGTACTAGTATAAAACTAGTCTAATACGGGAGCGAAATAACAATTTGATTAAAGTGTAAAAAAATTTCACCAGAAATGGCTGCAATTATATTATTAAATGCAGACCTAAACTTGTATAGATTAAGTTACATTTTTGATGGCTAATGGAAGGTCTCTATTACTGCAATCAGAAAAAACAAAAAGGCTATTTTAAATTTCTTTTAGCGGCCAAAATATAGATATAAATATACGCTAAACGCTATTAAAAATACAACATGTGGCGCTCTTGAGTGTCGTTCGAAGTATTGTTCCATACGTAAGCTAGCAATCTCTCTATATGCAAGCTCTTCATCTGAATCTGTGTGCTCAAAGCAATTTACAAATGCAAATGGACCCAGCAGTTATTTCAGTAGATGCATCTCCTGTTCAAGTCAATAAACACAAGTATTTGAAGAACAAATTTTCCAAGTTTTCATTTCCTACTTACTTCCTGGTAGATTTACGATGTAACTGCAGTAAAAAAAGGTGCCGAAATGTTGCGCATAATTCGAGTACAAACAGCTGCAAAACATAAACCCAAATATACTGCATGCAGCTGATTTTAATAACAGGAAGAAACTTTCTGAAAAGTGGAACCGTCACGCTGAAATACTTGGAAGGAGTTACAGAGGTTAAAACACTTTCCGAGTGATTAAAGGAAAGAGCATACAGATTATTTACTGTTTGTTGGTAGCTTCTTGTTTATGCTGCACATTAATGGTGGACTAGCCAATAGCTAACAGGAAAAAACACAGTTTTCAAAATGCTTGTTAAAAACAAAAATTAAAAACCAAATTCACTGAATCAAATTAACTGGATTTTCTCTTAGATAAAAATCCAAAATCCACTTGTACATGAATTTCTTTTCTACTTTCACCTTTATGGAGATTTCAGTGCAATAAAAGTACGAAAATTAAAAATCAGACTTAAAAAACGTAAATTAGTGACTTTAAGAGTGATAGAATAATGTTAACTTACTTGAATGCACTGACCTGTGAATTAGTTTAATTTGAGTGAACATAAAACAACCAATATCGTCCAATAAAAGCTGCTTAAAAAGAAAATGGCCGCTACACAAACAGAATTTAAATGTCAGACGAAGCATAAAACAAAATGTGAGCGCTCTCTCTGCGATACTAAACGTCAACCACGGCTAATTTGGCAAAAACCAATTAATTCGTTATAAATATTTAATCGAGCAATAAAGCTAGCGCTCCTGCTGCTGTTGCATTTAATTAAAACACAAATAAACTAAAATACAGCAGAAAAGCGACCAAATATGGGCAATAAAATTCAGCTAACATTAAAAAGAATACAGTGCACCATGAGTTACACAAGCTACATATGTGAAAAAATAAGGAACTTGGAATATGTACAAAATGGATGAGAGAGAAAAACTTCAGAAATGGTCGCAAGACGTCTTAACAAATAGGTAAAGCACGTACAATGAAACAATTTACAATATACTTAAAATTTACTACTAAGTGATAAGCTAAGTATCACCATAACTGGATGTCTAACAGTATCTACACAGTGTACACGATTCTTTACAGTTGCTATGGTAACGCTAAACATTTGCAGCTCCATAGGAATTTTGATTATACACGTTGTTGCGTAAACTGTCATTATACTGAAAAAACAAACAACTATTATATAAACATTGCATGATTTATTATATTATACTGTTTTATATAGTTTGGCATCCACAGGCTATACTGCACTCAGTGGCAGCGCTTATAGGATGTTGGTGGCACGACTGGAACGTAGTTCACAATTAAACCAATCCCCTATGATGAGACGAAGGACTTGCAGCTTTGTCTTAGCCACATTTCACAACATTTTCCTCAACGAGGTAAATAAGTAAAGGCAGCATGATAGACAAAACTGCACTGTAATAGCTTCCCTGGCGAGCACTCATCCATTTGCTACCTAGTCACAGCATTGCTAACTTCAGCGATCATAATCAGATCATGAAGCTATTTTGCTTGACAATAATTCATGTAGATTAATGTACATGAACGAACAAAAAAAAATGCAATTAAGTTAAAAGAGAAAGCAAGGACACATTCAAGAAACACAAAATAGGAACCACATTTGTAAATTGCTGTATTTACACACACAAGTTTTTGCTGGGTAATCTTACCCTAGTTAAAAGTAAAGCAAAGCCAAAACATTGATGAAAATGCACAAAGTACAGAAGGCATCTTATTTTTTATCGCTTTTCTCTTCCTTCTTCCTGGTTTTACATTCTTTACCTCCCAGAATTTTTTGAAAATTCAACATCATTCATACGTTTCTGATGAATGCATAAGTCTAGCTGAATCACAATTGTTGTTTTTGTTGTTTTAAAGCTGCACTCAAATTTACATAATGTACACATTGTAGTTAAACTAAACACGTGGTACCACGAAGACTCATAACTGTAGTAATGAAAACATATAAGTACGTACCGCTGGTGGTGGTGAATTATCTTCTGGTACTGTTGAAGCAAGGCTGTGACGATTCGGTGCAGACGGCTCTTCACTCCTGTTGCCTAGGCTACAAAAAACAACGACATGGAGTCATTTACACACTGCCTAAAACTCATGCGATCAAGATCCCAGCAGATAAATTTTTAATCAACTTTCTTATGCCTATATTTGAATTTAAAAAGTGCTAAATACATTTAAATAGATATAAAGTGCTATGTACATTTAAAATGTCAATAACAGTTGTCAAAATTATTGCAATCACTTCTAGAACTACTCTAGTTTTCAAATATACCGCTTCAAACAGTTTTCCCTCAGAAAACACAATTAATGTAAGAAGTACTAAAACCATTTTATTTTTCAAAATCAATGCAAACATCAAACAGCTTTCACTTTGTAAAAATGAGAGTGCCCGATCAGGAAGTTTGCAGTCCAAATTAGTGTAATATCTCAAACACAAAACATTAAAGTAAAACTGTAAAAAATAATGCACTTACAACACTGGCTGTGGATTAGAGCCACCCACCAAACTACCGTATCTCTCTGCTGGATTCGGAGGTGGGCGAGACGGCAGAAACGGATCTTCTTCATCAACCATATAGTATCCACGTCTACAAACATGAGACATTAACATTGAGTAGGTGGTTGAAATGGTACATATTAAAAGGCACAGCCTCTATACCACATCAATACTGTACACTCAAGGTCTATAATTACAAGTTTATGATTTCATGACAACCCTGAAAACCTAGACTGAGCATTGAACATTTGTACAAACAATGACATTGGCAATAGAATGAAAACAAGACAAACAAAGGACTAGAAAATTTACAGTAATTACAATGCGATGAAAATGACTTGCCCTAATGTTAGTCAAGCTGCTAGATGTGTAAATAGGGTTCGTTTTTAGATGTGTGTGTGTGTGTTTGTGTGTGCGTGTGTGTGTGTTTGTGCGTGCGAGTGTGTGTGTGCGTGTGTGTCACGCTGCTAGATGTGTAAATAGGGTTCGTTTTTAGATGTGTGTGCGTGTGTGTGTGTTTGTGTGTGCGTGCGTGCGTGCGTGTCAAGCTGCTAGATGTGTAAATAGGGTTCGTTTTTAGATGTGTGTGTGTTTGTGTGTGCGTGCGTGTGTGTGTCAAGCTGCTAGATGTGTAAATAGGGTTCGTTTTTAGATGTATGTGTCCGTGTTTGTGTGTGCGTGCGTGCGTGTCAAGCCGCTAGATGTGTAAATAGGTTTCGTTTTTAGATGTGTGTGTGTGTGTGCGTGTGTGCGTGGGTGTGCGTGTGTGTGTGCATGTAAACACATGTGCAGTGCATGCTAAAATTAGATAAACCGCTTCATGGGTTACTACCACAAAAAAACAAATACAGATAAACAGACAGACAGGCAAACAAACAAGGGCACATTTTCAAAAATGAATTTTTTCAGTTATGATAACAGCCCTTCTTTCAAACATGTTTTTTGACAACATACTAATACCAGCTTGGTAATTTTGGCAGTGCTTAAATTGCCAAATTCGTAAGTTTTGGCAAAAAAATGAACGTTAGTTAGGCAACACAAGAGACTGCAGTAAAACACAAGTCCGTCACTGACATGGACTTGATAAGATTTCATCAAATGCGCAGGCATAATCGATTTGCTCTCAATGAAATTTTTGTTTCAACATTTTCTTGCTTGTGCAAAGATCGCAAACACTTAATTGGTCTGGAAATTGCCTGGCACATGTTATTGAACATGCAGCCATATTTATGTAGCAAAAACCTGCATCAATGAATAATATGATTCAAGAAATATTTGAACAATGCGTCAATGACTTTTCTCTCTGCAGCATTCTGCTCTCAAGCAAATATTAACTGATCTATGCTGTTCTCGCTTAATCAGTATTTATGAACAACACAATATTAACAAATTTTCCACAATAAACATTCAAAATAAACATTCAGAAATTCTCACGATGCCACAAACCTTTGCTTTTCCTCTGTGGAACGTCTGCTTGCGGATCTACAAGGCCAAAAATAAACACAAAGCACATAAATAGCCAAAGAGCGACACCAGACTGATTTAGTTACATAAACATTAACTTAACAGCGAACGTTTTTGCCTTTTTATCACAGGGAAAGTTATTAGTGAGAATGCTAGTTTAATGTGTGCAGATTAGACATCTATTGACTTAACAGATACACTACCCGTCACCGTGCTTAGCTGATGGCAACTCCAAGATATTACTTAGCAAAAACCATGTCAGTTGCTCAGTGCCCTAGTGTGGACATGTACGTTAAACAGAATTAATTAAACGAGGCATACATACTTGCGGTGAATGTGTATCCATGTCCGAGACGTTACACATATCATCAGAGTCAAAATCAAGCCAGCAGCGACGGCAGCTACCAACATGAATGCACTACCAACTCTATAAAACAAAAAAATATTCTTAAAACTATAAAGTGAAATTAGAAGAAAATTCCAGAAATAAACAAATTAGAATAATGTATCAGAGTTTGAATTAAAATAAGATGAACACAGTATTAAAGGAAAACCGGATGATTGGGTAAACATTGGTTCAGAATAAAGATAACTCTAAAATAGTGAAAACTACAATAGCTTTTTTTAAATCAAAGCTTAGTTTAAATAATATTTACCTCAGAAACTCAAATTTCGTTAAACTTTCAAAGCCACGAGCGGTTCAGCGAATCTACTAAGATTGGCAGCGGCGCCTTTTTGTCACATGGCCAACAAATAGAAGGCGGTACCGTGATAACCATGATCATGAACTGCAGTGTTAGTTCCTTACATCATATGTAAAGCCCATTTTTCGTGACATTGTGCATTTAAACAGTACTGTAACACTTATGCAAATGTGTTTGACGAGCAAGGGAAGATGCCTACCATTGCACAAACTGTGGTTAGTTTCTGACGTAAGCAATAGCTGTGTTCGGTTGCCGTTAATTAACTTTCTAAGCTAATTATTCAAATATAAGGAACAATTGTTAACTTTTATAGGCAAGAAAATGTATATTTTGGACAGTAAATTAAAATGGATGAGTGTAACAATCATCCGGTTTTCCTTTAAGAGCTACAGTTACAAAAACTAAAATATACTAAACAAAATATGGCATAATAATTATGAAAATAATAAAATGGATCACCAATCCAGTTGACAAAAAATTAGAATGAGCAAAGCGAATTTTCATGTTATTGCACTTACTTCTATGAAACAAAATAAAAAAATTGGCCCCAAAACATAGAAAACTATCTGTCAGCCTAAAAATATCAATTTTAATAGTTTTTTAAACACAAAGAAGTTCTTGCCCAGAAATACACACACAGCAGCATATAAAAGTAAATACATTACATTGTAGATGTGCAGATGCTTGTCAGTGCTTTGATGATGTGCTCGTGTACGATGCTGCAGTCTAGCAGGACATCTAGATGTTCCAAACTAATCAAAGCACCATTCAAATCGTAAGACAACGAATTGACCAATGGATCCAACTAAACAAAAATAATGCATTCGGTTTATTTGACTTAATTCAGAAGAATGCAAATTGAATTACTGTTTAAGAGAAATGCTGAAATTCAAGCTGCAAAGCAATAATAAATTGTTGGGAAAATGTTTGAAATTTATGATGTGGATTATTTGTAAAGAGAATTATGTTGACTCCACAGCAGACTTGTCGGAAAATGGGAAACAAGTTTATCGGAACTCTACAGAATTTCCTCCAGCAAAAAAATGAGAAGATTCGTGCAAATATAAAATTTGCAAATTTTTGTAACTATAATTTATAAGCCTTCATAGTGATATAATACATTTGTGCATAGAAAACACTGTTAGCAACAGATTTGGAAGTGCGTTCAGTGTAAACTTTGCTTGCCAAGTTAAAAGAAGCCGCAGAAGCAAGTGGTTTAGTGTGAAATGCGGCAATCACTTAACACATGTGCAGGCTGAGAACACTTACTCATTCTGATGAAGCACTTTTTACTCTGACCTATTTTACAGTGATTCACGTTTTTTATCAGTGACTAATGCAGTGAGATGCACTGAGCATCCGTTTTCTCCAACTCAGTTGAACGCGACAGTACCAATACCTGCTATCGTTAGCAAGCTTTTATAAATAGCCTTAATTAGGGGCGTATTAACCAATAGCCTAACTAGGCTATAGCCTAGGGCCCCATATTTTAGGCGCCAATTTTAAAAAACATTCTTATTCTCCTCGGAAAACGTGAATCCGTTAACATTCATGTAAAACAAGCATTTGTACGGCACACCACAAGCAGTTAATAGAATCTCCAGCTATATAAGTGCCATATAACGAACATATACAAGGTATTACACAACAAACATTTGCCCAGCATGCTTGCATGTAAGAGCAGTTCATATACACGTAATGAACAATAACCATGTAGAAATCAGGTTAACAGTATTACTAATACACCACAAGCAATTATTTAATCTGTTCAGTAATATAACTAATCATAAATTCACAATACAGATGGGTGGAACAGATCTATTAGCCTAAGGTGTCGTGAAGTCATGATATGCCCCTGGCCTTAACATCCATTTTTATGTGAACGTGCAAATAATTTGTGCTGGAATTTATAGTGCGACGTTTTCCTCACAAAATTCACCGACAACTCCAACATGAAAAGTTCAAACGATTCATAACATAGCGGTTTTAACACTACCAAAACTGCACTAGGTCTAAAAAATTTCAAGGACATTTACTTTCGAAAATTACTAATTAAAATAATTTTGTTTTTTGTGTAATAAATGACAATGGATAAAAGCAATCCTAGATACATACTTATGAATGACCTGATATGGATAAAAAAGAATAATACTGTATAAAAGCAACTGCTAAAAAATAATGGTATACAATTATATATATCAAAAATTGCTGTTTTAATTTAAGCCGGCCAAAATTAATTAATATACACTGGTAATCAATATTAGTTCATTACAGGTACTCATTCTATAGGCATAACGAACTTGTGATATACAGTTCACTAACAGTAGCAGTAAATAATACACGTTTTGGATGCTAATCAGCTTCAGTACCCAGCTTATCTATCCTTCATTGTATGAATCTGAATCCTCGCATGGATTTCTATAGGAGATCGTGAAAAGCCAGCGAATAAATCTGCCCTGATAAAACTACAGCTGAAAAGCACTTTGTGCGACATAACCTTTACAGCAAACGAAACGCTTTTCAGCAAAATCCCTTATATGTGACAGTGAATGATGAATGCCTTCGCAAATCAACAGATAATGACTCATTCATGACAACAACTACAGCTGAAGTTAAAAAATACAAAGAATGACAAAGACGTTTGGATGCAAAGATCTATGTAATTTATATAACGTAAAAGGTAAATTCCTGACGTGATACAGTGTACATATAAATCCAGCTTATCATACACGTGATACCAATTAACATGACATCATCGCATTCACTTAATTGTAGTATTCAATTACGTATTAATAGCTGCCCCAGACAAGTAGTCTGGCATTTTACATGGAAGCAATGCATTTAATGGCACAATGTTTGTTCCCAAAATACAGACTTGGTTAAAGTCTTCGTGGCCTTGTGAATAAGCACGTTCTAAGATTGTGTTTGTAAAAAAATTGTTAAAAAGATCAAGCTTGACACAAAACGTGCATACTACCAAAAACATGAGTGATCTCAAAAAGAAATGTACTAAACTTCAGACGTCCTCCCCCCCCCCCCCGGAACAAGGTAGAATATTGCGTTTTCTTTACCTTTAATAATGAAAGAATTGGCTTTTTTCACGAACACACATAGACGTATTAAGCTCTGGTAGTGCACGGATATGAGAGTTAACTTGTAATGTGCAAATTGCAACTCTAGTTGCCTGAAACCTCCAATTTACATATTAGGTGTAAATTAAGCAAAGGCGACTGAACGTAACTAACAATAAAATAGAAATTTATACACCATTTCATAATTTGCTTAAACTCACCTCAGCCTGGTCATAAAATGGAGCTGCTTCATTTGCAAGCTCATGTAGAGTTTGCTGCAAACTCTTGAGTATGTTGTGAGCTTGTTTAAGATCCTAAAAAATACCAACAGTGCAATTAATAAGCTTTAGGCTCTCTTAGTTCTGACGAGCAAAATTACAAAATCTTGTTACAGTAATACTATACATTTGCTAATAATGGTGTTGACATAATGCTAGCTATCACAGTTTAACCTATAAACATTAAATGTACTTTGATCTGCTTTTAGAAATATATATGGAAGATTATATCCAAACAAATAACAATAACAGCACGTTACTTTTAAAAATAAATGTATGCGAATTCTGCAAAAATGGATTTAACTTAAAGCACAAGAAAACCCTCCACTTACATAAAATATTCGTCTTGAAGTTTTATACCACTTACATACTGCTTTATTGAATGCTGGGTTTGCGTCTACCGTAACGCTGTATAAAACGTGTAAATTTAAACTCACGCGATGACCGTTAGACGCAGCCATTTTAATGGTAGGTCGTATGAAACAAGTTTAGATAACATTGCATGAAGTTTGAAAAAATAATCAGAGCATGCGTTGCATACATGTTGCTAATTAAGTAAAATTTTAAATTACTGTATCTTGTCAATAAGATTAAAAATACGTTTTTGGTTAGTGAGTGGTGCACCCTCAATATAGGAGGATGACCAATTCTTCTACTAACCAGAACCTTTCAATGAATTCTAAATACTTGACACAATTGCATTTTGCAAATTATCTGGCCATATTTTAAGAAGTTGCCGACCTAAACGTTAATAAAATTGGTAAAATTACCTTTGCAAAGGGACTAGATTCTGAATAACAATCTAAATAATACTGCATGACATCTGAAAAATGAAAAAAATAATAAAAAATATAAACTTTGAACTGCATTAGTGCATGAAGTTTGAACTTGAATAAAATGCAGTAGGAATATCAATCACACTTCTCTTGTGTATTAGTTCATTTACAATGAGACTATCTCTCTAACACTAGACAATGAAATTCTATATCTACATGCATCCAACTACTAACTCAAGCATCGCAAAAATTTAAAAATATCCACATTGACAGCAATCACAGTTTTTCTAATAGGCAATGCAATAATCTGAAAAACGTGGTAGATCTAAGTTCAAGTGAGCACACGAAGACCAATCCTCGGTTACGTTAAATAAACAAGTACAAGACCAATCCTAAGCTAAATTAAACCAACATGTATTCTGTCATACGAGAAGATGCTGCGTGTGATAGAGCAAGCAATTCAGAATAGCTTTTACAAAGAAGTTTAGAGTTTGTATCAAAATATTATCTAAAGCAGATATATTTGTTTGTTGTATATAATAAACAAAAGCAGTGGAGAACTCACCTTGTTCAATATCAGTTCCAGCCTGATGTTCTATAAATGGTTCCGGATTCAGACACAAATCGGCAAGAGCAACGGAACTTGCAAGATACGCTCCACCTTGGCACCAACTGAACAGCAGTGTGAACACAGCTAATGCGGCAAACCTGGAAAAAACTAGACATGTGGATGGGCCAGAATTTGTTAGATATGCTCCACCTTAGTGCCTACTGAACAGCAATGTGAAAACGGCTAATGCGGCAAACCTGAAAAAAAACTAGACATGTGGATGGGCCAGAACTTGTAAGATATGCTCCACCTTAGTGCCAACTGAACAGCAGTGTGAACACAGCTAATGCGGCAAACCAAAACAAGAAACTAGACATGTGGATCGGTCCTTGGCACCAACTGAACAGCAGTGTGAGCATATTTTGCTGGACTACTAAACATTAGGCAGTAAAAATGCTAGATGGTAATTTAACTTAAAATACATTGTGAACCTAAGGGGCAGCTAAAATATGCACTCCCACATTTGAGAAAACACAGATGTAAAGTGAGAATGCAAACGGACAGTGATATGTGACAGATGCTGTATAAAACATGTGATGTGTTGACTGACTAGACTCAACTCATTTAATAGGTTTGCCCAACCATCCAAGTAAAATACATTAATGCTTTGGCAGACAAAATGATGCACTACATACTGCTTATTTTATTCCACTCAGTGCAAATGACAAATTTTCCAAAGCAAAGCGAAGCACTGAGTGTGTGGAAGAGGGTACCTCTGTGTGGATACTTACGACATGAGCATGCCTTTTGAATCCCTGGCAATAGCAAGAAAAATGAAGATGCACAATAATGCCTGCCAACATTGCAATCCTATCATTACAGCCCATCTGAAAAACAGAAATTTTTGCAATTCTTAGTCACCACATAGACGCTATGTCATGAAGGTAACGCACCAAAACTTTCCGAAATGTGGTTTAGCCATCTAACTGCTTAGAAGAAACTTAACATGGGTTGCATAAACCTAGTATGTTCACAATATTATTACAGTGCTAGATGCTAGATTACATCTAGGAAGCTCAATTTGTTTGTTTGCAATGATGTGGCACTGCGACAGTCAATCATTTCACAATGACAGTAAGTATGCTGATCTTAATCACATCCTGGGAATTAATTGTTAAGCTGCATTAAGCGATGCTATGATTGAACATCATAACGAGGCTGGCACACTAACCCTCACATAAAAGAATTTAACATTAACGGTTATTGTATTTCAAACAAAATGATTCGTACATTCATTCATATTACTGAGTTGTAGACACAAATTTGATTTGAAGCGGAATGAATAAACTCTGTGCCAACGCTGGGACTGGTTAACCGGTTTAGTGGAAATTAGCCGATTAACTTTTTTAACTGGTTAACTGATCTTTACATATAAATGATAAATAATCTGAACCTTCAGCGCATCCTTACAGTAGAGACTTTTTATTTCTATGCAGAAAAATGTTACCATTAGTTCAACAACGCTTGGCATCCTTACAAACAGAGACTTTTCACTTTTTATATAGACCTTCTATGTATAAAAGTTTCTCTCTCTCTCTCTCTATTTGTTTATTTTAAAAGTTGCCGTTTTCTGTTATTTAAGTTTGCTTTGTATTCAATTAGGCAAGTCGCTGTTACCTTGATGTGATTTTGGTGATGAGAAACTTGTCTAGCCTTCTATCGCTTTGTGGTCATGTTGAAGGAGCCCCTTCTCATTTTGTCATTGTTGCAGTTGGTTTACGTTGATGTTCTGTGGGTGCTATGTATTATGTGTTATGTCTGTAGTTATCACTTTAACATCTAAGATTGGGCAGTCAATGCATTATGTGTTATGTCTGTAGTTATCACTTTAACATCTAAGGTTGGGCAGTCAATGTATTATGCGTTATGTCTGTAGTTATCACTTTAACATCTAAGATTGGGCAGTCAATGTATTATGTGTTATGTCTGTAGTTATCACTTTAACATCTAAGGTTGGGCAGTCAATGTATTATCTGTTATGTCTGTAGTTATCACTTTAACATCAAAGGTTGGGCAGTCAATGTATTATGTGTGATGTCTGTAGTTATCACTTTAACATCTAAGATTGGACAGTCAATGTATTATGTTGGACAGTCAATGTGAAAGGGTCCCCGCCGGGAGTAGACAGTGGGTAGGGACCGAAATCTGAATCTTTCCTGGTGCCTCATCTAATGACCCTTTTCCTTTGGTTGTCACTTTGTATGCGTGTTCCGTTGTAGATTGTATGATTTGCAGTTGTTTGTCTCTTTTTGTTGCTTGTGTGTGTTGTTGATGTAATCTGAGTTTAATTGAACATATTCCTCTAAAGTTTCACATACAATGTTTGGACATTCCATGTAGTATAGTAAATATTTTGTTTATTTGGTTCTCCAATGATCTAGTCTGCAAATTACAGAGGGCCTCCGATGTTGCCCAGATCTGATTAATCGGTTAATTGTTAATCGATAAAAAATTAACCAATTAACCGGTTAAGTGAATCCTTAAGCGGTCCCAGCTTGTGCTCTATACAAGCAGGTGCAACAGAGAAAGTTGTTATTATAACGTATTGATTTCCCAGTAGTAATGTGAAGTAGCCAAGCTATAAGACTCTCAACGTGATAATAAATCTTACAGGAAGCTTCATAATCAGACAAGACTTGGAAATCCATCAGTAATTCTGAGTAATAAGAATTACACAGAATTTGTAAAACATAGAGATAAATCTTACAGTACAAGCAGAGATACAATTGAGAAAACTTCCACACTTTTTTCTTTTGTTATTGTTGAATTTTTTATTAAGAGTTATTCGACCTATCACCTATTAGAAATTAGATATTAATATCATCTATAGCAGGCAAACCAGTTTTTATGAATTCAATCAGAATCAGTGATTTTTAAAAATACATACACGTCTGAAAGTTGAACCTTTTTATTAGCGACTTTTTACTAAAAAAAAGTAAATAAATAAAACGAAATCACATGCATCAAAATTTTATATCTTTGCAAACTATCAATAAGTCCCTGCAAGCTAGATTACTTATTACCTTATTTAGTCTTGTACCAGCATTATATTGCTAATAAGTTCGTGTATTGCTGCAGTTACTTTTATTGCTCTTTTGTTTTCACATTCAAGTATGTGGTAGAAATTTTGCATTTTAGTCACAAAATTACTTTACTCAGCAATTTTTCCATATTATAATTATTATCCCAGAATGCACTATTCTCGGAAATACGTTAACCAAGAAATCTTTTCAAGTTGCTTGCGATGGCCAGAAGAATATTGTCTAACTTCTACCAAAATCAATCCAGCATTTCAAATGATGATGAACGCTGTTCTTATTAAAACGACGTCTTTGATATTAAAGAAATACAAATGACGTACCTAATAAATTCATAATAAGCCGTTTTCTTTGGTACTTCGGTCAGGTCAATTTCTCCTGTACTGTTGGTCACTCTGTTCAATTTGCGCACAATCCGCTCCCTCTCCACAGACATGTCATCTAAATTCTGCATAAATTTAATAGGAAATCTCATCATGATTGTGTCTATTTAAAGCTCAAAATACACGTTCATCACTGAGAAAAAATGCTCAAAGAGAAGTAGGTAAACATGCAAAATGTAATTGGACTTTAGGCAGGTGAATTACTGCTGCTAAACAGCAAAACTATAGAATAGAAAGATAGTTAGAATGTACGCGTGTCTACATACAAAATATGGAAAATTCACGAAAAAGAAGTGCACAAAAATATCTCTATTCCTATCGGAAAACTAAGAATGCACTTAGAACAGGAATAAACTGTGCGCAGGGCCAAATTCCTTGATTCGAGTTGCACATATTTTAAGAAACTCGAGATGTCACTCTTGCTTAAAAAACAAAAACGATGCCGCTCAACTATATGTTTAATATAACAGATTCCCCGATTAAAAAATCAAATTTTTATACTCGATTTCAAGTGCGGACAATCAAAATAATCAATACTTTTTCATCTGAAGGCATAAAATAATTAAAAGGGTAATACCTTGATAAGCAAATCATGGACAGTTGAATTTGATATTGGCTCTTCAAATAGTTGATAAAAGTTTTCTAAATCATAAGTGACGTTGACTTCTAATGTATGCTGCAAGCTTTGGGTCTGAAATAGAATAACAGAATTTTAATTTATGCTTGCATGTCTACAAAATAATAATCTCTTGGTTGTAATAAAAGTAAAGCCTTTGCTGGCCTAGATGGTTGGAACCTGGACGATAATTAATTTAATCAGTATAATTGATGATTTATAGATAACTGTATTGACTGGTACGTATCGAAATAAGTATTTATAAATAACTGTATTAACTGGTACGTATCAAAATAAGTATTTATAAATAATGGTATTAACTGGTACATAATGAAATAAGTATTTATAAATAACGGTATTAACTGGTACATATCAAAATAAGTGTTTATAAATAATGGTATTAACTGGTACATAATGAAATAAGTATTTATAAATAACGGTATTAACTGGTACATATCAAAATAAGTGTTTATAAATAATGGTATCAACTGGTACGTATCAAATTAAGTATTTATAAATAACGGTATCAACTGGTACGTATCAAAATAAGTATTTATAAATAACGGTATCAACTGGTACATATCAAAATAAGTATTTATAAATAATGGTATCAAATGGTACATATCGAAATAAGTATTTATAAATAATAGTATCAAATGGTACATATCGAAATAAGTATTTATAAATAATGGTATCAAATGGTACATATCGAAATAAGTATTTATAAAAACGGTATCAACTGGTTCGTATCAAAATAAGTATTTATAAATAATGGTATCAAGTGGTACGTATCGAAATAAGTATTTATAAATAATGGTATCAACTGGTACATATCTAAATAAGTGTTTACAAATAATGGTATCAACTGGTGCATATTGAATTAAGTTTATAGACACATGTTATTACATCCAACCCTGTATAGTTTCATGTTTAGTTTGTTTAAGATTTTTAAGATTCTAAGAATCTTAATTAATTAATTGTGCACAATCCGTTTCACCTCAGCAGACATGTGATCCAAATTCTGCATAAATTTTATACGAGATCTCATCGTCATTGTGTCTGGTTTCAGTTTAAAATACGATGCATATTGATCACCGAGAAAAAATACTCAAAGAAGTAAGTAAACATGATGCAGTAAACAACATACGCTTATATTAATTATTTACTTATTAATCTAAGCGTAAAATTGTTTCCTATTCACCATAAAACCGAGCTCATTTCTTGTTATTTTCAAGACTTGGCGGCACCGAGAAGCTTTTTCAGCGCATCTTGTTGGAAAATGAAAATTATCGAGAAAATAACTCAACGATAAATGCACGCAGCAATGCATATTGCACAGTAAACTGATGAAATATTAACAGCACTCTAGCAGTAACAGTCGTGCAGCTGCAAGCAAAATCCGGGCTGCTGTTCTTTGTGCATCGTTCCGCACTTAAATCCCTACACAAACAGGATAAAAATTCAGCAGTCCCGGGAAGATTAGATGCGGGAAAACATGGAAAATTCTTTGCGGTTATAGACCGGGAGGGATTACGAAAAGTGATGTGTGGTTAGTAAAATGCTTGCCAAATTTGCTTTGAAAATGGAGTCATTTATGAACACGGAAACTTGAATAAGGCACTTATGAAATGTCGACATAACCACGTGCAGTAAAAATAAAATATGTAGACGCTAGACAGCTGAATAATTTCTAACATACTAGTCAATAACACAATATATTTGTTGTAAATTGTGCCTTAGTTAAAACTTTTGCCTTAGCTATGCAGTTCCGTAGAAGGTTCAGTTTTTCACATATCAAGTGAAAATATCTTAGAAATGAATTATGGGAATTAATTTCATAAATCTTGTGAACTGGACTTGACTCAGGCCAACTTATTGGCCCATCAGGTCTTTAGTAGTTGAAGTAGTAGTAGTAGTGGTAGTAGTAGTGATAGTGGTAGTGGTGGTGATAGTGGTAGTGATAGTGGTAGTAGTGGTGACAGCGGTAGTGATAGTGGTAGTAGTAGTGATAGTGGTAGTGGTAGAAGTAGTGATAGTGGTAGTAGTAGTGATAGTGGTAGTGACAGTGATGGTGGTGGTAGTGGTAGCGATAGTGGTGGTGGTAGTGACAGTGGCAGTGGTAGTAGTTGTGATAGTGAGGGTGGTGGTAGTGATAGTGGTAGTGGTAGTGATAGTGATGGTGGTGGTAGTGATAGTGGTAGTGGTGGTGATAGTGATGGTGGTGGTAGTGGTGGTGGTGGTGTTAGTGATAGTGGTGGTTATAGTGGTAGCGGCAGCAGCAGTAGTAGTATTTTATTGACAATAATATTATAGTCCATCAAGAACATTACAAAAATTGGCACGGAGTTAGAAAAGGATAAATGTTAACAACAACTAATATAATAACAACACAGCGAGTTAATCGTAAATTTTCAAAATTGCTGACAAGAATTTTCCACAAAGTTCACGTTATAAATCAAATAACTCTTGCACTCTGTTTAAATACACAGCACACATTTCTCTAATTCGCTCAAATAATCTACAATGTACAATAACATGTGATTCGTCTTGAATAGAGACATTATCACATCTGCAAATTCTGTTATCACGAGGAATGGGTGACCGCCCCATCTACCAATCTCAAACTGAGATGACGACACGACAGCTTATTCGTATAATACATATAATGTATATATAATATTACCTATACATATAAAGTATCAACACGGAAGCTGTATAACTTTTCATATTATACGAGCGCTAGATATATTTCTACTAGACTTAATATTATTTATTTTGATGTGATTCACAGAAAATGGGCATACAGTTTACACGTCAGGCTGAATAAGAGTAAAAATTTTATATGCAAGAACATTTTAAACAGTGATGCAAACTTTACTTCTGTAATTAGACGTCATTGGCGTAGTTTGTTATATCGTTATTGTTGTGTGTCACAATTTATTGTATTATTTGTATTAATTTGTATTAATTTGTGATGTGTATATGAACTTTGTGAACTTTGAAATAAAATATTAAATCTACATCTGAAAAAACCTAAAAAAATTCGTACAGAATTGGTGATATCTGACGAACGAATTGTACGTTTTAACGCAGGGTTTTGGGCTACATAGCAAGAATACTGAGTTTTGTTTACACTTTTAGCCCGAATGTTATTTAAAATGTTGTCAGGAACGTAACCATAATACTTACGAAATGAATTAAATGCATGAGAGCACTCATCAGCACTAAATGACGATTTAGCTGGACGAGATACTACAACTCCATATCAATGATACTGTACTGATGCAACCAAAATGCATAAAAATTTATGCTGACTCTGTTACATTACAATTATCTGTAACACCTGAACACGTCCTGATTAGATTCACCTTGACCTTGTAATGCAAATAAACTCGTTTGTGATGCATTGTAATCAGTCAAGTGTACATGTGTTTTATTATATCACTGCTGTAGGTATGTTAATTTACATTTCATATATAGGCGACCAATGTCCACCTGTCATAGTTCATTAATAAACAACAAAATTATTAATGAAATGGGAAGGTAATGTGGGCAGAGCACGATAGACTAGGCCATTTAAATGTTTCCTAACGGTGACAAGAACAATTTTCTGGATGGGCTTTAGGTAATTGCCTAAGCAGATGACAGATGATAAATCATGAAAGCATGCAGGATGCAGGGAAAGTAAAGGCATCTGTACTTCATATGGTTTGCATAAAAGGAAAGTCTAGAAACGGCAGCTTGAATGGGCCACACAGTTCTAACTTTTACCAAATCATTAGTAGATTCCACGAACCGTAAATGTTTGCTTTCAACGACAAACAGTCTCACAGTAGTCAGTATACAAGCATGTACACAATCAGTTAGTATAGATATTACCTTCCTAATTTTGTTTTCATTAATTGTTAGTATCAAAACGGACGTATTGGATAATGGTAACGTGTCCGCTTTCCGTCTGGGAGGTCGTGAGTTCGATACTGCGGTCGGGTCATACCAAAGACTTATGTAGGTGCAGATTGTTATTTAGGTGATAAAAGCCTCTTGGTAGGCTGGTGTTGTCTGTTAAATTTAAAGTCGGCTTTAAATAAAGGTTATAATTATTATTTATTATATATGAATGCACGTGTCACGTTTAATAAGAAATGTAATACGGGCTTGTTTACGCGAACAGGGAAAAGAGATTACATACTTTGAAAGGCCAGCACAAGACAGCAGACTTGTTCATAAGAAAGTTAGCCAAATACATGTAATTTATGCTAGTTGTAAACTATTCTAAACGTGCTAGTACCTTTCACTTCAAATTGAATCGGGATATAAATGTGTTTGCGTTATTCTTTTCAGTCCTCCCTGTATAACGGCTGTACTGCAAGAACGTCACCCAGACAGCATAGGCATTGTTTATGACAGACACACTAGTACGTGCTTGTATTACCTATACCTTAAGGCCAAATTTCGATGAAATGGGGACTCACTGGAAGCAGCCACCAAACTTTCAGTAATGATTGTTTAGGTCATTCTAACAGCGTATTGGACATCTTTATAAAATTCTACATTTTGGCCCGCTGTACCAGAACACTAAAAGGTCAAGAAATGGTCCCACATTTTGGAGGCTTATAACTCCAAAACGTTCACAGATAGACACTCGGGTACTATTAGAGACGAATAAGAACGTATATGTGGGCTTTCGTCTGGTAGCACGATCAGTGACCTTGGAACACACGAAATGGCCAAATTACGTCATCGGTACCCCTCTATCCATTTCACAAACTATCTATTACTGATCTATTAGCTGAAAAACGAGAACTGGATGGATACAGCTGTCAAACTTTCAGGAATGTTCATTTGGACCATTTTAACAGCGTTTTGGCCATTTTTTGTAAAATTTATATCCAGTTAGTATATAAGCTGTATCCAGTTAGCCGACTCTTTTGGGCAAACAGACCGGACTACCTAGAGAAAATGGTCACATGGACTTTAGAAATGACACTATAAAACATTCCATGAAGCAGTCACTATTTCGAATGTCTCGAGTTCCCACAACAGCACAATTTCCTGTTACACTGCTATCATTTCGTTGCCTCAACTCTAATTGACTTTAATTAATCTGCACGAATCACACAAATTCGAGTTAATTACAGCAAAATGGAAGTAACGAAAAATCCGTTTTCAACCCTGCTCTTCGAACCTGTCCAGGATAATGAGATCACAACAATCAACAGTGAACGTTTAATCCAGAAGACAGGATGATTTTTCATATACTACCCCATTTTCAAGTCCGATAAACATTATACATTTTAACAAAATTAATACTGCAAAATCGTTTCTGATAATTAAATAACAGATTAAAAATTTAATTAACAGCGGGTGAGCCCAACTATTGATGACATCACAAACCAGCACAATTTTCAACGGCAAAAATATTCCACGAGCGTGCTGCATGTGTTTGTGAAAGCAAAAATTGAACTACAGTGCTGCTGCAAGATATTCTGTGTATTGTACTAAAACCAGACAAGTTTTAAGATAAAAACTCTAATTTCAAACTAGGCAAAAATTGACGGTGTACCTAGTAGTAAAAATTTTATTTATTGTCGACACATTTCAAAGATAACGAGTTACTTTTATTAGCTAATGATTTTATTAGTTTCGTCGGCTTACCTCATTGTCAACAGACTTGAATGTTTCATCAGCAGAAGTAAACGAGTCCACGAAATCATGGACACCCCTATTTGCACCTTCATTCCCATACAATCCCACTGCTAGTGCACCACTGAAAAAAAACGTAAATGTACGTTACAGCTACATGAATTCAACGGTCACACGGTTCTCAATTGTTTTTTTCTCAGCCACACACGGTCTCAGATGTTTACCCAATTACAAGAATTGAATTTTTTTTAATCGAAGTTTATTTTTCTCTAATTTATAAATGTACAGTAACCACTTCCAGTCTGTAAGGATGCACTAGTTGAATAATATATACGTAAATAGGACCTGATTGCTAGTAATAAGTGAAAAGGAGAGAGAATAGCGAACCGACCAAAAGGTCATCAGGTCAACCATCCTTTTAATATGTTAAAATAGTAAATGATCAAAGGCAGCGCTAATTAGTAACGAGGCACAAACAATAAATTAGTTTAAAGAGCTTGATTTCCTAAATTAGCAGCTTCTAAACACAACTGAGGTAACTAACATATAATTTTATGTACATTTGCAGTTAGGTTGACAAATGAATGTTCGATTCATTTATATGGGAAGGCGTATAGCGTACATGGCAACGAAATCTCTACCCGTTCAATTTTTAGGGGATCATCTTTGACAATGAAATCGATTGCACAGCCTCATCGAACCATTTGCATTAAGTAGATTCTACCAATGACTTCTTTGATTTTCGGTTTACAAAGTGCAAAACTGTCCAGACGATTTGATTTTACAAGTGGTTTTCAGAAGGTATTTCAATTTTTTAACCAAAATTTCTGTGTCCTACAGTATCGAGTATATTCTGGTCGTACATGTTATAAAGTAGAGCCTTCAATGCTACATGTGTGACATTTCGGCAAAAGTCAAAAGAATTTTTACAGTCGAGACACGCAGGTTTTTAGCCCTTAAGTTCTGGGCAGTGAACTGAGCCGAACCAACAGCCGTACACAAGGGGTGTGGGCGAGTGAATTGCTTTCTAACAAGAGTAAATTTAATTAGAACCTTGGGCTGCAATTAGTTACGAAATCAAAACGCCATTATATTTTATTGCACCGGCAGCACTATGACGCGTAATCGTTCGCCAAAGATCTTCTCTAATAGATAATAACAGTCATCTGTAAAACTCGACTAAACGCTTACGCCTTGGACTCGGGGCAGGCGATTAGGAAACCAGCTGCTCTGGGCAAATTACTCCATCAAGAGTGGGCGATTCCATTTCACATGTAGAGGGATGCCAACAGCAAGGACAGCCTGTTTTTGCCAACAGAAAGTACAAGTCGAACTAGTTGAAAATAACTAAACGAAAGACTACATTGCGATGGACAGAGAGAAATGAAGAGGAAAATTTTTTTACAAAATTTCTTGGACGAGAAAAAAATGTGCTGACATAACAATAGAGAGAGAGAGAGTTGTTAGTATCTAAATCCTGCAGCCTTTACAATGTAGACAATTAGTCAACTACGCAAACTCCAGACGGCTTTTATATATCTCTGTACCTCGTTACAAGCAATAACAGTGAGATACTTCCCTGCAGGCTATAAACGTATAACTAACAAGCAACAGAATGTTATAAATGAAGCAAGCAAGCACTGCTGTGAGTAGAAATCCATTCAAAGTTTCTTAACATCACGTTTCTACGGACAGGGTTCAAGAACCCGCTAAGTAAAATGTCAATTTCAACGCGCCGAGAAAGAAAAGTGAAGCAATGTTACTCAAACATGAAACAAAAGCAAATTTTCACCTCAATGTTGTAGTTTATTCAGAATACGCGAGGGCCAATGACAAATGTGCCCCTGCCTGAAACTGTAACACCCTCCCCCCACTGGATGCAAGTATTCCCAGATCAATAAACACATTAATAAGCGCCGATGTTGAGCTTAATGCGACAGCGCTTTTACTGAAACCCTGCATGACCAGACACCAGGCTGTAATTACGTTATACGAGAAATGCTTCAAGTCTGTATACAGAGGACAAAGAACCGACAGCAGAGAAGCAGAAAGAACCAACCACACACACAGATGGCATGGCACATGAACAAATATGTACGTTTAACACAAGCAGTTACTCATGTATATATTCAAAAATTGTAATATTAACGTGAGTTCCACGCTAGCTGTACATAAAATATTGTTCAATGGACAAAGACGCGTAAGTTCTTCATGAAGATTTTTGGAAGTCATGCAAATTAGGCGACCATGAAGAAGGCAAAGTGCCAGTAAGTTTCAACTTTTTTTAATTTTTACAGAAGCTTACGTCCTGCCCGGACTTCATCAACTGAAATCAAATTGTATGGCCTGGACCTTGAAAGATCAGTTGAAATCAAATTGTATGGCACAAGTGAAATCAAACTGTATGGCCTGGACCTTGAAAGATCAGCTCAAATCAAACTGTATGGCCTGGGCCTTGAGAGATCAGCTCAAATCAAATTGTATGGCCTGGACCTTGAAAGATCAGTTGAAATCAAATTGTATGGCCTGGACCTTGAAAGATCAGCTCAAATCAAATTGTATGGCTTGGACCTTGAGAGATCAGCTGAAATCAAATTGTATGGCTTGGACCTTGAAATATCAGCTGAAATAAAATTGTATGGCGTGGACCTTGAAAGATCAGCTGAAATCAAATTGTACGGCCTGGGCCTTGAAAGACCACCTTGAAAGACCGTTTTTCAAGGTCGAGGCCATACAATTTGATTTCAGCTGATGAAGTCTGTGACGAACGAAAGCTCCTGTGAAAAATAAAAAAATTGAGACTTAATGGAATGGCACGTTGCCCTCTTTATGACTATAACGATGGCAAATCTCAGAAGATAACTATCTTATTTTCAAACCAAATTAGGAGATACTATATTTGCAACATCCACTCCTCTTACTGCCACCTGTTACGTTAATAGTTTCCTACAAGGCAAGCTTCAATCTTGGTTGCTAAAACCTAGAATTAAATTTTGCGGCATTAATGATAAAACAAGATCAAATAGCACACGGAATGACAAATTGGTCTAGAGACCGCGGATTTATTTCAAAAATAGACACTGATTCCAGAATCAAATTAAAATGTTATAGGAGGAACACGACACAAGACATATGCATCAAGAATATGACTGATGGTAGTTATTGTTGCCTAACAGTAATCTGCCAGTTGCATTTATGAGTTCGTTTATTTATGAATCATAGGACAAAAGCGTAGCGTAGGCCCATATACAATTGCAAGAACGTCATTGCTGGTCGCAAAGGAACTGTGTGAAGTATCCCCCTTTCATCCCACTTTTCAAAAAGAATCCCTATAGCATACTAAGCATCTACAGCAGGTCCACTAAGAAAACCAAACTTGCACATCGTATCGAAATCTTTCTTGTAGTTGACACGATCGAAAGCCTGGGTAACATCAGCAAAAACTAAATTTTACCCGTTTCTCACCACAGACAACTAAGAGCAGGTATAATAACAATTAATAATTTCGTTTAGGTCATAGTCCAGAGATAACACCTTAAGTAACTCAATACATATTTCCAAGGTGGTCCCGATTATTATTAGCTTCATGTTACTTCGACAAACCCGCGTGTTTGGTAGAAGAACCAGCTGTACCATCTTTTAATCTTTGATATGGCTCGGCCGGGGTTTGAACCCGCGACCTCCGGGGTGAGCACGCTGTCATTGAGCTACGCTACCGAGTTTGTGTGAGGTATATGTGAATAATGTTGATTTTTGGTAAAGTCAAACTAATTACGAAGTGTGTTAAGCAAGCTTTCACCCTTTTCCTGTATACTGGATTAGTAATTTTGAAAATTGAATGACTTTTAACGAATTTCCACCCACCAAGGCCAACTATCTCTTGTTATGGACAAAAAATGATAAGAATTGATCAGCCAGTCGATATAAGTATCATGTATATACGTTTCTAGATTATGTACAGTGAAATGGAAACATAAGCTATGAATAAATTCAGCGTTTTAGGCTTTTGAAAATCAAACTAATTAACTAATTGCAGAATTTACTGGAGGGTTTTGTGGTAAGGAGTCATTCACCCAAGTAACCCGAGTTTCGTGTCGATCCAATTCGGACCGGTAAAAAATATTCTTGCTACATAAAAGAATTTATAAAAGAAGCGAGTTGATAATGCAACAAAAACAAAGGCTAGTGTTTGATGCTGTTACCAGCAACAGCCAATACAGCCGTTATTTTTCTTAAGAAAAAAATCACCGCGTGGAGGAAGTTACTGTCTTATACCAGTAAAACCAGTCTTAATGGGCGGAAAAACTGAAACAGTAACCAAACGTCCAAAGCACTTGAACTAACGTTTGCACTTAATACAGACTTCGAAAACACGTCTTACGAAAACATATGCATGCCAAAGTCAACAATCAAAGCCCGACACTCGATGAGTTTAAACAAACCCAGAGCACTGGTAGTCTGAATACGTTTAATTTCCGTTTCCTTGCCTCTGTCCGTAATACATGCACGAAGCCATACTGGCGGCTAAATTAAAAGCGTATGCAGTGGCTTCAGTCAAGGGGATTAAGCATGCAGAAATCTAGAATGCAATCCATAGACATCCTCAGAACTCGGCTGCACAGTACTTACTGATCACACAGTCGTTACATGAGAGTTCTATGCAATGAGAATTGAAAATTGATAATCACATAATTTGGAAGAGGCGTCAGGATAATTTGGTTCAAGATTATCCCACTTTCGTTAAGCATGTATTTGGAATACTTCAATTTAGGTTTTGAGATTTTAGTGCACAACCATTTTTGCTAGCCGCTTCTTGTTTTATTTTTGCTGGCCATTTCTTATTCCACTTGCTGGCGGCTGCTTCTTTCACTTTTGTTGTCTGCATGCTTCTTATTTCATTTTTGTCATTAGGCCAACTTATTATTTCACTTTTTGCTGTCTCCTTATTTCAATTTTGTTGTCTGCTTATTTCATTTTCTGTCTGCTTCTTATTTCAGTTTTGCTGTCTCCTTCTTATTTCAGTTTTGCTGTCTGCTATTTCATTTGCTGTCTGCTTCTTATTTCAGTTTTGCTGTCTCCTTCTTATTTCAGTTTTGCTGTCTCCTTCTTATTTCAATTTTGTTGTCTGCTTATTTCATTTGCTGTCTGCTTCTTATTTCAGTTTTGCTGTCTCCTTCTTATTTCAGTTTTGCTGTCTGCTTATTTCATTTGCTGTCTGCTTCTTATTTCAGTTTTATTGTCTGCTTATTTCATTTGCTGTCTCCTTCTTATTTCAATTTTGTTGTCTGCTTATTTCATTTGCTGTCTGCTTCTTATTTCAGTTTTGCTGTCTCCTTCTTATTTCAGTTTTGCTGTCTGCTTATTTCATTTGCTGTCTGCTTCTTATTTCAGTTTTATTGTCTGCTTATTTCATTTGCTGTCTCCTTCTTATTTCAATTTTGTTGTCTGCTTATTTCATTTGCTGTCTGCTTCTTATTTCAGTTTTGCTGTCTCCTTCTTATTTCAGTTTTGCTGTCTGCTTATTTCATTTGCTGTCTGCTTCTTATTTCAGTTTTGTTGTCTGCTTATTTCATTTTTCTTGGCTACTTATTTCATTTTTACTAACTGCTCCTTGATTAATTTCTGCTGGCTGCTTCTAATCTCAATTTATCGCTAGCTACTTAAGTTGCCTAGACGACTTTTTAAATAAGTTTAATACGTTAAAATATCAAGTTGCTTAATTTATCGGCGTCGGGACTCGGGTTATACAATAGCGGCATTTAACCCTTTCAACATCCGCAGCGGGACAACAATTATCATGTGAGCACTTGGTCTTGCATCAGATAAACACAGTAAATGAATGGGGGCATTATAAGGGGACACGCTCAGGGCTGAACTTCCTCTGGTCTGTCAACGTGCTATTTTATTTACCGAGACCCATTCATAAAACGGATCACAGGCAATATCTTGTGTTTTAAGTTCAGTGACTTTCAGCAATCGCAAGAGTACGTAAGCCTGGCTATGGTAATGGCGCTGTATATTTACACATGTTATTATAGGCTTGAAAAATCACGAAACTGCCAGGGAGGAGTCGAATGTGAATAATTCATAAAGCAGCTATTTAGACAGGTGGTGGGCGGTGGGTGTGTGCTGTCTCTCCAGCAAATTAGTCAATTCAGCAAGCCTGGATAGGCAAGTGGGTGGCAACATAAAGGTCCTCGTAACTTGTAAAAATAATTAGTTAATAAATTATTCACCACACAATTCAGCCATAAATGTTCATAAATAACTCAATAATAATTATTACTAAATTATTTACTGAAAATGGAACGATATGCTGATAATTTATTACGTAATTACTTTTGCAAAGTGATCATTTATTACGTAATTAATTTTTATAAGAAAAACTGTCGTATATCAACTGTTATAGAAACATGTCAGTTATTAATTTATACATAGAGATATATTGGAAATAAGCGTTATTTATATACGTATATAAATAACGCTTATTTCCAATATGGCTGCTACATATAAATTAATAACAATATATATATATATATCGTTATTATATATATATAATATAATATATTTTTTTTAAATGATTTGATTATACAATACTTTATTGTAATAAAACATACACAAAATATAAAATCACAATACACATAAATAATTCAGTATATTCAATCTCTGGAATGATGTTTTACAATAGTATCAGATTGTTAGTAAATTACACATTATTGAAAAGACCGATGAAGCAATGTTAGTAAATAAAAAATACTTAAAGTATACAAATCAGAAATTTTTACATCATTAAAACTACGTTGAAAGCTAAGTTTATATGTAATACACAAGTTTATAAAGAAACTTATATATTCACATTTATATTTATATACGTATAATTTTACGCGATTAAAGACTATAACAGAAAGACTTCAAAATGGTGTACAAGGAAACGAAAATCATAACCTGGTTTTAAATCACACCATTCACAAATTTCACGGAAAATAGCCTTGGTCCCATAAATGCCAGTTCACTCGGTTGACACGACTGCAAATGTCCCTGTTACTAGGATACAGTAAATTATTACATTTTAATGATGCCTGCAGGTGATACAGAAGAGGATTATTATTAGTCACTGTGCTGATTTCCAGGGACAGCAGCTAAGATTGGATGAAGGTGAAGTAGCTCAACTTCTCAAGTAACAGGAGCCACGTTGTAATAATATTTCTATATTGCAACTTTTGTCACAGAACAACTGTTTCTCTCTTTAAAGGAAGACAGGCTACTATCCCATTTTCAAGTCCGATAAAAAGTATACATTTGAACACAATTAATGCTGCAAAAAGCGTTTCTGATAATTAAATATGAGATTAAAAACTTAATTAATGGCGAGTGAGCCCAACTAGTGATGATGTCACAAACTAACATAATTTTCAACAGCAAGAATATTCCATGAGCGTGTTGCACGTGTTTGCGAAAGCAAAAATTGAAGTACAGTATTCAATGTGTTGTACTAAAACTACGCGAGTTTTAAGACAAAAATTCAAATTTCAAAAAGTCTACCACTGAGCTCACATATGAGCCGTCGAACGTGTGCACTGCATCACAACTGAACACATCTGAACCGAAGGGACATCACCTGTGTTTTGTGCAATCCGTTTCCAAAATGCAGGCACTAGTGCCCAGCTAACTAGCAAATGGTGAAGTGTATGTAACAGCAAAGAACTTGTGGCACGAACGTGAAATTGTGTTTGTGAGGTAATACTTCTTTCACGTAACTCATTTTTGAAAAAATAGTATGTTTTCTTTCAATATTTTAGAGAGTAGATTGTTTTGACCTACAGTTCAAGATTGGCTCCGGTTTTGCTTTAATAATTTGTTGCTCATGTGTGTTGCTTGCATGTAGCATGTACTGTGTGTTAATGTCAGAATATTTTATTAAAGAAATTGTAATTATTTTGTAAAATATTGAGAACAGTATTTATGTGTCATGAAGGAAAATAACCACGAATGTGACGTGTGAAGAGATCATATCACTGAAACTGTAGCTACAGCAACTGCAAAACACTAAAGCAGCCAGGGTAAAACGAAAAAAATCTAGAAGTCACAAAAAAAAGAAAACTGCCGAACTTCTCTCAAAGAAAATCCGCCACAGAAATTTATGGATTAAAATCTATTTCCCCGTAGGGGCCACTGGATTTACTAACAATTGTTCTGCACAAATCTAAGACTCTAGATGGACAAAAGTATGAGAAGCTACAGCAGAATGAACGATACTGAAAGCAGCAATATCATAAATTTTACTAGTAAAAATTATCAACCGAAAATCGGAATGCAAAGGATAATTTACCAAACAGCAAAAATGTGCGTAAATAAATAAATAAATAAATAAATGATCTAATTCGTAGCTATATACAATTAAAACTTTTAGAAGCTAATTAAATGCACCCGTGCAAGTGTAAAATACTCTAGCTCAAATTCTGGTACATCAGTTTGTACGTTGTATATACGAACGCAATCGTAACAAATTTAAATATTAATATCACTCAAAGCTACTTAATATAATGCATCGCTCGGCCAAGGTAAACTACAGCTATTATATAATTAATTAGTACTACACATAATTATATATTTTCCCAAGTGGTTATCACCTAGGAATAATTAAATATGACCACTATAAGGGAGCACTGCATTATTTCTGATGACGTTCATATAGTCATGATATAAAATAATGAACTTACCAACTACACACTACCTGTTTACCTATATCCCTGAAGTACCCATGCAGCTCAGGTCTGCACGGTATACGCACCTCTTTGCTGTACATATACGAATAATTATTATTTGCCTAGAAACGCATGTCAATAAATACATGTAGGCCTAAATACATGAAGTTTACAGAGGAGCTATTGCTAACGTAATAATACGTAAAGCAATTTGAAAACCAGCGGTTCTCTGACGCCGCTAAATCCAGAAAAGCATAAATTGCCCAACACCTTGGAGGCCACAACTTCAAATTCTGAATTATGTTTCTGAAATGTCAAAGTTCACGAATGCTTTAACCGACCAAATTGTAACACGAGAAAATAGCACGCAGGCCGACGGCAAATGGTTATTACGTAAATTAAGTTTCAAGATTTTAGGTAGAAAAAGCAGTCAGCGCTATAATATACACTAGGATGCGGAGACGTCAGATTAATTAAGTAATGCAAATGTATTGAAATTACCTTAAATTATAAACGTGTTATAAACACTTTTACTTAAACAATGTTTTTCGTAGACTCGGTGACAAAAAATTATGTCAGTGCCGGCACATCAGTATACTAACGGCGCGTTCTGGCAGGCTGGCAGTGATGAGGTAAAGCCTAAAGCAGCTAATACAATGACAGTGTCGTCATGTCAATGTTGGTTTTTCTATTTGGCTGTAGTTTAAACTAGTTAGCACTTTCAAATCGAGAATGAATATGAACTGTGTGGGAATTTACAGTGTCGAGCAAAACTGAATGAAAACGACCTGTAAATAAGAGAAGAAACTTCACGAAGTATGGACGTTTTGCTATGCTTTATGAACTCAGCGCCCTCTATACCAGTGTCCACGACCTCAGCAGCACACGCAACCTCAGTAAACAGAAATATTAGAGCCAAAGTGCATGGTTGTATAGGATTTAAAGGAAGGGACAAGTCACTCAGCACGTTGGGTTTTTTTAATACTGTTATCACTTGAACTTTAACTTAGAAAAATATAACAAAGAAATTTGCAAAAAACTGTCTATGAAGCATAAATATAAAAAACATACTACCACTGAATAGAAATTTTCAGGCGTGGTAGCTGCCGCCATTCACTTGAAAGTTATGACGTAACTGAGAGACTTCGTGACTTTTCGTAAGCGTGTCGTGGTTTTCCATAAGTGCACGTTAGCTAAACTAAACTAAACCTTACCTAAACATTACCTAAACTAATTCAAACTTCTACAGCTTACCTATAATGCTGAAGTAAAAATATTACAAAATTAGTAATTTAATTATTTTGTAATTTTTGATGAAAGACTGACAGCGCGCTACTTTCCTTCAAGATGAATGACGTTATTGGAAGAAGAATGGGCATCGAAGCTGGGAGCAAAAACTTCTGCAACTTACCTGATGTTCACGCAAAAATATTACAAAATTAGTAATTTAATTATTTTGTAAAAACTTATTATATTTTTGATGAAAGACTGACAGCGCGCTACTTTCCTTCAAGATGAATGACGTCATTGGAAAAAGAATGGGCATCGAATGTGGGAGCAAAAACTTATGCAACTTACCTAATGTTCACGCAAAAATATTACAAAATTAGTAATTTAATTATTTTGTAAAAACTTATTATATTTTTGATGAAAGACTGACAGCGCGCTACTTTTCTTCACGATGAATGACGTCATTGGAAGAAGAATGGGCATCGAATGTGGGAGCAAAAACTTATGCAACTTACCTAACGTTCACGCAAAAATATTACAAAATTAGTAATTTAATTATTTTGTAAAAACTTATTATATTTTTGATGAAAGACTGACAGCGCGCTACTTTTCTTCAAGATGAATGACGTTATTGGAAGAAGAATGGGCATCGAATGTGGGAAGAAAAACTTCTGCAACTTACCTAATGTTCACGCAAAAATATTACAAAATTAGTAATTTAATTATTTTGTAAAAACTCATTATATTTTTGATGAAAGACTGACAGCGCGCTACTTTCCTTCAAGATGAATGACGTCATTGGACGAAGAATGGGCATCGAATGTGGGAAGAAAAACTTGTTCAACTTACCTAATGTTCACGCAAAAATATTACAAAATTAGTTATTTAATTGTTTTGTAAAAACTTATTATATTTTTGAGGAAAAATTGACAGTGCGTTACTTTTCTTCAGGACGAATGACGTCATTGGAAGAAGAATGAACATTGAAAGTTGGAGCGCCCAGGCATGAAGTAATCGCAACTTTAAGCTTAAAGGGTTGGCCTTTTTTAAGGTAGGACTTGTTTGTATTAAATCAACCTCGATTACTTTCATCTTTTATAATCTAGCTACGACCTGGCTATATTTATGTCTACGTGTATTGTGTAACTTCATGAAATACAGTAAAACACGGTTTCCTGCAGTCAAGTCAACATCTGTAAAATTTCGGGAAACATATAATTTTCTACGACCACGCCTACATTTTTAAGTATTTTTATTACTCAAGGCCTTTGCTTTGGAATACTCTCCCAAATTATATGAAGGACGCAGCATCTTTAGATACTTTCTAAAGATTTGCTAAAACTTATTTTTTGTGTATTGAATAGCCTAATGTCATATATAAGTTACTAATATTTATGTTGTTACTTGATTTAATTTGTAATTAACTTAATTTTGTGTTTCTTTTAATGCTAGTTATGATTGTATGTATTTACTACCTGATAATAATCTTATTGTGTTAGACATTCATAAACGCAGCCTGCTGTAATGTGTTTGCATAAGACATAAGTGATATGCATATACGTTTGTCAGTAGCTGAGGGCTTTCTTGGAAAGCAGTGCTAAGCACTAAAGGAACTCACAAAATATTACTATAAATAAATAAGCATAGCTAAACATGATGTCATAAAACCTACAGATAGGGGAGACCCGGGTAAAGTGGATCACTGGGCAAAGCGGATTAAATGTATTTGCTTTTTTTCCGTAACGCGTCGCAGTCTACGCACTGTGTGATGTTAGGACATCATTTACGACCTCAACCTTTGCAAAGTTTGTCTAAGCGAGTTACACAAAAGAAAGTTTTTCACCTATTTGCTTGCGATTCTTCACTTTTATATATCATGATGTTAAATTCCACTTAGTGGAGATTTATTCGATACCGTTTTTACATATGATGGATGGTTCATTGCTGCTTCATATCAATTTATTTTTGCAAAATAAACAAAATCGGTTTAAAAGATATTGTTAGTTATGTTGAGCTCAACCGCTCCGGGCAAAGCAGATCAGTTTTGACCGGGCAAATTGAATCAGTGACCCGTTTTGCCCGAACCATCGTTTTTCATCTCTTGACAAATTATGTACAAGTTTATTTACGTACTAGGACAGTTAGATGAAGCAAAATACATGATACATCCAAAAGAGCACAAAATCAATTACTTACCAACACAATATTCCTAAAATGACAAGAAAGACCTTGCGACATGTTACTTTTTTCTTCTTTTTGTCTGGCGTAGAACAACACTGGCACAAGACGAAGATAAACAATAGCAGATAGGTAAGAGCTAGCCATACTACAGGTATAAATCCCAGAATCATCAATGCCTGAAAATAACCAAACCATAATGTTCGCTGGGTTTACTCTTAAAGGACAAAAAAAGGGGTAGCTGAAGTAGATTTCAGAAAACTCGCCTTAAAATACTATAATACTTTACAGCAATTTTATGCGTATATCGTACTCGCATTGAAAGGAATTTTTGTTTGTTTTCATTTAGAATCTCCCGCAATACTATTCCGAAGTCGCCATTACATGGCGTCACTATGCAAACGTAAATCAGGGGAAGAAACGGCTATGTTAAATTATGTCCCAAAAAACTTTCCGTGCAGATCTATATTACTTAATATTTCGCTTACCTGTAGAATGACTTATGTAACTAGAAAAGAAAATTATTAATTATCTAAAATGTTTTCACCAATTAGTAAAATGTCACCGACTCACACTCCAGGGTGCACCACTCACTAACCAAAAACGTATTTTTAATCTTATTGACAAGATACAGTAATTTAAAATTTTACCAGTTAGTGACGTGCGCGCTACGAATGCTCTGATTATTTTTTCAAACTTTACAAAATGTTAACTAAACTTGTTTCAAATGACCTGTCGTCAAAATGCCTGCGTCTAACGGTCATCGCAGGAGTTTAAACTTACATGTTTTATACAGCATTACTGACTGACGTCCTGTATGTAAAAAGGCACTATATAAGTGATATAAAATTTCAAGACGAATTTTTTAAGCTTTATGTATATGGAGGATTTTCTTGTGCTTTAAACAACTAAATTATTATTCTAGTATTAAATTTATTTTATCTGGTTTACTAAAAGCATAACCTAAACGCTTTACGCAATCAATGAAATTCATGTTTGGAATTGAACGTGCAGTTTTGTTATATGGCCGGCAAACCAAACAAATCTAAATGGTATTGACGTGTAGCCACGTTTTCGTTTTAGTTTGCAAATTCGCAACAAAGCGTTACAGAAAAAGGCTTTGAAGCAGGGCAAAACAAACGACACACTGGGTTTAATTTGAAACTAAATTCGATTTCGACCCTTGTAAATTTGATGCGTTAGCTTAAAAGAAGACCGGACGATTGTTTAGACTCACTCTCATTTTAATTTACAGTCCAAAATATATATTTCTTGCCTATAAAAGTTAACAATTGTTCCTTATATTTGAATAATTAGCTTGCAAAGTTAATTAACGGCAATCGAACACAGCTATTGCTTACGTCAGAAACTAACCACAGTTTGTGCAATGGCAGACGTCTTCCCTGGTGCGCCAGGCACATTTGTATAAGCGTTACAGTACTGCTGAAACGCATGATGTCACGAAAAATGGGGCACGTCATATGACGTCATGAAACTAACACAGCAGTTCATGATCAGGGTTATCACGGTACCGTCTTCTATTTATCGGCCACGCGCATGTGACAAAAAGGCGTCGTTGCCAATCTTAGTAGATTCACAGAGCCGCCCGTAGCTTTGAAAGTTTAACGAAAGTTGAGTATCCCAGGTAATTATTATTTAGTCTAAGCTTTGATTTAAAATAAGCTATTGTAGTTTTCAATATTTTAGAGCATTCTTTATTCTGAACTCGTGTATACACAATCATCCGGTTTTCCTTTAACTTAGCAATTCAATATTCTAAAATTAGTAGCTGATTTTTCAACGTGAGCAGCTTTTTTTGGACGAATAAACTTTGTAATGAAGCCCTAAATTTCGGTTATTACTTTCAATGAGATCAATGCCAGTAAAATTAGGTGAACTTCAAGGAAGGATAACCTTTCTTTAGAACTGACAGATAAAAACTACGTTTTCTGAGCAAAACTATCTGTCAGTTGCATAGAAAGGCTGCACTTGCTTATATTTCTTCTAATTTTGCTGAAACGCTGGAAGATAATACTTCATTTGATTTAGCTTGGATGAGAGAGATTATAAATCAAATCAATTCAAATGAGTTTCCTTCTGAAAGCTTTAAAGTAAATCATGGGGCACAATTATCGATTCTCCACGGATAGTTGTGTGAAGGCTGAGATTAGAACAAATTACCATTCGTCAAATTTGCATTCTGAAGAGCAAGAAGGCTCTCCGTACCGTGCTTGCTGGTCTTCAGAACTAGGCCTATATACTGACCCTGTTTTATTCGTGCAAGCAGTGAAGCCTTTACTCAGCTAGTGGCGTGATAATCACGGTACCATTAATAATAATTACAGACTACACGATAAGGCTCTGCCATAATTGCAGACATCTCCAGGGTATATGGTTCGCATCTTCTCTTACGTCAATAATTTATGATCAATTAAGTTGGCATTAGATTTTCAGGCAAGAGCGCGAGAAGCAAGATGAAACGTGATATTGATACAAAGTAGGTTAAATTAATAATATTTTATTATAAATCGCTTTATACTACTTAACAGAAACGATATTGACTAAAACGTCATATATTGAAGTACTAATACTGCTAGTCTAATGGCACAGATAAAGATGGCTTGCTAAAGATTTTGCTTTATTGCGTACTAACAGTTCTAAATCTCAATGTTGACTGCTCTAATTTGGCGTCATGCTTTGAGCAACATGATTTAATATAATGTAATGGATTAAAATGCAACATTTATTTTAAGTCGTATTTAGAATTTACAAACAATAGCTGTGGGCAGCTACTTTATGACTAATTTAGCTCAGATTTTTTTACTCAACTAAAACTATTGAACTGCATCAACAATGTCATTTATTAATCAGTATACATGCTTTGTCACATAACTCATTTCACACAACGATCATTTCCTTGAAGGAATGTTTCTGATTCACCAGTTCAGTGTTCATTGTTTTGGTCCGTCGCAATAGGTAAGCCATAACGTTGAGTGCTAGATCCCGGCCTGCAGAAAGCAGAAATGCACAAAATAGCTGCAACAAGAGACCGCTTCTCAAACCTTGCAGTTGCAGCTGCAACAAGAGACCGCTTCTCAAGCCTTGCAGTTGCAGCTCCAACAAGAGACCACTTCTCAAGTTGCAGCTGCAACAAGAGATCGCTTCTCAAGCCTTGCAGTTGCAGCTCCAACAAGAGACCGCTTCTCAAGCCTTGCAGTTGCAGCTCCAACAAGAGACCACTTCTCAAGTTGCAGCTGCAACAAGAGACCGCTTCTCAAGCCTTGCAGTTGCAGCTCCAGCAAGAGACCACTTCTCAAGTTGCAGCTGCAACAAGAGACCGCTTCTCAAGCCTTGCAGTTGCAGCTGTAACAAAAGGCCAACTTTCAAGCCCTACAGTTGGCAGCTATAACAAAATCCGCTTCTCAAGCCTTGCAGTTGCAACTGAAACAAAAGGCCGCTTCTCAAGCCTTGCAGTTGCAGCTCAGCTATTACAAGTTTACATAAATTTCTACGATTAGCAGGCTCTTCATGCGTTACCTACATACAAACTTCATTCAAAGTCGGTTTTACAACAACAAACATTTTGTACAAGTCTTTACAGAAAAATACCCACTATCGTGCGGTATGTATAATGGGGAACGTCATCCACAGGTATCTTCAGGTTTTGAATGAACTTACTAAACTACAATGGTAACGTTGAAGAAGACAAAGAATCAGGGAAGCCTAGCGATCATTTTGACTTATGCTGGTATTACTTGAGACTAAAAGTATCAGATTGGTTACTTTACAACACGACAGCATATATAGATTACTTTACAACATGACAGCATATATAGATTACTTTAAAACATTACAGCATATATAGGTTACTATACAACATGACAACATATATAGATTACTTTACAATATGACAGCATAATAGTTACTTACAACAGGATAGCATATATAAATTACAACATGACCGAACATATAGATTACTTCATAACACGACAGCATAACAGATTCCTTTACAACATGATAGCATATATAGATTATTTTACAACATGACAGCATATATAGATTATTTTACAACATCACAGCATATATAGATTACTTTACAACATGACAGCATAACGGATTACTTTACAACATGACAGCATAACAGATTACTTTACAACATGACAGCATATATAGACTACTTTGCAACATGACAGCATACTAGCTTACTTATAACAGGACAACATATATAAATTACTCTACAACATGACTGAATATATAGATTACTTTACAATATGACAGAATATGTAGATTACTTTACAACATGACAACATATATAGATTACTTTACAACATGACAGCATAACAGATTACTTTACAACATGACAACATATATAGATTATTTTACAACATGACAGCATAACGGATTACTTTACAACATGACAACATATATAGATTACCGTACAACATGACAGCATAACAGATTACTTTACAATATGACAGCATAACGGATTACTTTACAACATGACAGCATAACAGATTACTTTACAACATGACAACATATGTAGATTACTTTACAACATGACAGCATAACGGATTACTTTACAACATGACAACATAACAGATTACTTAACAACATGACAGCATACTACATTACTACTAACAGGACAACATATATAGATTACTCTACAACATGACCGAATATATAGATTACTTTACAATATGACAGAATATATAGATTACATTACTGCATTACAGCAATATATAGACTACTTTACAATACGACAGCATGTAAAGGTTACTTTACAACGTGACTGTCAGCATAGGTATTTTGAGTAACTATAGTATGTTCAGGATAATAATAAATTACTACGAAGCTTGAAAATCTTCATGTACATTTATGTACAAAGGTTTAGCCGCTGAGAATTAGGTGAAATCAGAGAGGCGGATGGCAGTGCAATTCAAGGATTCTCGGGAGAAACAATTTAACAACCAGCGACGCTTTTCATTACAGCTCTGCGCGTATCAATTTGAGAAGCCCATCTCGTATAATCCAGCGGCTGTTATAGCCGAGGAGGAAGAGGCTGCGAGGTTGGGAAGAGGATGAGTCATTAACCTGATCAATTCGTTTTCACGACGTGACTTCGCTACACAGACGACATTCAGGGAGTCATCACACAGCTCTTCCTGTTGTTGTAAAATAATGACATGGCAAACGCCTCACGGCTGACAGAACAAAACTGAGCAAAGAGGCCATTGCTCAGTCAGATCTATTGTCTGCCCAGCAAAAATCACATATATAGCGTTAAGTGAAAAGGTTTTTGAATAAAACCTGCATTGCAGCAGAGTAGCAACTTCCATTGAGGAACGTGTATACATGGTACAAATTCGGGGGTTAGCCATAAACAGCTTTTTAGCATGCGCAGAGCATAATCCTTGAGTACCAAATAACCAAGCCTTTGAGTGCCAGACATCTTGTATGAGCCAAATAACAGTTAAATAGGTTAGAATTCACAGCTAAATTACTCTGTTAATTTCTCAAAATAATAACAACACGGCATGTTGCAATTTTTATTAAGTGGCTAATTTATTGTTATTTATTACCATTTAATAAACTTGTGGTTATCTTCAAATCTGGTAGCAGTAAACATGTGTGTGAACACCATATGTTAACAGATCTTGCTTATAAAGCATGCTTGTGCCCTTACTATTTTATTCCATTCTATCATTTTCATTAGAATTAAAAAGCGTACCACTTCAATAACTGATTAACCCGTTTTCTCTGCAAAAAAAGCATCATATTACTTGAGTTCTTAGAAAAACTGGGTACCACGTATAAAAATATAATATCCGAAGTTTTTTTATACAGTAATTGTCGGTAAAACAATCTGAGATATAACAACGCAGATTACCTCTAGAGCTGTAATTAGAATGCTGTTATATTGTGCGCACCTAGCAACATTGTTATTCGCGGAAAATGTCAGGCAGGCCATAAAAAGCCATTAGACAGATTAAATAAAAACACGAGAGCAACAGACCGGTGAAAAACAACACTGGATAATGGCTACCGTGGTATTTATACGCATTACAAGGTAGATCATGAATGACTAGTCTTTTTCATTCAAATCTACCTAACCAAAAGCCAGTGGCAATGATATACTGTAGTAATGAACGACAACAACTTATTGTTAACGTTATTCTTGTTCAAAGACAGTAAGCTAATGAACTGAAAACAGGGGAACTGGTATAAATTTAGAATTAATAGATTCGAGGGAAAAAACTTGTGTTCATAAGCAACCATACTGCATCTGGGAATGTTCCAGTAAAAATATGAAAGCAGCAAAAAAAGGATGCCACGGCCAAACTATCTACGTTTAGGAACCAAAGACGAGACGTCCTTTCAAGTGGAACAAAAATGTTTTGATGTTTTGCACCAAAGTTTTAATTATGATATCATAAGAAGAAAATAATGGAATCTTTTGAAGACTGCCACACTGATGTTATTTACGCTTATTAATGAACATCAAAAATTTTAGGTCATTTGCTTAGATTTTTCCATTTCCGAAAATACAGAAGTTTTGAATGAATGAGTCAATGAAATAAATGTCGGAAAAAATTTCGTTTGCCACTAATGTTAGAATTTACAGTAAGTGCTCTACGTGTCTACAATTTTCAATTCAAGCTAAACGATGCCATTTCTTTCAACAGGTAATACGGTTTTTCATTTCTTTATGGGATACTTCATTCCAACACTCAATAGTTTTGCCTTTATATATCTGCATCAAATGGCTTTCTGCAGCCAGTATACGCTTTCTCTTAATGCTGGACACAACAGTCCAGAGGATTAAGTGCCTTTTTTCATGACAACAAATCTCTATCACTGCTTTATTCTTTTGATGAAAACCATGATGTAAGCTGGTTGTTACTTATTGTTATTGTTTACTGTTAGAAGTAATATAGTTGAAAAATCAGGAATTTAAATTTAATTTAAGTTTAAGCTACTTTAAATTTTGTGCTTCCTGCAACATTGCATTTTCTTATTTACCACGTTCTCATGCGACTATAAACACAAGCTGACAAATTTCTATGAAAGATAATTTAACTAAAAGCAAAATCCGCAAACTGATAACTGATAAATATTGTGTACAAGGAGTACTAAAGCAACTAACATCACTGACTAAGTGACCATAGTTAACCTGCTTTCGATACATTACATTAAGTGGCGGCTCGTAGCTGAAATTAGTGGGGGTGCTGCAAAATTAAAAATTTTTAGCCATTGTTTTAATGCTGTGTAAAACGAAACAAACATATGTAATTATAATGTTGTAATTGTAATTGTAAATAAACAAACTAATTTAAACATAACCTTGATAAACTCCCAAACAAAAAATATTGTTTTTTACAAATAGCCTAAATTGTCGCAGTTCAAGAATATGCCGATACACGGCTTTTAAACACATGACAACTGACAACACGTGCTGCAGTGTGCGACAGTACTCTTTCTACCTAAAGTACAGCATCTTATCTCAGACATATGCGCATGGCCGCATGCGCATAGCAGCCAAACACCGCACTGCTTGGGCTGTGGAGCAAATTGTACTTCCTTCACGTGCTCCAGTTCCGCACAAGTATAAAGAAAGAACTAAAGAAAAAATATTATTATATTGAATATTATCGATAATAATGAGTGAAAACAGTGGGTGCAGCAGTACCACAGTACCTATATACGAGCCGCCACCTATTACATTATACTGTATCCTGCAAGTTTACAATGAAAAACATCCGAAACATACTTACTAAGTTTTGTAACTGATATATTACCACTTATAACAAGACGCACTGTGCTGTTTATACTCATTTTAATTATGATATAGTATTAGGAAAAAATATTACTAAATACTTTAGACTTTTTCATATTTTTTAATATTATTATTTTATATCTGGCATAGTTTGAATATACTATTATTATATAAACCTAAATAACTTGTTATTTAGTACACCTGAGATTTAGAACTGACATCGGCGTCAGTAATAAGTTAAATCATTATACTAGACCTAGCTGCCTAATAATCGATATTAAACGATGGGACATGTCTTGGTTAAATACTCACCCAGTGAGCAAATTACTAGTACAGTGTACTACGTTTAATTTACCAAATATATATTAGTTATTACTTATTAGGTCTATACAATAATTACAGTTCATGTATCAATTAGCATAGGCTCACATGTACCTGTGTATACGATGGATCACTCAAATCGAAAGTCGCATTGGTAAATTGAAATGACAAGTCGATGTGTGGAAACTGGTGGAATAAATCGACTAACCAAGACTTTTCATAAGTCATTGACTCAATATCAGTAACGGCAATATCCTCAGTAGACATTTTGAAAAGTAAACACACCAAATTTAAATGTTTAGATACCAAATTCTGCTTCACACTGGCACCAAATAATTATTCTATATGTTCACAAAGCACTTTATAAATCCATGCCACCACTCCGATGCTACCTTTCCATTCAAAGCGTTCAGTCATTGACATTCACCGCAGACTTCACATAAAAACTCTCGTGTAGTATGAGATGTTGCGAGAACTTGAGCGGATGAAACTAATTCATTCATATAGGGGAAAGGATGAAAATGCGTGCAAAAGTGCCAGACGTTCACTGTTTTTTTTACTAGTTTATTGTTAAACATTAGCACAATGACACCACACAGTAGTAAGAATTTGACATATAAAAGAAATTAGACAATATTTGTTTGCATTTATTGTTACATATCCGTGCCTATGATTAGAACGCCCCTCAGATTAGTTGGACTCCACAAAGTCAGTGTTTATTTGTTGACCAGTCAACTGTGATTATACACTACTGTACGTTTACTCACGTGTGTTTAAGTGTTCATTCATTTGATCTCATGCAGAACAGCAAAAAACTTACTAATCTTTAATATTCCTTAGAATATGTCTCTAAATCCAAAGTTTATCAGTGCGTCTGAAGTCAGCAAACTGCTAACTTACAGTGATTTGATTCCAGTAATAGAAAAGGGACTTGGTTGCTTATCAGACAGAGAAGACGGTGGGATCGTGCAGCTTGTTCGTTCTGTGTTACCTGTTGAAGACCACAATGGGTATCGTAAAACGGCTAAACGTTTTAGTACGTTCATCGAATGAGTGTAATTCATTTGTAATCTGGACATCTAAAGTTTTATTTGTTTATAGCCTCAAAATATTATTGTTCATGCATGATAGATACTTATTAAAATAACTGTTCACACTTTGTTGAAGATACAAAAATTAATGTGGAGTTTTTTTTACAGTTTTTTGGGTTTGATGCCAGCTTATAGTCGAAAAGATGACGCTGTTGCTACAAAATTGGTCACTGTTTATCCAAGAAATGTTGATGTACCAGCTCATCAAGCTACAATACTTTTCTTCAATCCAAGAAATGGATGTCTGAAAGCTGTATGTTGGCATAACTGCTTAATCAGTTAAAATTTCTCACAATGTAGAATGATGTAAGCCACTATTCAGCACTCAAACAACAGCTAGTTTGATGGACTTATAAAATGCTGGGTAGACATGGCTTTCCTTCAGGCATACTTTACATACTATGACAAACATTTAGACCCTGTACCAAATGATACATGTTTACCTGCCAATGTTAATTCAACAAACCACTGGCAACCGCAGTTGTATCAAATTTCATAACTAATGTATTATTTTGCTTTTTAAAACCCTTGATTGCATATATATTTATAAAATCTGGCTTTCTCAGCTTTTTTAGGTTAGATGAGTTAAATATAACATGCTCATAATTTGTAATGACATAATGTAATAAGAGTTATAAGTATGTCACTGTGCATTTTTTTACATATTTTTAACCTTATCAATACACGTTGTTTTATTTTGTGTAAATGCAGATAATGGATGGTGAAGTAATTACTGCAATGAGAACTGCTGCGGCTTCAGCTGTCGCCTCCAAGGTAATTTCATCTTAGTTTTTTAAGTCTGTTTTTCTGTGTTTGCCATTTTGTTTTTATCTAAAAGAAAAAATATACTAATTGGAATTCTAAAAATTGGATTTTTGAAAATTAGAATTCTCATTGAGTGTCATGTTTTGTTATATCATAAATGTTTTTCATACATTTATGTACTTTTCCCTCGTTTTAGTACCTTGCCAATCCCAAGTCAAAGGTGCTAGCTATTTTGGGATCTGGACACCAAGCGCGAAGTCATTATGATGCTTTATCTTGTCTGTACAAGTTTGATGAGGTAGTAATTTTATGACTAGCTTAAACAAAAGCTTATGTAGGTACTTATCGTTCTCTACCTGGCTTGCTTAGAGGATGTCATTACACAGAGTGTAGAAGAGCATTTTACTGCAGGACTTCTTAACTACTGCCAGAGAAAAGGAAAATACTCAATTTAACCACTGCCTTGTAACGAGTTATTTCATAACTTTTCCTTTAATTCATAATAATTAAAAACATAAATTGTACAAAAGCAAAAACAGGGTCGACTCTAACAACATGCAGCTCCGTTTAATAAGTCAGTAAGCCAGTATTACTTATTTCAAGTTTGTGTTGGCTCGTTTATATATCTAAGCATGCAGAGTATACAAAGATATGGCTGGTCAGTTGAAAAAGCAGATCTTATCCCAAAATGTGCATTTCACATGATAGTGCACAAATTTTGTTTGTATTGAATTTTTTGAACAAGAAGAAATTCCATGTAATTGCAATGTACCTTCCAGACAACCCACTTATTTTGTTATCTGTTGTTATGGGTTATGTGCCTTTATTTGCAACAAAATTAATAAGATGTGCATGCACAGCCAGGCTTGCATTAGCCATAGAATGTGCTTTTCATCGAGAATCATATAATATACCTTACACAAGATGTTTAAACAAGGATAGGTCAGTTGCTAGTACCTGCTAACTAATAAATTTTATCAATGCTACATCTTGTTTGTTCATTTATGGCACGTTGTTGAGACAAGCATTGAAAACATCGTCAAGCTTCTAGCCATTGGCCTTAGTTAGGTGATAGTACTCTCCCTATACATAGTGATGTTTGCAAATCAAATATTAATATGATCAGTGGTTATGCAAACAACTTTATAAGCTGACAATACATGTAGCTTATGGTGTTTGTGCTACACTCTGGCTGAGGGTAACTTACAGTGTTTGTATCCAAATTTAAATATTGTTGAGTAAGCAGTCAAGAGGTCCATGGTTTAAATCTAGGTCAGTCAAACTATGTTGCAGTCAATTGTTGGGGATGAGAAAATAGACAAGAAATATAAAAATTCAAACAGAAAATTAAGATGAAAATTAGCCAGAAACTTTTCCTGCATTCCTCGTGCTGATAATGACTACAGAGCAAGTGCTGAGGTGATAAACACACCTTTCCGTCTGCCGACGGAACTGACTAGGCTATTCCATGCAAGTTACTTATAGCTGCTATGCAATAGCTTCTTAATGGGTTGAACCATCACAATGTAGAGGGAGTCTGAAATAAATAGCATTTTGCCTTCGTAACAATATTTTGCAAAAATGAGGAGAAAAAGCAAAACAAACAGATGAGAATAAAAAAAAAATTCAGATTATGTAGGTACGGATTTGGAGCAGAACTTCGGCTAATGCTGAGCAATTGGCGCAGAGCATTGGTGCAACGGCGTGCAGTACAGTTGAAGAGGCAGTGTTAAATGCCGACATTATATGCACTGTAACATTTGCAATGTCACCCATATTGAAAGGTGAATGGCTGAAACCTGGAGTTCATATAAATGGTAGGCTATTTCTAGCGCATTTCGTTGTGTTTGGTGCAGTTGCTCTATTTAAATGAGTTAATTATTATGTTGTCAGAAATGAAAGTTTTTAGTGACATGCAATTTATGTTTATGCTGGCCTATTACCATCCGCGTTATGTGAGAAAATCCAGAAAACAGAATTTTTTATGAATATGAAGGAGAATTTGCAAGTTGTTTTCAACTAATTCACCTTGCAAATCATACAGAAATTTGAGTTAATTTGATCTTTCTATTTGATTTTTGTTATTTAAGCCTTGTAGAAGTCATTACATCTTCAGTATGTTTAACTGCTTCATTTGAGCTCTAATATATTTCTGTAATCTGATAGCTGTAGGTGCTTGCAGGCCAGATTGGAGGGAACTTGACGAAGATGTGATGAATAATTCCATCATCTATGTTGACAGTAAAGATGCAGCAATAGAAGAGGCTGGTGATATTATTATTAATAAAGTATGTTGAAAACAAATTGCATTTGTACCATTTTTGATTAAATTTCATTGTATCATATTTGCATTCTGAGAAGATATCAGCTTTCTTCCTGGCAAAATTCAACTAGAACTTAAATATAGAATCTACACTTCTATTCCACTTATGTGGTTAGTTCATTGCTACACAGTTATTTGATTAACTTACATGTATTTGATTTAGTTTGCGGTAGAGCTCATACTTTCATGGATGCCATAAACACATGTGAATGTGTACTCTTTTAACACATGAATAGTTTTCTTTTGTAATTTAAAGCAAAACCGAACCCACTCTTAAGGTCAAAACAATTACTCTTTAAAATTTTGAAAGAAAGCATACTATTTTTTGAAAAATGACTTACGGGAAAGAATTATTACCACACAAATGCTATTTCGCATTGGCACCACTATTTCTTCGCTGTCACCTGCATTTCGTCATTCGTTAGTTAGACGGGTACTAGCGCTTGCATTTCGGAAACGCATTGACCATAAAAACAGGTGCTGTACCTCTCAGTTCAGATGTGTTAGCTTGTAACGTACTGCACACGTTCGACAGCTCATGCATGAGCACAACGGTAAATTTGAAATTCGAATTTTTATCTTAAAACTTGTTTAGTTTTAGTACAGTACACTGAATATCTTAAAGTAGCACTTTGCTTCAATTTTCGCTTTCGCAAACACGTGCAACACGCTCGGGAATATTTTTGCTGTTGAGAATCCTGTTAGTTTGTGATGTCATCAATAGTTGGGCTCGCCCGCTGTTAATTAAGATTTTAATGTATTATTTAAGTACTAGAAACGCTTTTGCGGTAGTAATTGTGTTAAAATGCATACTTTTTATTGGACTTGAGAATGGGGTAGTATATGAAAAATCATCCTGTCTTCCTTTAAGGTATGGCTGCTTTAATGTGCAAGTACATAACTATTCGAAAATACCACTGTTAATGTTTTTTTGCATATTTTCTCTGCACAAGTTTGTTCAGTGGCAGCCTTCGCGTCATTTTTTCAAAAACAAGCCTGAATGTTCTGTCATTTTAGGTGCAGGATAAAATTTATGGTGAAATAGGTGAAGTTGTCAACGGTACGAAGGAGGCTAGATGGTCACAAACAACAGTATTCAAATCACTAGGTAGGTTTGGAAGAAGGAAGATGGGTATCAGTAGTGAGTCGTGTTTAGGCACTGCAGAACTACAGCATCCCCTATTTTCACTTGATGTTATCGATAACATTCAGTATAATAAGTCTTTTTCTTTCTTTTTTTCTTTTTACTTGTACATTATGTAGTCCTTGAGTTTAATGTCAGTAGTCCTTTTCTAGTTCTTCAAAAAGTTACAGAAATCCTTTTGTGGAACTGTGCGCTTCACAGTTCCAGTGACACGTTGTTTGGCTGTTGTACGCATGCAGCCATGTGCACATGTCCAAGATAAGAAACTGCATGCTAGGTAGAGACAGCATGCTAGGTAGCAACTGCACTGTAACGTACACAGTGTGTAAGTGAAGAGACAGCACGCTAGGTAGAGACAGCACTGTCACGCACACAGTGTGTAAGTGTAGAAACAGCACGCTAGGTAGAGACAGCACTGTCATTCACACAGTGTGTAAGTGTAGAGACGGCACGCTAGGTAGAGACAGCACTGTCACTCACACAGTAAGTGTAGAGACAGCATGCTAGGTAGAGACAACACTCTCACTCACAGAGTGTGTAAGTGTAGAGACAGCACGCTAGGTAGCAACTGCACTGTCACTCACACAGTGTGTAAGTGTAGAGACAGCACGCTAGGCAGAGACAGCACTGTCACTCACACAGTGTGTAAGTGTAGAGACAGCACGCTAGGTAGAGACAGCACTGTCACTCACACAGTGTGTAAGTGTAGAGACAGCACGCTAGGTAGAGACAGCACTGTCACTCACACAGTGTGTAAGTGTAGAGACAGCACTGTCACTCACACAGTGTGTAAGTGTAGAGACAGCACACTAGGTAGAGACAGCACTGTCACGTACACAGTGTGTAAGTGTAGAGACAGCACACTAGGTAGAGACAGCACTGTCACTCACACAGTGTGTAAGTGTAGAGACAGCACGCTAGGTAGAGACAGCACTGTCACTCACACAGTTTGTAAGTGTAAGGTGTTGTTTCTTTTTAACTAAATGTTCTTTTCAAGTGTTTGTTTTGTTTTACATAATATTAAAACAATGGCTAATTATTTTCTGAAGCAGCACCCCACTAATTTTAACTACGAGCTGCACGTATGATGTATGTTTGAATTGTTCATTGTAGAATAACAGCTAATGTTAAGTTTTGTTGTGCTTAACTGAATGCACAGTAAACTAGTGAGTTTACTAAGATCTTTTTAGAGAAAAGCAGTGATGAAGTTTATTATAATGACAGCTGTCCATTATTTGCTAACTGTGGCTGTAGAGATTGTGAAAACGTAAAGATGCGGTTACACTTTTTCCCATCCAAGAATACCACATAAGTTATTTATAATTAATTTTATTGATCCTAAAATACCTAAATAATGGTATTTTTCATTATAACCAGGAATGTTTGTCTATCTGTCACTTATGTGCACATGCAAGCTACCTAATTACTTATTGCAGAATTGAAAGATATTACTTATTTATTGTATGTATATATATATATATATATATATATATATATATATATCAGAAATGGCGGTTGCATAAATCTGTCTATCTACTTGTTTATTTAGATTGTAATGTGACATAGTGTGTCATTTTTTTAAAGTAAGGAGCATATTGATCGATAAAACAGTGCACTGTAATAGATTCTCAGACATCGCTAACAATATTACAACTTGTATGATGGTATATATAAAAATAATGCAAGGAGAAGTTTTTTCCAGTGTGATTTTGTTTATTTGTTTTCTAGGTGTGGCTGTTGAAGATGTTGTGGCAGCTAAGTTGGTTTATGATAAGTGCGAAGCTTTAACCGTGGCTAGTATTACATTAACTTAGACTCGTGTGTATATCTGTAATACAAAACTTCTACAGTTGTGTGCCAGAATTTTTAATAAAATCATATAAGTATGTTATTAGGTAAGTACACTCTGTATTTTTGCGGCAATTGTGATAATACCTTAATTGAGTATTATAAATAGCTATTTTGTGTTTTTTCTTATTTTGATGATCGTAATTTTAATAATGGCAATGAGCCAGTTGTGGCTTGTGTATAGGTACTATGGAACTGCAGCACCCCCTATTTTCATATTATCACAGCCCGTATATTATCGATAATATTCACTTTAGATGTAAGCATGGCTGCATGCGCACGACAAATAAACACACCACCATGCTGGGCTGTAAAGCAAACAGTATTACCCTCACGTGCTCTGGTATCACAAGCTGTAATAGTATAAAGAAAGAACTAAAGACCTATACTGTTTGCTTTTTACAGTCAAGTAGAGGTATAATTTGTATAGTAAGTCTTTTTTCTTTAGATCTTTCTTTATACTTGTACGGAACTAGAGCACATGAGGATAGTACTCTTTCTGTCACAGTGCAGCACAGTGGCGTGTTTGGTTGATGTGTGCATGCGGCCATGCTCACATGCCTGAGATAACATGCTGCATGCGGCACTGCTAGCGTCTGCTGCTAGGTAGAGTAAGTACTGTCGCTAACACAGTTTCAGTTGTCACGTGTTTACCGTGTATCCTCATATTTTTGGATGTGATAAAGTGTAGACTCAGCGTGTGTGCTTAAAATATAAATAATTTAATCATAGCTGCCTTGCTTCCCGCAAGAAATAAGTTCTGTGACTGTAAGTGAACTTCAACAGCTTAATTTTTCACAGTTGTCTCTTCACGAAAAAGTTGCAGTTAAGAATTGCTTGAAATTTGCTTAAAATTACAATTACAAAGTACAACATTTACATTACATATATTAGTTACGTTTTACACAGTATTAAAACAATGGGTAAAAATTTTCTGAAGCAGCAACAGCAGCAATTTTACCTAGGAGCCGCCACTGGCAAAGACTTTTAAATATCTAAATCCTGTAAAGTTTACTGAGTTTACAAAGTCATACTGCAGTACTATTTTGTGAGTAAAGATTTAGGTGTTGTTCACAGATTGCGCAAGTCTTACCTCTCCTTTATAAAATTACTAAAAAACCTGTTTAGCTAATGTTTGTCATCAGTATATTGAGAATTATATTATTTAGTATTATTGTCCAAGTCAGTAGATTTGTTCTTAATCAATAAGCCTAGAAATAATGAAGTTGAATTCAAATCAAAATGTATTTAACTTCTGTTGTTGATTAATAGCATTATTAACCCAAAGTGTTTTTATCATTTCATAACAATTTTGACCTGTATTTCACATAAAATCTAAGTGCTATTTTTAGTTTAATCAAGATTGACACTATTTTGTTCATGTATATTCTTTTCTCTGGATTATATAGCAAATGTCATAATTTTAAAATTACTAATGTTTCCTAAATTAAACTGATAACATTAATGCCCACCAGTGTCTAAACATCATTTTATCTATATTCGGTAAAGGATAGCAGACTAGGTGACTTTATAGTCTTTTCGCTATCCTTTCTCTAGTTCTAGATCTATCTATACATTTTAACCATTCTTCAAAACTTATTAGAGATTCTTTTATTAATCATGTTTCATTGTAACACTATAAAGAGATAAATAAAAAATTGAAATTGAAAAAAATCGAAAATTGAATTGAAATTGAAGTGTGTTTTCTTTCAACTTTTATAATCAAGTGATGGATTTAACATTTTGTTTAGACTTATATTTTGTATATATGATGCATGTGATCATTGAGTGCAGTTTGTATCGCTAGGTTTTGTACTATTGTTATTTTTATGGTTAAATAAATTATATCATTATGTTTTTCACTTTAATAAAGTTTATATGGGTTTGGTAAAGTTTGCTAAAGTTTATTTAATGGTCAAATAGTATATGAATTGTTAAAATAGTCTAACTTTGTAGTAAATAGGCCCTCATTATCCTGGACAAGGGCTTCTAAAATTCCGAGTGAGGAAGGTTATTAATAATAAAAAATACAGTAAATCTGCAATTATTTGTTTTTGTTGTTATGAAGGTAGATCCTTTTTCATCCATTCTGCATTTGGTTGCTCAGCAACATCCCATTAGCCCCACAGCCCACTGGCCTGTCAAATCTCATTTTCACTAAATATTGAACCTTATGGTGTACCAGTTTTTTCATCAAGTACTTCGTTTGCTTATTGGTTATTCAGCTGTGGTTGTGGGTCAAGATTATTTTTAATGAGATTACGTATACACCTCTATAATTGTAATTTGAAGTAATAGTAGCAAGTTAGCTAGTGGGACAAGGCATGCTTCCCGTTAAAGCTAAGGATAAAAATTTTGTTGAGAGACTAAGTGGTAGAAAAATCACGATGTTGAGGGACTAAGTGGGTGAAAAATCACGAGGTTGAGGGACTTTGGGCCTAAGAATGAAAAATATTTTTGAAAGAACAATGGGGTTTTTAAGACACCAGGGAGAAAAGTCCGGCTTCAGTGCTATGAAAGACTAAAAATTATATTTGCACTTTTGGTTTATGTTGCGCTATCCATGCTGCAATATTATCTGAGCTGTTAAAGGAAAGGCCAAGCCTTCTGGGAAGTTGGACTTATTTTACCGTTCATGCTTGGGCGCTCCCATTTTCAATGCCCATTCTTCTTCCAATGACGTCATTCGTCCTGAAGAAAAGTAGAAGCACTGTCATTCTTCACCAAAAATATAATAAGTTTTTACAAAATAATTAAATTACTAATTTTGTAATATTTTTTAGTGAACATTAGGTAAGTTGCAGAAGTTTCTGCTCCCATTTTCAATGTCCATTCTTCCAATGACGTCATTCGTCCTGAAGAAAAGTAGCGTTTACAAAAAAAATTAGATGGACAATTTTGTAATATTTTTGCGTAAACATTAGGTAAACTACAGAAGTTTGAATTAGTTTAAGCAGCGCGCGCTGACAGAAAGCCACGACGCGCTTACGAAAAGTACGAAGTCTCCCCGGTTACGTCATAATTTTCAAGTGAATGGCGGCAACCACCACGCCTGAAAATTTCTATTCAGCGGTAGTATAAATTAACATTATACTTTACAGTTTTGTGCAAATTTCTTTGTTATATTTTTCTAAGTTTAAGTGATAACGGTAATCTAAACCCAGCATACCGAGAGATTTGTTCTTTCCTTTAATTTGGTCTGCGATTCCAGGCTTCGGAAAATCGCACAGCTGTAATTCATGTAACTGCCTATTGAACCCAATTTTAAACATATTCTAAAGAAAATTGTTATGGGCTGTGATTACTTAGTTAGAGGAACGGAAATCAAAGACGTAATGGGTCAAAAGATCAACTAACCCTTATAACCTGTAGATGTACGGTGTTTAATCCAGTGTCTAGATCAACGAATTGCACTTTCTACACTGTCAGCGATCTAGATTAACATGTGCGTCTATTTCTATATAGTTCTTTTCAAATACATACTCATTAATAAAAGTCAATTACAAGTCTGGTGGACAGAACTTTACTAAATGTAAATTTTTGAATTGCAAAACAAGCGTTATGTTCACCTATAATAAAGGTTAATTACGCACGGTGTGATTTCCCATATTCAGGGGTTAATTTTTGTAATCAATGAAATAACCTTACAGTTTTAGTTAGGCCACATTTTTTTTCACTTAAAATCTATACTTTAGTAGTAATTTTGGTAGGTGGTACAAATGTGTAATCAGTGCCACTCACGTGCTATATTTTTGCATAGCATGGCGATGGTGACATCTATTGACATAAAATGGAGCATTATAAGGTTGTGACACTTTAAGTGTACTGCCCTGTTTGTTGTATGCAACGCGTTTAATCAGCTACCTCACAAAGATATTGCATAAGTGATCCATATAGTGTGACTGTCTAAGCGTTCTTCCGTGTGACATCTCAATTTGTTTAAAACACACTGTCATGGTTGTAGACCTACATTTTATTTGACCTCCAGCTAAGAATGCGTTACATACAGTTCAGACAATAAAGTTGTGTTCTTTCAGTAAGCATTTGTTGTAAGTTGGAAAACCAAGAGAGATGTATTAGTTTAGTTTTCTAACTGCATTAAAGAAACAATTATGTTCTTAAAACGCTTGTTTTTATTGGTGAGTGTAATTTTATCATTATTCTTATTATTATGATTTCAGATTATTCAGGTTTGGGATGTTGAGATTATTGAGAAATAAAGATTATTGAGTTTGTCTCTTTGTTTCTGTCCAACTTGTCCCAAGACCTTACATACATATTTGTAATATTCCTTGATATGCCAGGGTTTGCTAATATTAATTAGCCTTGAAACTACATTATAATTTCATATTTTGTATTAATTGCATTAGCAGCTCTAACAAAAATTGACATTGGACAAAAACAATTATCTAGAAGTACAGAAAGCCGTGATTACTCAGAAATGAGAATCGGCGTCTTTTTTATTTCCTGGATTCTATATGGCCGAGTGGTTTATAGTGCAGGTTGCAGACATGCGCAGTGCCTGCAATCATGGGTTCGAAACCAGCAGCTGCAAATGTTAGGGCATATGCAGGGTGAGATTTAGGTGAAGAGAAGCACGAGAACGAAGAATCTTCATCCCAATCCGCCGTCTTCGATCACCACTACATGTAGGAAACGCAAGAGTTTTAAACAAACTTTAGTTTTAGTGAGCCGTGGATGACGAATTTCATAGTTCCTTCTAAGATATAATAAGACACAAATGCCGCAGTTAATAAAAATGGATAAATGTTAATTTAAAATAAAATAAACTCTGCATAAACTTTGCAAAAACTATGCATTGGAAACATTATGCAAACTAAACAGAATTTTTTTAGAAGCAGAATTTGTTATGGTCTACAAACACTAAATTTGCAAATTTTGTTGTCTGCAGTGGCGGATTTAGGGGTTGGCCAAAGAGGCCTGGGCCCACCCTTTCATAGTAGCAGTTACAGCACACCAAATGAATATTTTCTCAGGATTATAAGCTTTAGAGCGTCTAGTGGTAGATTTTAATGACTTATATCGAGTAAAAAGTTCCGCATTAATGATTTCAGTGTAAAAACGTTTGTGCCTTTTAAGTGATAATTGAAGTTTTTGGCATAATGAGTTTTAAACTATTGAATTTAGAAAATAGTAAGAAAAATTGTCTAAAATGTAGTAAAATACATTGGTAGCCGGGGTTCCCCAGACCCCCTAACTGCTGTTTCGTTGGGCCCACCCTTTTTCTAAGGCCTGTATCCGCCGCTGGTCTGGGAAGTATAATAGGATGGTCATGACTACTTGATAGTGACAGTGCAGTACTTTTTAGATTCTACTGTATGTTGTTACATTCTCATTGAGCTCAAGGAAAGGCCCACGTCAATAAAATTAATCATCCATAGTTATTAGAATGGAAAAATTCAGGGAACATTCGTAGATATGAATCGCAAAAGCACAAGGAAAATGAGTGAATACTTGGTTGGAGACTAGAGTACGCTATGACAGCATGAGCAAGAAAACCTTATGACAGTGACAAGAATATTGTACTATACATCATTATGGGATGATTCATCCATTTTTGTTAATTGTTTGTTAAGTCGTTACCTGAACTGTAAGTCATTAACTGGCCATTAGTGGCTATTAGTGCAGCCCCAATGTCTTCCTCACGATGATATGCATTTTTTACAAAACGTCAAACAGCTCGTTTTGTTAAAAATAAATATCGTCGAGAGGACGTCATTGTGACGTCACTGTTTCAGCAACTAAGTGAACTGACGTTTGCTCCACCAAGCCACAATGTTCTATAAAATTCAGCCAGGGCCATTTCAGGGGGGGGGTAAGTGGGGATACTTCCCCGGGGCCTCACCCTTTTGCTTTATGCGTTCATTCAATTGTTCTTTCCTTTAACAACTGTATAACTCCATATTTTCTCTTCGAAAAAAGTCTTCTCCGGCGTTCTAGTAGTTCAAAAATTTTCTGGTGCTTCGCCCCCCCCCCCCGAGGGGGCCTCACACGCCCCACTTCCCCGGGCCTCGCTTAGGCTGAAGTAGGCCCTGAATTCAGCATAGATTGGTGACTATACCCTTACCTGCGCACGTTATACCATCCTCCCTACGCACCCGTCCGTACAAATATGACCAAGTTCCATGTAGTGTGTGTCCTCTCCTACACATATTCCTTCTACCCTCGACAATCAGGAGTACTGATAGTGCAACAGTGCTCGGTTACGTCAACAAATGTGGATATCTTTTAACATCATCCGTTTAGGTTTTCAAAGGATATGGCAACATGCAGGCAAATGTCATTACTCAAAGTTTTATTTTATAAATAGTTAAAAAGTAAAAAGTTAATTTTTTAGCAATTTTTTTTAAAATTTGCAGGTCACTGTTATGGTAATAAAATACCGTTTCCATTGTTATGCTAATGTTTCATATCATTTCACCAGTAATGTACGCTATTGCTGTATTAGAATAACAAACTGACTGACCAAGCGCAGCCTTGAATAGAGTTAGTGTACCGGGTACCCATTGCTTAAATGAGTTTATTTATTGGCAATAGTTTGCATAGCTTGTTTATTTGCAACGTGTAAACTATTCTCATTAGTATAGTTTAAAATGTTACAGATTTAATTTAATTGCACCATTGAAAGGAAATTTACCAAATAAGGAGTCAAAATATTGAAATTAAACAATAAAAATAAATGAATTATCGTTTATTTATTATTAATTTTATAGCTTAAAATGTTTATAACATAAAATTTTAATTTTTTTAGATATTATTGAAATTCATGTAACTTAAGTTTACGAATTCGATCTGTGAAATTTGTGAAAGTACTTTGACCAAACAGGTTGTCTTCTTAATTATTAAGCTTCTGTTTATCATTCTGTTTATTTTTCTTATTTGTTAATGTTCTCTTTATTATTCTCTTTAGAATAAATGACTTTGGAACATGAATGAAATAGTGCAGGCTTTTCTGTACATAACAAGTACTATAATTTATGTGCTAATTCACATAAATGATTAGAACATGTCACGCTGTAACTATAACTATTATGAAAAAAGTGACCTATATCTAAAAAACACTATGTTTGTTTTAAACATATATAGCTTGCAACGTAACAATTTGACTTTAAAATGTCTGATTTTGATAGAATTTTATTAAGTGGTAGAATAAATAGCACTAATATGAAATCAGATTTTAATAGCTGAAACGAAAATAAAAATGTACATGGAATTAGAATAAATTTATACTATACGTTTATATGTTCCAAGAATTTTTATTCTAACTCTAAATGCAAATTTAAGTCCTTTTGGAATTTACACAGTAAATATAACAGTTTACTGTGACATTTTATACTGACTGTTTATACAACAGCAAACTTAATCATAACTAACTAGCAAAGGCCCAAAAAAATTTTGTGTATAAATACACTTATAATCAAAAATACGCGAACATCCTACCTAGTGTTCATTTATTTACCTAATGCCAAGCCAGCAGCGGCAGCTTTTACTGAATTAAAATTATAAGCAGAGTATAATGGATGACGTCAGAACAATGGCTTTGCGTCAGCAGTTTTCCAACCGAAAATTGCGAAAAATAGAACATCTAATTAACTCGTCGTCACTCCTCTTGATGGATGTGTCCTAAAATATAGCCCGCACCATCGTGTAGCCCTGTTCTTCCTCTTTCTAGAGAGCTATATATCTCCTTTCGAGAGTCCCATTAGGGACCGTTTTTTTACAGGCTGTTTGGTAAAATTTCGCCCCCCATTCCTCCCGGTGGGCCCGATTCGAAAAATAAGCCCCCAATGGCACAACACTAGATCAAGACCTTTCGTTTGATCTATAGATGCCGTCGACCGCAAATGGTGCCGTCGTCCGAGCTGTAGCCTCGAATCTTATATACATATATAACATACTAGCGAAATTAATATATACGATCATAACATCATTCAAGCTTTTTCAGATTCAATTCTCTTGGACCATTGAAATGAAAAACCATTGAAATTAAACAATATTGTTCTTGCTACTGCTTATGCCTTATTTTTACAAAATTTACTAATTCACATAGATCATTATGGTATATCTTGCTGTATTTATCATTATTATATTGCAAGTAATATAGATCTAAAACTAATAAACATTACATTTTCTCTAAAACACATATACTCTGCAACATAACTAATAACATTAAAAGATTTGCTGAACAACTCTAGATTTGCTAGAATGAGTTTGTTGTAGTTTCCTATTGGGCCAAGGTAATTTCCAATGCTTTTTTGCAATAAATTGGACGTACATCATGACAATGTTGGCTGTTCATATGGCGCCCCCTAACAAAATGTTCAGCACTTACTGTGTGATTGCCAATTAGTCCACATAGTAAATACAAAGCAATTAAGGTAAAAATATAACTCTAACTTACAATAGGAAATTTTGTTACTCAAAGCAAGAATGTGCAATTATGAGAAACACTGAGCCTACAATGGTAGTTACCTATGTAATATACGAAGCTCAAACTTGTACTGAACCAAGTAACGTTAAACAAGATGTCCTAAAAACAAATTCACAAACGATGTTAAATTGTTATCGTCATACGAATACGATAAAATTGGATTTTTCTCTTTTCTTGCACTTGACAGCAATAAATTCGTACTTTTGTATCAACCTCTTTACAGAAATTCAGTGGGGTACTATCTTTCTTACCGTGTAAACTAACATCACTTTTGCCGTACATCACAAAAAAGGAAAACAGTAATTTTAAAACATTAAAGCAAAACTGGACCCAGTCTTAAACTATAGGACAAAACAATCTACTCCTTAAAATATTGAAAGGAAACATACTATTTTTTCAAAAATGACTTACGTGAAAGAATTATTACCACACAAACACAATTTCACGTTCGAGCCACTAGTTCTTCGCTGTTACATGCATTTCGCCAGTCGCTAGTTAGACGGGCACTAGCGCCTACATTTCGAAAACGCGTAGCACGAAAAACAGGTGCTGTATCTCTCAGTTCAGATGTGTTAATTTGTGACGAACTGCACACGTTCAAAACTCATGCGTGAGCACAGCTGTAAAGTTGAAATTTGAGTTTTATAACTTGCATAGTTTTAGTACAGCAATCTTACAGTAGCACTGTACTTCAATGTTCTCTTTCGCAAACGCGTGCAACACGCTCGTGGAATGTTTTTGCTGTTGAAAATTATGTTAGTTTGTGATGTCATCAATAGTTGGGCTTGCCTCCGTTAATTAAGTTTTTAATCTATTATTTAATTATCAAAAACGCTTTTGCAGCATTAATTGTGTTAAAATGTATACATTTTATCGGACATGAAAATGGGGTGGGTAGTATATGAAAAATCAGCCCGTCTTCCTTTAAAAATATAGAAATTTCCAGAACGTGATATTAAATGTTGTACTACAACGTTGCACCATTTAGGCATTAACATTTTTATTCACAAATAACAATATAAAATTGGTATTAAATCCAGTCCAGAGACTGTGCTTAGCTGATCCAGACCAAATAATTTTTTTGTTTTACGACAGCTGCAAGTGTATACGTACATAGACTGCATTAAAATTAAAATACTTCAGTGCTGAATATAAACACTTTCACCACTTTGGTATAGTGTGCATTACAAGCAAGGACACCATTTTCTGCCAGAAATAGCAATGATTTTAGAAATTAGATATTACAACATTAACCTTTCGTAATTGTGTTAATAAACTTAAGCGTTAAAACGGGCATAATAAGACATCCTATTATGGGCTAAACACTACACGTCCAGTTTTCCAAGCTTTCTGGGCAACGATTACTGCGACCTCACAATAGTTACGTCGTCTAGACTAGGGGTGAGGATTTTCTACCGGAAACCGAGTTCGAATCGAGTCGAATTTGTGACCTTTAAACTCGAATCAAACTGACTTTCAACATTTCCGAATCTGAATAGAATTAGAATTTAGTTTCAAAGCTTTTCGAATAAATTTTCGAATCACTGGCAAAAAGCGGTCCTGCAAAGATCAAACATATTGCTTGACTTTGTTCTGCGGTAAAAACTAATAATTTGTTGAAAAATTGTGCTCAGAAATCGCAGCTAAACTTGCTGACTGCATGGTCACCTCCTAATCTAGACTGGTACAAACCCTTTTACATTTTACAGATTATCGTAACATCGTGCGGAGATGCGACCAAACAGCCGCACATGAACGCACATCACGTGACTCTGACGTCATTACCTTCGCGACATCGTACGTTAAATAAGATGTGGCGAGAGAAGCCACTACAGTGGAATCGGTCTGGAGTACATGAGAGAAGCCATGGCTTCTTTGGTAGCAACGACTCGTGGATGGAACGTGGTGTAGCAGTGACAAGCGTAGTAAACAACAGTAAGAAAAGAAACGTAAATCTAAGTTTAACGTTGCTGTTAAAATCTTTCACGGGTTTTATAGCAATCGTACATATAATATGCTAATATCAGGCAGCAACAGTAGAAAAAATGTACAGCAACAGCGGCAACGATAACAGCAACATCATCGTCATCATTATCATCATGATTGTCGTCGTCGTCGTCGTAATCATCATCATCATCATTACCATCATCATCATAATCATTAGCAGCAGCATCATTGTCATCATCATCATCATCTCGTTGTCGTCGTTGTCATCATCATCATCGTCGTCGTCGTCGTCATCATCGTTGTTATCGTCGTCGTTGTCGTCACCATCATCATCATCAGTGTTATCATCATCATCGTCATTATCATCATCACCATTAGCAGCAGCAGCATCTTTGTCACCATCATCATCATCGTCATCATCATTAGCAGCATCATCATTGTCATCATCATCATCATCATCATCTCGTTGTCGTCGTCGTCATCATCATTATCATCGTTTTCGTCGTCATTATTATCATTATCATCAACAACAAAAGCAGCAACAATGGGACAAACTTTTAACTTTTGATTACTGCATTGCATTTTACTGAATTTTCAAGGCTAACTGTATTAGCGCTACCGACAGATTCGTTTTACATACTTTATGAATCGGCAATTTACGTAATTTAATCCTTTCTATTTCAGCAAGCACGGCTATTACGATGCGTTGTCCGTTGTTAAATGAAGATTTCTATGCTTTGCGTTTTCCTGGCAAATATGATGCCAGAGTGGAAATCTTTACAAATTCTCTGGGCACAGATTTAATTGATTTATCCGATTTCACTATATCGTGGTATGTAGACGAGTTATGCAAACTAGGGTTATCTTTTTTATGCTGATAGACAAACAGGCATTGAGATTTGTTAAGGATTTAAAGGTGTAATTTTTGTTGCCCACCCTGTAAAAAGGTTGTAGGTCTATATGTAGGCGTTGTTAGAAGATTTATCCAGAAGCATTTTAAACTAAATCTCTTTTATTAATAACGTTTACTAATTTAGCAGAAAACTCGATACTGTTATGCCATCACTGTAGATACACACAATGCAGAGATTGTAGTCTATACAGTCCATCCTTATTTTGCTCAGGCGAAAGAAAACGTTTTCTACCAGTAACCCATCTCAATTTGATCATTAATGACGAATGAACCCACTGTTAGTAAAATGTGCAACGAAATGTGCTCGAAAAAAGGAAATTTGAAAAATGCAGACCACCGTTGAAAAAGGGATACCTGCTGATTTGGTTGTCCAGTTGAAAGGAATGAATTAGGACCTGTAGTAATCACTGGAGCATGATAGTTTAGCAGACATGATGTTCGGTTTGAAGCGAGGTGTATCTGCTTTAAATTCAAGTTGTTCAAACTTTTTGTCCCTTCCTCTCTTTCGAGCGCGGGCTTGTGGACTTACTATCCTTGTTCGCCATTGGCGTTTTGATTCTTTGTGTTTTTATGCTACGGTGCTAACATCTACAATCACATTTCCTACAATGATAATAGATAAGTTAGCTTTTAAGAAATAATATAATAGCCTGTGATTCGCACATTCAGGTGGATGAGATTAACCCGGCCGAGAATCCAAACACGGTTGAGTGTTTTCCATTTGATGGGTCACAGTAAACTGCAAACCCTCCAGCTTCTTGTTAGTCGACGAGGAATTGATGTAGATCAAGACATGATTACGAAACTGTAAGTATCATGTCAACATCATCATCATTATCATAACCATCATAATCATCACCATCATCACCACCATCACCACCGTCATCATCATCACCATCATAACCATCACCATCATCATCACCATCATTACCACCACCACCATCATCATCATCATCATCACCATCATCACCATCACTATCACCACCACCATCACCATCACAATCACCATCACCATCATCATTATCATCATCATTATCATCATCGTCATCATCATCATCATCATCATCACCATCACCATCACCATCACCATCACCATCATCCCCATCACCATCATCACCATCACCACCATCATCATCATCATCATCATCATCTTTGTCATCATCATCATCACCATCATCATCATCATTAGACTAATAGAAGTGTAATTTTTTGTGTTTTTCCGAAAGAATTAAACCAGTCACACTCACAATTTTCCAGCCAAATGTTTATAAAGCTCTACAAAGATAAATTTCATGCTTTTGGATTCTTTGCATAGATTATTTTAAAATACCACAACATCTAAATTACAACGCGGTTATAAACAACCAGAAGCTGTTTGCTGAATAGCATTGGCCTTCACTGCGAAAAACGTGCCCCAAGGTGCAGTAATTCGCAAACGTGCTACGTAGTTATGATATCATTGTTCATTTTACGCTTTAAGGTACGACTCCTTGTGCGCGTTATGCGTAATGCGTAATGCGTATACATAGGTTTATAATTAAACACGTGGAAGCGCTTCCATGCGTATGTAATACGTAATCTGTAATACGTGATGCGTGATGCGTATTCACTCGAACGTGATGAGTATTGTCTGAATACGCATCACGCATTACGCATTGCTGATCACGCATTACGCGCACATGGAGTCGTAGCTTTACCCTGAAAAGTCGCTAATTTCATAGAGCAATATTATGTCCGTGATTCAGATTTCTTCTTTTATTGTTCAAGTTTTAATAACTGCTTTTACAAAAGCTGCACTTAGTACGAAGCTATAAATACCAATTAACTATTAATTTTTACCTTGATTTCAAGACTTATTTATAACGGAATGTTCTAACTAAAGAATGAAAATAGTTAATAATTACCAACCGATTGTATGTGGCTTTAAAATAATCCAATTATTCATTAGTAGTTACTCTAGTCTAGCGTGAGTAGACTAATATTGGAAATGGTGATTTGGATGGCCAGCTATAAGAAACGAACTAGGACTTGTCATGAACTCATCATTAACGGGACACAGTAATATAGCGTCCGCATCATGAGCCGCAAGTCCCTGGTTCAAATCGAGGGTGTGCTTTATTCTTCATATTTCATACCGCATTAGTTTGACTTAAAAAATTCCTCAGTTGGGGGATTCTTCCATCCCCAATTCAACATGGTTAAAATTGGAATAATTTCATCGGTTTGATCATTTTATTAAGTTCTAATCAGCTATTATACGACATGTTCCAATCAGCTATTATACATCCAAAGCGGCTATTTATGACTTATCTTATTGAAATTTCATGCCAAATTGCCTAATAGCGCAAACAGGGCCACCTAATAAAGGATTTTCAACAATCTGTAGGTCTTTCAAAGCTGATAAGACAACAATTTTTGACAACCATTGGCATCATCTGACGTTAGTGGTTGACGGTACGGCAACACTGATGGCAACGCTGTACACAGATGGTGGGAAAAGCGTACGTGCAAAAATTTATATTGGGATCTATAGTTATATGTTTGTAGTTTGGCAAAAACCAGCACACTTAGAAGTTGCGTTCCACGAAAAACTATAATGATCTCTTAGTTAGTGACTTTCTGTTTGTGACTCTTGTTTATAATAATAATAATAATAATAATAATAATAATAATAATAATAATAATAATAATAATAATAATAATAATAATAATAATAATAATAATAATAATAATAATAATAATAATCTTTATTTAAAGCCCCGCGCGCCTAGAGCACCTGCTAGTCCTAGGCGCTCACCCATCCAAGTACTAACGAGGCTCTACGTTGCTTAACTTCGGTGATCAGACGAGAACCGGAGTTTTCAACGTGATATGGCCGTCGTCATTATACCATTATATACGTATAATGGGACGTATGCCATTATAAGTCACTTATTTAGTTATTTTCAATACAGAGTAATGGCGAATCAATCAGTTTGAGAAACACTTTGGATCCCCTCGATCTAAAAGGGTTGGACAAACACGGCGTAAAACGCTTCGCCTCTCTGGGCGCGACGTTGGTAGAAACAACGGGAGAGGAGGATTATGATTTTAGGGGTGAAATAAGCGATTTCAACTTCAGCCGAGGACAAACGTCAGCGTTTGTTGTAGGTGGCATGGCCAGATCTTGCCTGAACGATGACGGCAACGTGTTGAAATGGTCTGACATTAGAAGTAGACGTATAGGACCGGTGAGTCGTAGCAACCATTTATAACTTTTCGTAGAATAATTTGATAACTTTCGTCTGATCTGTTGCTGGTATTTTGCAGTAGAAAATTTGCATATATATATATACTTGCTAATAAAAGGATGTACCATTTTTTTATTACAGACACTTAAAAACATTTACAGTTAAAATACCACAACTGTATTAAGGCTTTCAATTTACATAGTTAAAAAAATATACGTTTCGGCAGATCTACTGCTAGCTCTGTCGAGACGTTTGACATGATCTTTTAACTATGTAAATTACAAGTTTTATTAAAATTAAGGATGTATTACATTTCAGTGTTCGAATTATGGGTTTCTAAATGAATAGTCATGAGTTGTAAGAGGGCATATTTTGTTATTTTAAGAGAAATAATAAAAAAATAAGAAAAGGAGCAATAAGGAGCTGCAGCTAAATCCGCGCAGGACTTATCATATTAACTCTCATTTCTTGTTACTTCATATCAGTTTTAGAACCAGTTTGTGCTTTTGGAAATATAAATAATAGTGACGTGACCGGAATTTTGCTTAATTTGCAGCGATTTATTCTTTTATTGGGGACAACAGTAGAGTTGACTCTTTTGTGGAATGCTTGCGGAGTTCACATGCACTCTTACGGGGAATGTTGCGTAGTAGAATCTTAGGATTCAAAAACACTTCGTTTTATAGTTTTGAGGAAAGGAGAATAGCTAAGATCGAAGTTAAGTAATTTCGAGGCTGGTACAGGAATGCATGGATGGCTACCAGTTCAAAACTTTGTTATGTAATTTTCATTCGCTACACTAATTCTCAGTGTCTCATCTCCGAAGCATAGCTTTGAAAATGAACTTGATTCAGTGAGCACCGGAACTTTCCAGATCAAGTGAGCCCTGCCGTTGTCGCGTTGATTGTCCCGTTGTCGCGAGAATATAACGTACCACGTTATGGTATAGTGATTGCAGTGTAGCATAGTTGTAGCACAGTGTAGTAGGTACTACCGTAAGTGTGGTCTAAATCAAAGCTGACATTGATTTCTTAAAAAATTAGCCTCGTTCTGGTGGTTAAACGAGGAGCAATTTTTGTGGAGTTGCAAAGGTCGACTTAGTTTATACTTTACCAATTATTCTGAAGACAACATATTTTACACAAACCATAGCAGTTCGTCATTTTGCATCACTGTGAATTGATCGCATTTTATTTTTCTGTTGGGTACAGGTGACAAAAGTAATCCCATCTACCTGCCTCACAGAACATGATTTGAAAAACTATTGTGCTGGTTACGAACTACCGTCTTCTTAAAATGGATGTATAAAGATGTTGGTACTGCTAAAACAAAGAGCGAACAAGAAGCAAGAAAGTCAATTTTCGATAATAATACAGCAGCATTGGATAAATGTTCTACAAAAGTTATATTTTCATAATTTGGTGGAAAAAGGAAAGGTGGGAGAAAAAACACAAAGATCAAAACACCAATGGCGAACAAGGGTAGTAAACCTGACACCTGACACCAATAGATCTGCACATCTCACGGTCATTCTAAGAAACTGTTTAAATGTTGCGCAAGAATTGTAAAAGTTCATTTTTCTCACACTGTGTAGTGAACAAGTGGAACAGTTGGCCAGAAAGGGTGATCAGTGCACAGAATTTCAATCTTTTCAAGAAGCCATTAAGGGCTTCACGGTAATCATGCTTTAAGAAGCCAAAATTATCATGAAACATTGAAACTGCAGGTTTTTTGTACCTTTGATGTAAAATCTCACAAGTCGAAACTATATTGCTCAACTTTACACATTTTATACTCAAAATTTTTCGTTAAGTTTTTAGGTAAAGACTCCAATAGGCTCTGAATCTTTTGCTAGAATTTTTTTAGTGTTGAAAGTTCCAGTCTTGAATCAAAATTGCCCTTCTGTGTGCGAACAGATGTAGATGCTCCTCTTTTAGGAAGCTGCTCACATTGAATATTATACGTGATTAACATTTTTGTCCTCACTGACACACACTGAAAGGTTTGTGTATTTAATTTATGAGTTTGTAAATGAGGCATATTTACAAAAACGAAAAGTAATGGACTAAACTCTAGAGAAAATATATTTGTACAAGTTATATAGTTTATTAAACAATAATTTATATTTTACAAAACTTATATTTTACAAAGATGCAGCAATAAAAGAAGCAGGAGACATTATTATTAATAAAGTATGTTGAATACAAATTGCATTTGTACCATTTTTGATTAAATTTCATTGTATAATATTTGCATTCTGAGAAGATATCAGCTTTCTGGCTGGCAAAATTCAACTAGAACTTAAATATAGAATCTACACTTCTATTTCACTTATGTGGTTAGTTCATTGCTACACAGTTATTTGATTAACTTACATGTATTTGATTTAGTTTGGGGTAGAGCTCATACTGTCAGGGATACCATAAGCACATGTGAGTGTACTCTTCTAACACACGACACACCCTATTCACACCTTTGGCACGTCCAATTTACTGTCAAAGTTTCTCACTCAACATGCTGCACAATAACCCTTGTAGAAAGACCCATTGATCCATTGCAGAGAACTTTGTGATTCGTCTTTGAAGCAACCCAAGTGTGGACAATTTTTCTGGCAAAAGAATGGCTGAGTCACTGGATAGTTGGAGGTGTCATTCATGTCTCCTTTCGTCAGGAGATGACGAATTAAAGTTTTCGGGCAAGCTAGAAAGAACGAATCCGCATCGCTGTCAGTAATGCTCACCATTTCTATCCATCTCTTTTCATATCCACCTTTTCATTACTATCTCTAGGTAAAACTTGAGCAGGGAATGCAGGGAATCTTCCAAGAATTGCGTCAACAACAATTTCTTGTTACTTCTAAAGATGTATGTATTCAATTTGCATAATTCGCGTATCCATCGCCATTTTTTTCATGACCTCCAAGAATAATGAGGTTGCCAATGGAAAATCCACAGTTAAATTGCAGATTTCCGGTGGATATTCCAGCTCACAAATCACGAAATATCCCACGTTAGCATCCTTTTTGATGGTAGACAGATCAAGGCTACTACGATTGGCTAACTTTCAGAAGTAAAATTGTATGACGTAAAATTTACACAGGGCAATCAACACGTCACACGTTGCTTGCATAGCAACTGAAACTCAGATACAAGCCTTGTGACGTCACGCTATTGTAAGAACAAGCACTTCGAGCAAATCGGTTGAAGATGTAGGTGCTGCTGTGCAGCTGGTTTCACATTTTCTAAGTGCCTAGCAGCTGCACCACCTTTTGTCGCTTGCTTCTTCTCCAGGATGTTGGGTAATCGCAGCACCTATGTAGTACTCACGGGTTCTGCAACCTGGATAATTTTGAGAATTGCTTTAGTAGGAGGAATTCATTTTGTGGACAAAGATACAGCATGTAATAGCACTCGGAGATCTCCAGAATGTCCAAGATGTCGCTATGAGAACTATTACTCTAATTCGTCAGTCTGTCTAATCATTTTCAAAGGACGTCTGGATAAGAAAATTTTTGAAAGTGTCTTCAATGCTTTGTCCAAAGACACCGTTTATATATGGGAAGTTTGGCTCTTTGGCTATAACACTCAGCTTCGTGTATTAGCAAATGATATATTTGCTAACCGAAGGGCATATTTCGTTCGCAAGTTGGAAATAAAACATTCAGGATTAACAGAGATTACTGCCAACACTTTCACAATGTTCTCAAATTTACATCACCTTAAAATGATGACACATCATCACTTGACCTTTATAGATGACAAAGCATTTACAGGTCTACATAAGCTAGAATTTCTGGAAATAGCTGATGCTAAAAAATTGAAGTATCTTGGCAGCTTGGATCTTACAGACAGTCCAAAATTAAATAAAATACTAATTAGAGGAACTGGAGTAAGACATATGGAAGAACCAAAAATATCTGTTCCCTATGCTAATGTAGAAATCACCATAATAAAAGGTATACTATTAGAATGATTTACTGAAATACTGCTTCTGAGATTTTGTGATATGTTCTTTATTATTATTTCTCTGCTACAATATTAACTATCTTCAAAAGCTTAACACCTAATGTCAGCAAGCTTCATGGTCACACACATGAAATTGTGGCTTAGACAGTGAAGTAACAATGTTGTCAAATGTCAAGGGCATTAATTTTGCTAATTTTTCAATTATTACTCAACTCCTGTTAGGGTTTGGCTTTTATCATTTTCTTACATGCAAATAATTTACTTCCTAATTAAACCCAAAAAATGTTATTAATTAAATATGTACCCCAAATGTTCAAGTTTTGGATTTCGAGAATAAATTTACTAAACAAAAAGGCATCAGTATCTTAAGCAGCTTAACTGAAAACAATAATTGTCGATATCACAATTGTTTGTTCATTACTGCTGGTTTTTATACAAACAATGAAGTAATAATATGTAACTGGTAAAATATTTTATAAAATAATCACAATAGCTGGTAAGCACACCAGGTCAAAACATCGCAAAAATTTCTATCATTCATATCATTCATAAGTTTGTTGCTTTAATAAAAAAAGCAAAAGAGGGAAACAAAGAAAAGTTGAATAACACATGAAAAGGAAAGGAAAAGAAGGAAGAGAGGAATACAAAAAAGGAAGAAAATAAAGAGGAATTAAAAAGCCAAAAAGAGGCACAAAAGGAAAAATAAAGCCAACAACAAAAACTTATAAAAGCACTTGACTAATTTATCGTGTTATTAATTTATTTTAGAATCATATTGGGGTCAGTACATTGACTGCGATTGCACCTGGTCTTGGCTGTTCGATAATGACTGGAGAGGGATAAATGTTACATGTGACCCAGATGGACATGGTGATTACTCTACGTGGTTTATGCGGTGTAAACCACCGGTGGATGCAGTTATTGACAACAATTCACAACTGAAATTACATGATAATACAGCCTTAGCTGACCTTACGCAACTGGCAATTTTTTTATTTTACAAAATCTTTGCAGCACTATAATTACTGCAGTATCAGATATAATTGTGATCATCATCAGTTATAACAGAAAATTAACACAGAATCAATGTTATGCAGGAAGTGATTGGCACGAAATATGTTACAAAATTAAATCAATCATTAGTGCTATTGCCAATGTTACTCTAAAGGAACGTACTCAAATAACAGAGTAAACTTCTTAAATAGATTAAATTTCTTTATACAAAATAAATCAATTTTGTAGCATTTTTTCCTTTGTGTTTTACTCTTCATACAATTTCTCTCTCAGTCTGTCAGCAGTGGCTGACTGACCCACCAGAATACCGTGAAGTTCTTCGGTGGGCCCCAAAGTAATGGATGATTAACTGTCATCGGTGTACTCTGTACATGCCTCGTCTTTTTATTTCAGTGAACATATCAGTAATTATTTAACCTTCATCACCCCAGAGATTGCCTTTAGTACAAGGAAGCAAATCATTATTAACTAAATTCACTAGTAATGATAGCTATTGCTAAACAAGTATGCACACGTTTCAATTTTTAGTACACTTTGAAATCAATTTTAAATTATGCTTTGGAAATTATTCGGATTAGTTGTTCTATTATTGAGATTTTCATTTTTATTATCAGATTAATAAAATTTTCTAGTATTTGTCTTATGCATGCATTAACATAAAAATGAATACAGCAATATTGAATAGATGTAACATTTTAGTTATGCCAAAAACCTTTATTTTTATTGGATTGTTTTAACTATGTTTTAAGATTAAGTGGTTTCTTTAGACAGGACCCTTTTCAAAGTTTTCCCAGTAGAAATTTTAGTTCCAGTCTGCCACTAGCTGTCAGGACGGTTTCAGAACCAGTTTGTGCTTTAGGAAATATAAATAATAGCCACGTGACCGGAATTTTGCTTAATTTGCAGCGATTTATTCTTTTATTGGGGACAACAGTAGAGTTAACTCTTTTGTGGAAAGCTTGTGGAGTTCAGATGCACTCTTATGGGGAATGTTGCATTGTAGAATATTAGGATTCAAAAACACTTTGCTTTATAGTTTTGAGGAAAGGAGAAGAGCTAAGATCGAAGTTAAGTAATTTCGAGGCTGGTACGGGAATGGATGGATGGCCTTCAGTTCAAAACTTTGGTATGTTACTTTCATTCGCTACACTAATTCAGCGAGCACTGGAACCTTCCAGATGCTGCCGTTGGCCCGTTGATTGCAGTAATCTTGCTCGGATTGTGCCGAATTAAAATATAACGTACCACGTTGTGGTATAGTATAATATTATGACCATTTATTTGCTGTAAACAAAATAATATTAAGAAGCAATGGAGTACGATTAACAGCTTACTAAAAATTAAAAGTAAAGCACAAGTTGCCCCTTCCTCTGTAGATAACAATGGTCATACCACAAGTGACTACCACTCTATTGCTAATGCATTTAATAAATTCTTTTAGTCTGTAGGTAGTAATATGGCCAATAAAATTCCATCCATTTCGAAAACATACCAATCATTCTTAAATGCTCCAAATGATAAATCTGTCTTCTTTTACCTTATCTCTGAATTTGAAACATTGTTGTCTCTTAATAAACTTAACAAAAATAAATCACCTGGCCCAAAAATGTCCCAGTTAAATTCTACAAATTAGCAACTAATTTAATTGTCCCAGTTCTTTCTCGATTATTCAATATGGCAGTTTCTGAAGGAACCTTTCCTAAATGTCTAAAAGTAGCTAAAGTAAAACAACTTTATAAAGAAAATTCGCCAACCAACCTATCAAATTATCGTCCAATTTCTCTCCTGTCACCAGTTTCCAAAATTTTTGAAAATATTACTTGTAATCGCATTAACAATTTTCTCACTTCATGTAATATACTAATGAAATTTCAATTTGGTTTTTGCAAAACTTACTCCACTTCATTAGCTACTTCCGAATTTGTTGAAAATATGCTTCTAAATTTAGACAAAAAGTTTTCACTTGTGCAATATTCTTCGATTTATCTAAAGCTTTTGAGATCACAGTTCAGCATGATATTCTACTACATAAATTACATTATTATGGCATCAGAGGCCCTGTCTTGGAACTCCTTAAATCGTACTTAACTAACCAACAACAGTTCACCACTATTAACAATACATGCTCTGATTTGCTAGACATAAACTGTGGTGTACCTCAAAGATGAACTTTTGGGCCGCTGCTTTCCTGATCTATATCAACGACCTACCTCTTGCTACTAATTTTACACTCGTCTTTTCGCTGATGACACAAGTCTCTTCCTCACATCTACTAACTATTCAACTTTACAACATCGCACTAACAATGAACTAAAAAAGATTGATGACTGGATGAAAGCAAATAAATTATCTGTTAATTACACTAAAACTATGTATATGTTAATCATTAGGAACCTTTCACAACAAGACTTCCATTCTGAACTCAAAATTGGCGACACAACTAACAGAAAGTAATAGTATAAAATACCTTGGCTTGCATATTGACAACAATATGAAGTGGACTACGCACATTTCCTCTACAGCAACAAAATTAAGCAAAACAGCTGGTATTTTTGCAAAGTTAAGACATTTTGTTAATTTGCCTATTTTGAAAATGATCTACCATGCATTAGTCTATCCTTTCCTCCAATACTGTGTGTTGTCTTGGTGGCAAACAAAAAATACTTATTACAACCACTATTAACAGTTCAGAATGAAATAGTTAAATACATGACTTTCGCCAATTACAGAGACCACGCCACACCATCGTACATACACCTTAGTTTATTGAAAGTAGAAGATATTTATAATCTTGAATTATTTAAATTCATGTATAAGTATAATAACTGGCAGTTGCCTGAATTATATACTAACTACTTTACCTTATACAAAGATGTTCACTTTCGCTATACTAGGTCTTCCAGTAAGGGACACTATTTTCAAACACGATTTAACACAGCGTATGGCTTAAATACCTTACAGCACAATGGAGTTATTTTGTGGAATAGTATACCCAATTCAATCATTTCCCCTCCTTCTTTAAAAATAGCTACCAAACAATATAAGATATTTTTACTTAGTAAATATACAATGCACTAATGTTTTTCTTTTACTAATAGGTATCTTTATGACCTTTGTTACTTTATTAATAAAAGGTATATATCAATTAAAATGAAATTATTCATTCATCGCAACCTATATCTGTATCTGTTTCCACTTGCAAAAAGCTCTTAGCTTATAACCAGCAAAAACCAGTGATACAAACATTTTTTGAATGTATTATTGTACCATTAATTTTGTGAACGAATCACTAAGATTCATATAATTTGCCTTCCCCCCTCTCCCTGACCATAGCACATTTTAAAGGTTATGATCGCTACATTACTACCATCAATTATATTGAAATGTTCTATACAATTATAGTTATTACTATAAGTATAATGTATAATTTAATCTCTTCTCCCCCACTTAAATTTGACTATATATATGTGTATATATATATATCATTGTATACACAAGTAAGCAATATGGTGCTTTGCAATACAAGTGGTACATTGACAGATAATCACATAATTCATATTCATAACTATTTTAAAAAAATTCACTCTTTAAGGCTCACTCAAAATCATAATTACATATTATGTTTTCCTTTCTTAACTTTCAAGTTTATTGCTCTTATACCATTGCTATTACTACATCATTTACGTCGTCCTTATTTACATTAAGTTATCTACAGAAGCATGCATAACTATAATCATTTTTTCATTTAAGTAAGATGAATGTGCAAATGACCGTATGGTCGTACACTCACCTCGCACTACTCAAATTATTTTATTTAAAGTTCGTAATGTGTTTGATATTGTACTTTTATGTGTGAAAATAAATTCATAGTTCATATAGTGATTGCAGTGCAGCATAGTTGTAGCGCTGTGTAGTAGATACTACCATAAGTGTGGTCTAAATCAAAGCTGACATTGATTTCTTAAAAAAATTGCCTCGTTCTGGTGGTTAAACGAGGAACAATTTTTTGTGGAGTTGCAAAGGTCGACTTAGTTTATACTTGACCAATTATTTTGAAGACGACATATTTTACACAAACCATAGCAGTTTGTCATTTTGCATCACTGTTTCACTGTGAATTGATCAAGTTTTATTTTTCTGTTGGTTACAGGTGACAAAAGTAATCCCATTTACCTGCTTCACAGAACATGATTTGAAAAACGACTGTGCTGGTTACGTACTACCGTCTTCTTAAAATGGATGTATAAAGATGATGGTACTGCTAAAACGCCGAGCGCCAAGCAAGAAGCAAGAAAGTCAATTTTCGATAATGATACAGCAGCATTGGATAAATGTTCAACAAAAGTTATATTTTCATAATTTTGTGGAAAAAGGAAAGGTGGGAGAGAAAACACAAAGAGTCAAAGGGTAGTAAGTTACGATATGGAAAGGAGGCGTTACATAAACTATTTCGGGCTCAAAATGTTCCTAAATCATGATCATAATTCAATGAAACAGCCACTGACACCAATAGATCTGCACATCTCATGGTCATTCTAAGATACTGTTTAAATGTTGTGCAGGAATTGTAAAAGTTCATTTTTCTCACACCACATAGTGAACAAATGGAACAGTTGGCCAGAAAGGGAGATCAGTGCACAGAATTTAAATCTTCTCAAGAAGCCATTAAGGGCTTCACGGTAATCATGCTTTAAGAAGCCAAAATTATCATGAAACATTGGAACTGCAGGTTTTTATACCATTGGGGTAAAATCTCACAAGTCGAAACTACATTCCTCAACTTTACGTATTTTTATAGTCAAAATTTTTCGTTAAATTTTTGGGTAAAGGCTCCAATAGGCTCTGAATCTTTTGCTAGAATTTTTTTAGTGTTGAAAGTTCCAGTCTTGAGTCGAAATTGCCCTTCTGTGTGCGAACAGATGTAGATGGTCTTCTTTTAGGAAGCTGCTCACATGGAATATTATACGTGATTAATATTTTTGTCCTCACTGATACACACTGAAAGCTTTGTGTATCTAATTTATGAGTTTGTAAAAGAGGAATATTTATAAGAACGAAAAGTAATGGACTAAACTCTAGAGAAAATATATTTGCACAAGTTATATAGTTTATTAAACAATAATTTACATGTTTATTAAATAAAACTTATATTTTACAAAGATGCAGCAAAAGAAGAAGCAGGAGACATTATTATTAATAAAGTAAGTTGAATACAAATTGCATTTGTACCATTTTTGATTAAATTTCATTGTATAATATTTGCATTCTGAGAATATAGCAGCTTTCTGGCTGGTAAAATTCAACTAGAACTTAAATATAGAATCTACACTTCTATTCCACTTATGTGGTTAGTTCATTGCTACACAGTTATTTGATTAACTTACATGTACTTGATTTAGTTTTTGTTGTAGAGCTCATACTTTCATGGATGCCATAAGCACATGTGAATGTGTACTCTTCTAACACACGACACACCTTATTCACACCCTTGGCACGTCCAATTTACTGTCAAAGTTTCTCACTCAACATGCTGTGCAATTACGCCTGTAGAAAGTCCCATTGATCCATCGCAGAGAGCCTTGTGATTCGTCTTTGAAGCAACCCAAGTGTGGACAATTTTTCTGGCAAAAGAATGGCTGAGTCACTGGATAGTTGGAGGTGTCATTCATGTCTCCTTTCGTCAGGAGATGAGGAATTAAAGTTTTCGGGCAAGCTAAAAAGAACGAATCTGCATCGCTGTCAGTAATGCTCACCATTTCTATCCATCTCTTTTCATATCCATCTTTTCATTTCTATCTCTGGGTAAAACTTGAGCAGGGAATGCAGGGAATCTTCCAAGAATTGGATCAACAACAATTTCTGGTTACTTCTAAAGATGGACGTATTCAATTTGCACAATTCGCATATCCATCGCCATTTTTTTCATGACCTCCAAGAATAATGAGGTTGCCATTGGGAAATCCCCAGTTAAATTGTGGATTTCCGGCGGATATTCCAGCTCACAAATCACGAAATATCCGACGTTAGCATCCTTGTTAATGGTACACAGATCAAAGCTACTATGGTTGGCTAACATCAGAAGTAAAATTGTATGACGTAAAATTTACACAGGGCATTCAACATGTCACACGTTGCTTGCATAGCAAACGAAACTCAGATACAAGCCTTGTGACGTCACGCTATTGTTACAACAAGCAAATCGGTTGAAGATGTAGGTGCTGCTGTGCAGCTGGTTGCCCATTTTCTAAGTGCCTAGCAGCTACACCACCTTTTGTCGCTTGCTTCTTCTCAAGGATGTTGGGTAATCGCAGTACCTATGTAGTACTCGCTGGTTCTGCAACCTGGATAATTTTGAGAATTGCTTTAGTAGGAGGAATTCATTGGATAGAGAAAAATGCTACAGCATGTAATAGCACTCGGAGATCTCCAGAATGTCCAATATGTCACTATCAGAACTATTACTTTAATTCGTCAGTTTGTGTAATCGTGGTCAGAGGCCTTCTGAATAAGAAAATTGTTGAAAGTGTCTTCAATGCTTTGTCCAAAGACACCGTTTATATATGGGAAGTTTGGTACCTTGGCTATAACACCCAGCTTCGCGTGTTAACAAGTGATATCTTTGCTAACCGAAATGCATATTTGGTTCGCAAGTTGGTCATATATTATTCAGAATTAACAGAGATTACCGCCAACACTTTCATAATGTTCTCAGATGTGGATCACCTTAAATTGAGGACAAATCATCACTTGACACTTATCGATGACAATGCATTTATAGGTCTACATAAGCTAGAATTTCTGGAAATAGCTAATGCTAGAAGACTGAACTATCTTGGCAGCTTGGATCTTACAGACAGTCCAAAGTTAAATACAATACTAATTAGAGGAACTGGAGTAAGACATATGGAAGAACCAAAAATATCTGTTCCCTATGCTAATGTTAATATCACCATAATAAAAGGTATACTATTAGAATGATTTACTGAAATACTGCTTCTGAGATTTTGTGATACGTTCTTTATTATTGTTTCTGGGCTACAACATTAACTATGTCCAAAAGTTTAACACCTAATGTCAGCAAGCTTGATGGTCACACACCTGAAATTGTGGCTTAGACAATGAAGTAACAATGTTGTCAAATGTCAAGGGCATTAATTTTGCTAATTTTTTAATTATTACTCAACTCCTGTTAGGGTTTGGCTTTTATCATTTTCTTACATGCAAATAATTTTACTTCCTAATTAAACCCAAAAAATGTTATTAATTAAATATGTACCACAAATGTTCAAGTTTTGGATTTCGAGAATAAATTTACTAAACAAAAAGGCATCACTATCTTAAGCAGCTTAACTGAAAACAATAATTGTCGATATCACAATTGTTTGTTCATTACTGCTGGCTTTTATACAAACAATGAAGTAATAATATGTAACTGGTAAAATATTTTATAAAATAATCACAATAGCTGGTAAGCACACCAGGTCAAAACATCGCAAAAATTTCTATCATTCATATCATTCATAAGTTTGTTGCTTTAATAAAAAAGGAAAAGAGGGAAAGCAAAGAAAAGCTCAATAACACATGAAAAGGAAAGGAAAAGCAGGAAGAGAGAAATACAAAAAAATGAAGAAAATAAAGAGGAATTAAAATGCCAAAAAGAGGCAAAAAAGGAAAAATAATTCTGACATAAAGCACTTCACTAATTTATCGTGTTATTAATTTATTTTAGAATCACCATGGGGTCAGTACATTGACTGTGATTGCACCTGGTCTTGGCTGTTCGATAATGACTGGAGAGGGATAAATGTTACATGTGACCCAGATGGACATGTTGATTACTCTACATGGTTTATGCGGTGTAAACCACCGGTGGATGCAGTTATTGACAACAATTCACAACTGAAATTAAATGATAGTACAGCCTTAGCTGTCCTTACGCAACTAGCAATTTTTTTATTTTACAAAATCTCTGCAGCACAATAATTACTGCAGTATCAGATATAATTGTCATCATCATCACTTACCACAGAAAATTAACACAGAATCAATGTTATGCAGAAAGTGATTGGCAGGAAATGTTTTTCAAAATTAAGGTCCATCGTTAGTGCTATTGCCAATGTTACTCTAAAGGAACGTACTCAAATAACAGAGTAAACTTCTTAAATAGATTAAATTTCTTTATACAAAATAAATCAACTTTGTAGCATTTTTTCCTTTGTGTTTTACTCTTCATACAATTTCTCTCTGAGGCTGTCAGCAGTGGCTGACTGGCCCACCAGAATACTGTGAAGCTCCTTGGTGGGCCCCAAAGTAATGGATGATTAACTGCCATCGGTGTACTCTGAACATGCCTCGTCTTTTGATTTCAGTGAACATATGAGTAATTATTTAACCTTCATCACCCCAGAGATTGCCTTTAGTACATCAAGCTATCAGCATTTTGCTAGGTGGCAGGCCTGTGTTAAGATAAGCTGACCACGATGTGACACTAAATTACACATACCATTGATAGCTGGTTGGCAGCAGCTGCATAATTTTCACATACCTCCAGGAAGTAAATCATTATTGACTAAATTCACTAGTAATGATAGCTATTGCTAAACATATATGCACACGTTTCAGTTTTTAGTACACTTTGAAATCATTTTTAAAGTATGCTTTGAAAATTATTCGGATTAGTTGTTCTATTATTGAGATTTTCATTTTTATTATCAGATTAATATAATTTTCTAGTATTTGTCTTGTGCATGCATTAACATAAAAATCAATACAGCAATACTGAATAGATGTAATATTTTAGTTATGCCAAAGACCTTTATTTTTATTCGATTGTTTTAAAAATGTTTTAGAATTAGGTGGTTTCTTTAGACAGAACCCTTTTCAAAGTTTTCCCAGCAGAAATTTAGTTCCAGTCCGCCACTAGCAGTCAGGACGGTTTCAGAACCAGGTTGTGCTTTCGGAAATATAAATAATAGTCACGTGACCGGAATTTTGCTTAATTTGCAGCGATTTATTCTTTTATTGGGGACAACAGTAGAGTTGACTCTTTTGTGGAATGCTTGCGGAGTTCACATGCACTCTTATGGGGAATGTTGCGTAGTAGAATCTTAGGATTCAAAAACACTTCGTTTTATAGTTTTGAGGAAAGGAGAATAGCTAAGATCGAAGTTAAGTAATCTCGAGGCTGGTAGGGGAATGAATGGATGGCCACCAGTTCAAAACTTTGTTATGTAATTTTCATTCGCTACACTATTTCTCAGTGTCTCATCTCCGAAGCATAGCTTTGAAAATGAACTTGATTCAGTGAGCACCGGAACTTTCCAGATCAAGTGAGCCCTGCCGTTGTCGCGTTGGTTGCAGAATATAACGTACCACGTTATGGTATAGTGATTGCAGTGTAGCATAGTTGTAGCACTGTGTAGTAGATACTACCGTAAGTGTGGTCTAAATCAAAGCTGTCAAGCATATACTTAAAAAATTAGCCTCATTCTGGTGGTTAAACGAGGAACAATTTTTGTGGAGTTGCAAAGGTCGACTTAGTTTATACTTGACCAATTATTCTGAAGACGACATATTTTACACAAACCATAGCAGTTCGTCATTTTGCATCACTGTGAATTGATCGCATTTTATTTTTCTGTTGGGTACAGGTGGCAAAAGTAATCCCATCTACCTGACTCACAGAACAAAATTTGAAAAACTACTGTGCTGGTTACGAACTACCGTCTTCTTAAATTGGCTGTGTAAAGATGTTGGTACTGCTAAAACGCCGAGCGCCAAACAAGAAGCAGGAAAGTCAATTTTCGATAATAATACAGCAGCATTGGATAAATGTTCAACAAAAGTTATATTTTCATAATTTGGTGGAAAAAGGAAAGGTGGGAGAAAAAACACAAAGGATCAAAACGTCAATGGCGAACAAGGGTAGTAAACCTAAGGGTACTAAGTTACGATATGGAAAGGTGGCGTTACGTAAATTATTTCGGGCTCAAAATGTTCCTAAATCATGATCATAATTCAATGAAACAGCCACTGACACTACTAGATCTGGACATCTTGCGGTCATTCTAAGAAACGTGAATGTTCATTGCAAGAATTGTAAGTTCCTTTTTCTCACACCGCGTAGTGAACAAGTGGAACATTTGGCCAGAAAAAGGTGATCAGTGCACCGAATGTAAATCTTTTCAAGAAGCCATTAAGGGCTTCACGGTAATCATGCTTTAAGAAGCCAAAATTATCATGAAACACTGCATCTGCAGGTTTTTTATACTTTACACATTTTTATACTCAAAAATTTCCGTTAAGTTTTTGAGTAAAAACTCCAAAAACCTCTGAATCTTTTACTGGACTTTTTTAGCGTTGAAACTGCTGAAAGTTCCAATCTTGAATGGAAATTGCCCTTTTGTGTGCGAACAGATGTAGATGCTCCTCTTTTAGGAAGCTGCTCACATTGAATATTATACGTGATTAATATTTTTATCCTCACTGATATACGCTGAAAGGTTTGTGTATCTAATTTATGAGTTTGTAAAAGACTGGCATATTTACAAAAACGAAAAGTAATGGCCTAAACTCTAGAGAAAACATATTTGTACAAGTTATATATTTTATTAAACAATAATTTACATGTTTATTAAATAAAACTTATATTTTACAAATGCTGGGAGTTTCTCACATAAGGTTTTGCATAAAACTACCTGAGAACAACATTTTTAAACAAAATACTGGTTCAGGTAAGTGCCTATATTTGGCAAAATTTGTTTAATCAATGGTTTATAGTTTAATACATTCGCAAAACAATAAATTATTTTGTTACTCAACATTTGAAATTAGTAAATACAATTTAAATATAACAGTTGCGAAATGCAGCATAAGAATTTTATGCCATATTAATTATGGTATTAATTTATGCCATAATTGCTAGGTAATGCCAGTTAATTACACTTGTGGTGATTCTGGTAAACATACAATTATCAACAGGTGATTCAATACCAAATATTTGATTTGCAAGAAAGCAAGCAGGCGGCTTTTAAAGCCAATTCTAACTGAAAGTGAAAAATATCCCCTGGTGGGATTGTTCTAAGTAAAAACCATTTTCAATTCTTACAAACTATCAGATTAATCATAGACAAGCAGAACAAATAAAATTAGAAAACGACTTGCTTACAATAATCACTGAACATAATTACACATAATCTTAGTAATTGTAAGATGTTAAATTGATAAGTATGATAATAAATTGTAATGACTGACGTGTGAAATTTTACACCATTATTCGTGCACATGGAACAAAGTTTGCGTGTAACAATATTAATGCATGGTTCACACAGATGTCATTCCTCTTTATATTTGTGAAAAAGCTGTTCACATTCCTCTCATAGAAAAGTTCGACTTAAATCAGACAATAGAGAACTCTTTATACGCATGTAGCTAAAGGAAAATAACCAGAATTATTGTGAACTAACAAGCATTTTCACAGTTTAATTGAGCGCAAGCGCAGTTGCTGTAGGTCAGAGGTTAAACGTACCACAGTAACCTGTTTGAATTACAACCGTCACATGACATGTGGGTGAAGCAAAGAAGTCTGACACATCAGTTCAGTAATGTTAATTGTTTTATGCAGACTATGCATTAGTCTGTGCGTGGAGTGATTTACTAACGCAGGATCTTGCTTGGGAACAAAAAAATGAACCAGATAAGGTTCTAGCTTTGACCTTTTCAGGATCATCATCAATCGCTAGAATTGTGAAAAGGCTAATTGAGCTTTACATTACTTTACAGGAAACCACATTTTGACAAAACACTTATTTGGCTATAATTTCCATTGCTGTTGGGATTTTACTCCAGGTAACAGGCCAAATAAGCTCAGCTAATTTCATCTAACCTATGGAGTAAATTTAAATGCAATAACAGAATTTCTGGAACAGAGTAGAAAAATTCTTAGGCATTGTGCACATGGAATTAATCATCTGTAAAAATTTGAGACATAATAAATATGAAACCGGATACATCACAAGCAATATAATCCAATTAGACAAATGTACGCATCGAGTGATAATAGCTTACAAAACTAATTACCACGTGGTGTCACATTGTAGTGAAATAAATTGTCATATACCACAGACGACGGAATTATTTCAGTATTCACAGTGCACGCTTACTGGCTCAAGTTAAGCAATTTGGGGTTTGGTTAGTATTTGGATGGGTGGTGACCTTTAGGACAACTTATTCTGGATGATTTCACCGAGGCCATACTGTAGTTTTCTCATCACGTACATACATCTGTAGCTAAGCTGTGCCAGTTCACATATCACCATAAAATATTATTCTCGATAACTGTATTAGTTTCAAATGCCACAACAATCAGCACAGGGTCTGCTGCAATGCTTGACAACTAGGTACCTTCTGAACAATATGAAAAAAACCTTCACTTAAAAAATAATTATTATAATACAGCCGTAATAATAATAATCAGAATATATTTTATCCTAGTCGAGCTACTGGCTAGAATCTCATACTGCAAGAATTTAAAACTATGCATAATCTGACTGACATTTAATGAAACTGGTCAAATGAAATGAATTTCTGCTACACGAGAAAAACGACACAAAGAAGCAGTTAATTTACAAAAATATTTGAAAAATTGTAGAAGCTTTTTAATACTTTGTTTTCATAGTACTGTCACTGTTTGCACAGATCTTATTACAAAGAAAATATTTCAAATTGAGCCTTTAGTTAATAGTATTTAGGCAAATACGTCATGTGCTTAAAAATAATAACAATACTGAGGTTTAATTCTCAGCTGTTTATTTCTTATTCTAAGCAAACTGTTGGTTTTTAGACATGACTATAACTTAATACTGCACAGACAGAAAACCAAATTCACAACCCGTCACAGTAACTGAAAACCGGAATTCAGTGCAGTGGGCATGTTTGTCTTTGAGACAGTGTGTATACACATCTGAACATGGCTATGACAATTCTGCCAATTCATTACCACTGATACAGCTCGGCAACGAACCGTTTCTGGTCCTTAATGTAAAAGATAGCCTTGCCATTGAGTGATAGTAACAACTTGTAGTATGTTAAACAGCACGAAAAACAAACAATTGCTATTTTGTTGGACTAGATCTCCATAATTTACTCACTTTATAGAAAAACAACACTAGATAAGTTTTGCAAAGTACCAAAACCAGGATCACGTAATCGCTGTACAGTGTACACATAGTTAATTATAACTTCTCTATAAACAATGTAACAGGCTTATATATAAAATCATATATACACACAAGAAATGGATATTACATCGCTTTAACATGCTCATATGATATCTTAGATCTTCCAAATTACTTTTTAAATCATTAAGTTCTAGCTCTTTTTTGTGTGATCTGTAGCTGCAATTTGTGCTGCAAGGTCAGCGAATTTAGCAGAATATTCGACGCTGTTCTCCGTCATAATAGCTTGCAATGCTGTATTCAATGACGTCTCAGCCTACAAGAACAAAACAAAAACATTTACACGCTAAGTGAAAAACACTGACGCATAACAGCAAATAATTTCTCTTTAGCGACTAGATTTTTCATTCACAGCAAGCTAATAAAATTTAGCAATAAAAATAATAAAAAAATTTTCTGAGTTGACCACTAACTACTCTCTCTTGGGTGTAGCATTTTCATTAAGCATATGCTCTATAGCCAAGACTACAGCCACCTCTTCACCACTGACTACTTTCTCTTGGGTGTAGCATCTCATAAAGCATATGTTCTATAGCCAAGACTACAGCCACCTCTTGACCACTGACTACTTTCTCTTGGGTGTAGCATCTCATAAAGCATTTGCTCTATAGCCAAGACTACAGCCACCTCTTGACCACTGATTACTTTCACTTGGGTGTAGCATTTTCATAAAGCATATGCACTATAGCCAAGACTACAGCCACCTCTTGACCACTAACTACTTTCTCTTGGGTGTAGCGTTTTCATAAAGCATATGCTCTATAGCCAAGACTACAGCCACCTCTTGACCACTGACTACTTTCTCTTGGGTGTAGCATCTCATAAAGCATATGCTCTATAGCCAAGACTACAGCCACCTCTTGACCACTGACTACTTTCTCTTGGGTGTAACATCTCGTAAAGTATATGCTCCATAGCCAAGACTACAGCCACCTCTTGACCACTGACTACTTTCTCTTGGGTGTAGCATCTCATAAAGTATATGCTCTATAGCCAAGACTATAGCCACCTCTTGACCACTGACTACTTTCTCTTGGGTGTAGCATCTCATAAAGTATATGCTCTATAGCCAAGACTATAGCCACCTCTTGACCACTGACTACTTTCTCTTGGGTGTAGCACTTCATAAAGCATATGCTCTATAGCCAAGACTACAGCCACCTCTTGACCACTGATTACTTTCACTTGGGTGTAGCATTTTCATAAAGCATATGCTCTATAGGCAAGACTACAGCCACTTCTTGACCACTGACTACTTTCTCTTGGGTGTAGCATTTCATAAAGTATATGCTCTATAGCCACCTCTTGACCACTGACTACTTTCACTTTGTGTGACATTTTCATAAAGCATATGCTCTGTAGCCATGCTAAAAATTTTAAACCATGTAACTATTGACAACCATATTGCATTAATATATATTTTATTTAGTTTTTATTTTAGAATTCATTTTGTACATTAAAAAAGTACATAATATTATAAAATGTTAAAACAGTCAGCTATACACGTTATATAAAAATTACAAGAGGCTAGTTAAAATATTTATATACATGTATAAGCAACAAGTCCTTGCTTAAGGACCCTAATGTGTTCCAGCAAAATGCGACTTACTGTACATACATATGCATCTAAACAAAACACATGAGGCAAGTGAATGAAATACATAACACACATAGGCCTGCAATGAATACAATAAAAATTTTATATTTAAAAAAATAAGATGTTAGTTGAAACTGATTATTCTTGAAGTTATTCAGCGTTTATCCTCACTTCTAGAAAATAAAGTTGAAAAAAGTCTTACCAGAGGATCGAAAGACTTCCCAAACAGAGTGTCCCTAGACGACTCACTAATTAAACTGACCGGGAGGTGAGAATTGTTATTTTTCAGCGGGCTGTCATCCGTGAGCAAGCTAGAGAAGAGTGAATGACTGTCCTGTAAAACAAATTAAAGCAATTAGATGTGAAAAGACACACAATGAAGTGAAGTTAACATTTACCTCAAAGTATTTTAAACAAGCAAAGATCACCTCGACTTGACCGACGATTCGTAAATTATGTACATGATCTTTATATGTGAAAGGAAACTCAAAGAATCATAAGCATCTAATTTACTTACTTCTCCATTTAGCCAAGCTCCTTGAGAACTACAATCACCTCTGAAGTGAGCTTGCGGATTCAAGTTACCTAGCAACATGGCGGTAGCATCACCAGTGCCCTCTTTGCTTTGATGTGAGGGAGTATGCACATTCTCCAATAACGAAGTGGTGGTATCACCTGCTTTGTTATGACTATTTGCATCAGTCTTTACATTCAGGTTGGCCAATAACGTCAAATCAGAATCGTTAATTTTGCCAGTGTTGTTAACCTTACTAGCTGCTTCGCTGAGAAGACCTGTAAGCAGAAAAATCATTAATAATCATAGCATAAAGGAAGCTGAGCACCCAGAACCGATCAACTAGTTAGATTTATGAAGATTTTAACAAATAATCTTATTAAGTTACTAAGTTTAAAGTTACTATACTAGACATTACCAGAGAAAGAAGGGCCACCACCGAATGCATAGTCGATGAGCTTCTCAGCTGATTCCGCTAAACCACTGGAAGTCAAACCTACAGTAGGAAAAAAACGTTAAAACATTTCTATAGACTATATTTTGATTTCAAATTATAGCTTCTAAATTAACCGAACAGATGAGATGTTTCAAAATTTTGACCACAAAAATATTACAAATGGAAACGTACTACTATTTTCATGCACACAGTGACTACTATATAGGCTCTAATCTTACCATCCATAGACTGCAATGAGATATCAAACATCGAACGCGAGTTCAAATAGGACTTTTCCGAAACAGCGTGTGGGAGTTTGCCAACATCTGGAGAAACAGACTCAGACGAGGGGATAAGCTGTGATAACAGCGATCGAGCAGGTGAACTTGTACACAACGGTGTCTCTGTAAATAAATTAAAAAGAAGCATTTCTCAAAGATCTTAGAAACATAAAACATTTAGTAAAAAAAATAACAAAAATTTACGTTGCACAAAATGACCATTATATAGTATATAAGGTGTGCTCACCAATGTCTTTTTGTTCCTTCGTAACAGATTCCGGAAGAATCCCTGAAAAACAATTTTATATCGATTGTTCGTAATTAATAAATTCAGTAAGAATATTTTAGAGCAAAATCTGATGGTCATTTAAAAACTGTATGAATATCAATTCAAAATCAGTAGAATAAACTTCATGACAAACTATTCGTACATGGTCCAGTCTATGTAATAGAAACTTACTGAACTAGTCGACCTCATCTAACTGAAAGACTTACAAAAACGATAGACATTAATTAGCAGGAATTAAAACTCATCATCACACTGCAGGTGAAATTACCAATTCTCCACTAAGAGGTATTTTTAAATGTCTACATTAAAGACATTCGATGGATCCTACTTACGTATAGCAGTTTGAATTTCTTCAGCTGTGGAAGTGACTAGAGTAGTTGATTTCGTTTGTACAGTTGGCTCCGATACTATAACTTTCGTAACGGTCGCCTCAGGTAAGAGCACATTATGCTCCTTTGACACAGTCCTGGTGTTAGTCAAGTGTGATATCCCAGGCACAGACAGATGACTAGATGCAGGCAGAGCAGAAGAAAGGCCCACGAGGGCGGATGCGGATTCCGGTGTTGATAAGAAGCCTATGTTGATTGGTGTTGTGTCAGCTATGATTGTCGTGTCTGCAGGAGTAATTTTGGCACCCGACGCGCTCGAATTGAAACTATTAAATAGGCCACTTGCTACAGAACTGACATCATGTGGAACTAGTGAAAACGGCATCACGTGTGTGGTCACCTTAGGTACTAAAGCTCTCTGAAAGAAATCAAAAGCTATGACAACTGAGTTAAAAAACCCAACTTCACAACAACATAGCAAATACAGTTTTTGTTACAAATCTAAAGACGAAAAGCTATGGTGAGATTACACAAATAAATTAGGATTTCACGAAAAACCAGCATTACTGACAGTATTGTAAAACTGCGTCTGTGCAATAGGTTAGATAATTATGAAAACGTTATGAAAAGAAGCAAAATGGGCCTAAATAGTTACTGCATCTGTTTAACTCCTTCAGGACCTATATCATTCAAAATGGGTCTTATAAGACCTATGACTTTTCTGCTACTATATGAGCAGAGACATAACTAAATGATTACAAATTAGGTACTGTTCTATTCAATAGAATCCTGGCTATCCACTCATGCTATTTGTTTAAGCATTTATAAATGATTTAATAGTCTGGTGTACACTTGCATGATCGTTCACACTAATTTATTGATCGCCTGCTTGCTACAGCCCAAGTTGTGCAATGTTCTGCAGCTATTCCAGGAAAAAGAACCGATCAGCTAACGAAAAATTGTTCCATCTTTTAACAGGAAGTTCTCTTTAAAAATACAGTAGACTTGAGGCCAAAGTGTATCAGAGTGTTGTGACTGATGAAAGCTTTTTTCAATTTTTTCTGTCAAAAATCGATTTTTAATTTGTCTAAGGCAAGCAAATGCATTTCGTATATATTTTGCATAAAAGCCCATTGTATGAGGAGTAGAAGCATCAAAAATGATCAAATATAATGTAATTGCTGCTTAAGTGAGAGCAGTTCTTTATGAACGCATACAAAATGCAGCAAACACTTATGGTCCTGAAGGAGTTACAAGGACAGGTGGCTTGCGCTGTCACCATTTTTCCTCCAGTACACTAAAAGCCGAGTCAGGTTATAAAGGAATAGGGAGAGTTCTGTTTGAGCGAAACAAGGCTAAAAAAATTCCGGCAAGATCAACTTTTATTCTTCAAATTAGCTGGCACTTAATGATATCATTAATTAGATTATGATCGTGAAGGCCAGAATGCCAGGTCAGACAATAATTCTGACAAGAGTTTATTCAGACCTAGGGCTCACAGATCAGGAGCCAAGGATTGTAATCATTATGCCAGTACGCTTTCCTATGACTACAGTGATATAAAATGAACAATACCTGTACAACCAGGGGTTTCCTTTGCTTCTTTCTTGTATTCTAAAACAGACAAAGCAATTATTAAATTTTCCAAACTTTTCTAAATATTCTAATAACAATCTACTATGAAAGGTGACAAAATACTTTTTCTTTTTACCTAAAGTAAGTATCTAGAAGCAATTATTTAAAAAAGAAAATCAAGCTTCTCGTACCGACATCATTCCAATTTGAGCTATAAAACTCTTCGTTGGCATAGTCTGCACAGGAGGCGTACTTGCTGGTTTCAATGGTCTAGGAGCTGTAACGGTTGGTCGCCTAAAACCGCCGTCAAACTGAGAGTCATTGACAGCACCAATGCCTGTTGTTACTGTAGGAGTGACAGCTTGTAGTTGAGAAGCCTAAAGTAGAGAAAATTTGGGGGTTAATTAGACTGTAAAGAAGAACCAACAGACAATCAAGTGAATTATTTTAACTGGAAAAGGTTATTCTTTAACTCCACAAAAGAATGACAAAATGCCTCTAGAAACACAAGTAATAGTTGCAACTATATATATATATATATGGCAGTCCAAGAAATTGCATGTTGCTTAGACTAAATTCATACTTCAGAAGCCTCAGCTACCGCACTAGCAATAAATCTTGACGAAGCCAAGTCACGTCTTGAGGACTTTGGCGTTACCGGGTTCTGTGTTCGACATGTGTTACGCGACAAAGCCGGACTACGCACGGTTGACTTGCCCACAGGTGGTGAAGACGGCACACCCGAATGACGACAGCAACATGGTGAAGACGACAGCATGTTAGCCTGTAACAAAAATCGATGTGCATTCAGCTAGCTGTACATAATATATGGCATGCACATTAAAGAAATTTTAGCTTTGAATTAAGCAAGTGGTCATTGGTTCAAACTGATAATTTATAGTTATTAAACTCAAGCTTCAAATGATGTACAAAAAGACACGAAAACTATATTATTGAATTAGCTTTCAACCCCACAGTACAAAGGTTCATTGCAGTAAAACTCTATCATAAGCAAACATATTTGTTTCAGTATTAACTTAGTAAAGGCACACAGCACACAATCACAACCTATGTAAACTGCAAAATACATAAATTCTAATAGTCTGTATTGTATAACAAGGCTGAAACAATATAAAAAATTCTCATTTCAGTGAATCAACACCAACGTAAGAAAAACCCAATTACAGCCACAAATCGGTTTTCAACCAGCAAATTCGAGTTGAAATTGTCTCCGTTCTCGAACAGAATTTCAGTACTTGACCAACCGACAAGCACGCGCGGCGAGCCGAGTAGACCCGAGCGTAACCGACCACGCCCGAGAGTAGTCACACACGTGTTTCTGCTCTTGCTTACGTATACCATCACACTGCTACCAACACGTAAGGTTTTTTCATGTAGGAATAATGATGTTTTTCTTTCTAAGGAATTCTATTATGTTTTTTCTTGTCAATAATATCACATCTACTGTTTGAATAAGCATTTTCGCATTACTATATTTCATTTTGATAAAACTTTGCAGTTCATTTGGTGCTTGAGAACGGATTATTTGTTTTACATTATTTCTTATGTGAATAAGTCATTCAGTACTCAAACAAATCGGTTTTCAAACATTTTTTAGGAACGAATCAAGGTCGAAAACCGAGGTATGACTGTAAACATTAACTAAATGGTTTTCAATGAAGAAATTTTGAATCATTTAGTATAGAGAAATGTTTACATATCCATCACAAATATCGTACCTGTTTAATCTTATTAGCTTTAAACTCAGTCGCTGCAAGTGACACTAATTTGGAAAGGCACTGCACCAGTTTCTTATCAATCGCATCCTAGAAGTGTTTCCCAATGGATTAGTGGGGACGTCAAAAAATTGCGCACAACGGCACGCTTTACCACACCCCCACAGCTATGTAAGGTCTACGAACTGAGTCCAAATAACAGACAGCATCACAAAAATTACAACATGGAATGAAAATCCATCGACTAGTGACTACAGTAGTTAACTACGATTTACAGGTTATATGAAAAAGCCCATAAATATGGCTGTTGTGGGCTTCGTAGAAGATTACGTTATACGAATGAGGTTAAGTTACATTGAGTAGCACCTTGTGAACAACTTACTTTCCTGGTAAAACTATTTTTCTACCTCAAGCATTCTGTTTCTCTAACCGATTTCACAAAATAATCAGAATTTATATCAAAATTTTGGCAATTGAAAAATCAATTGCATTTCGTAAATTAACTGATACTGTTAAGGAAAAACTTACAGAGGTATCATCTGATATCCATTCATACTCCAGTTTTACCTTCCCCGGACTTCCAAGCTGAAAAAACAACAAGTTGTTCATACAATGCATAAGTAATATATAAAAAGAAAACCTGAAGCCAACTGCAAAACCATTAGATGTTAGTGAAACAAAATAGAATTAACGACCCATATTATTTACTCTTAGAGCAAAATCGGACCCAAGCCTAAACTGTAGGTCAAAACAATCTATTCTTTAAAATTTCGAAAGGAAACATGCTATTTTTTTCAAAAATGACTTACGTGAAAGAATTATTACCACACAAACACAATTTCACATTTATGCCACTAGTTCTTTGCTGTTACATGCATTTCGCTATTCATTAGTTAGACAGGCACTAGTGCCTGCATTTCGAAAATGCATTGCACAAAAAACAGGCGCTGTACCTCTCAGTTCATATGTATTAGCTTGTGACGAACTGCACACATTCGACAGCTTATGCTTGAGCACAGCGGTAAATTTGTAACTTGCCGAATTTTACTACAACACACTGAATATATTACAATAGCACTGTACTCCAATTTTCTCTTTCGCAAACATGTGCAACACGCTCATGGAATATTTTTCTTGTTGAAAATTATGTTAGTTTGTGATATCATCAACAGTTGGGCTCACCTGCCGTTAATTAAGTTTTTGATCTAATATTTAATTATCAGAAACGATTTTGCAGTATTAATTGTGCTAAAATGCATACTTTTTATCGGACTTGAAAATGGGGTAGTATATGAAAAATCATCTTGTCTTCCTTTAAGTGCATTTCAATAGTATGTACTTTTGCCCTATAATTAGATGACATTAAGTGACACATGTAAGTGCCCGAACATAAGATATATAGGCTTAACTAACATTTACCATCAAATAAATTTCGCCGATAGTAATGTTATCTGCCTGTACTATTGTCCAGCCTTTTCGAATATCTTCTTCACTCAGTGGTAACTTTTGTTTCTTGCTCGCTACGGTAACGGGAGTCGGTCCGGTTTGTTTTTCACCGACTGACGAATCACAAGTCGGTTTACACCTGTCGTCAATATGACTCTGACCACTGTCGTTGCTTATTTCCGTGTACGCCGTATCACTTCTCCGAACGCTCTCAGTGTCGCTCAAGGATTGCGGCACTTGTTCTGTGTCACTGTTTAACACTTCAATGCTGTTTTGTTGTCCGTTAACGAGAGTAGTCGCTGTACTAGCTATGACGTCACACGAAATATCTGCAGGTTTGCAATTTGGTAAATTGCTCTCTGCTTCTCCTAACTCATTGTGCTAGAACAAGAAAAGATCTTAAAAAACAGTACACTCGTATCTCGCTTTGCTGTACAGAAGTGGGGAGATGTCGGTCCGAATTTGCCGATTGTCCGTATTTACCGATACTAAGCTAGTACAGTACATGCCGTGTATTAGGGTCATGGTAATGTAGAATCAATCGCCTAACTGTCTCAAAAATGTCTAATACGGGCTCCTATGCAAAAGTATATAAAACTCTGCATAATTCCACACACATGCTGATTAAACCTCTTAAACACACTGGCATACAAGATACACACGTGTCGTCACACGCTGCTTGGTTGCACTGATGTAAACAAAGTGACGATCCGCCACCTAGTGGCAGCTCGCAAAACCACAGACTGCGGAACTTTATAACGGTCCAGATTTTGCCCGATTCTTCCGATATCCATAAAAGCGAGGTCCGGCAAATCGAGATACGAGCGTATTAATGGAAGACAACTAACTCATAAGATTGAACAAGTGGGAAAATAAAAAAGCAAAGAACATTTAACCTATAAAGGATATTACATAATGCAAGATTAACAATGTATATTCTTACATAGCAACATGTAATTGTAATGAAACAGGCCATTAATTTAAATATCAGTTTACAAACCTCAACCAAATTATTTGTTCCAGCCTTTTCCCCGCCTGCTGCACTTTCCGCCGATGATAAGTGTGCATCATGCGCATCACGACTATCATCTGATGATATCTCCGCACACGAATTTCCGCTTTGACTACCATGGCAATCTTCACTTTTTTCATCCATTTCTTCAGCTTCCGCATCTTTCTCGACTCTATCACAGTCTTCCGTTTCCCGGTGACCGTTGATAAACTTTTTGCGGAAACTCTTCAACGTAACGTCGGCACTTACATTGTGTTCACTTCCCTGCACGGTGATTGGACATATGGTGATGCCTTTTGTGGGTTTTAGTCGCAAAATTTTCTCTTGATCATCCTCTAGCTTTAAATCCATTTTGTCTTTCTGTGGATTCAATGATAAAAATGAAGATTCAATTACTAGTAGACTATCTATAATGGAGCTATATAAAAACTTAAGGATCCAATAATTAATTACTAAAATCAAAATTACCCCCAATTTTCAAAAATATTTCGGACGAATGATTGTTTTCATTTTTTTGCAATTAGACACATCTGTGGGACAAAAATGTAAAAACAACAAAGCAAAATTTTCCTCATTGCAAATTTGCAAACATCTTAAAGGCAAATTATATTTAGTTTTTTTGAGAGATGAGCATTTAATCGTACAATCAAACACAGAACGATTAATAAATGAAAACTAAGACAATTGATTTGTATACCCCGTCAAATAAAAGCAGCAAAATGTTCATTTTTAGTAAACTCAGCCATCATTCTACATAAAAAATGTCAAGCAAGAAACACATTTTACCATCCTTGATAATGACGTCCTCCATTTTCTTGACAAAAGTCTGATGATAGTCGACAAGTGTTTATTTGCTGGTATGCTCAGTCGCACATTTGGATTTTGAGCAAGCGAATGAACGCGAGAAAAAGCGTCATTATTATGTGGACGTAGTTCCAAAATTACAAATGGTGGCAACTTTGGTGGCGGCTCAACCTCCTTGGGTTCTGAAAACAAGCAAACTAGACTTAATCTTGGTACAACCCAAAATAATCTAATTTGTTTACTAGGTTTACTATTGAAACAGCAAAAACTTGTTTGAGACACTTTTGGAAGTTGTAGCAGGAACTTGGAAAGAATCGCAGAAACTAAATGTGTTGTCACAGGAATGATCAAACATCGCTAAACAACCAGTGACTTTTAAAATATTTATGTAATAAACACTGCCAGTGCTGTGTACGCAGAGGAGTGAAATTAAACAATGCTGTACCTGCTCAGTAAATGGATAGATGAACACTGTATTCATTAAGCATTCTGAATATTTCATTCACCATGCTCAATCTGGCTATTTCTCTCATTGAAAAAGATCTATTCATATGCAATGTTGACTAATAAGCTTAGTGTCGCATCTTAGATGATAGTCTTAATAAAGAGCTATGTTCCTGTCCTACCACACCTATTCGTATTAAGTATGCCCTGTCACTGAGTCCTAGATTCTGGCTTTCAGTGTGTCAAACTATATGAACATGACATTGATCAAAGAACAAGCTGGATACATGCAACTCACCTTCAACATTGTGCAGTTTCTTCAAGGCCGGGCATATTGGAGTTTTCACTCGAATATTCTTTGAACCCTTTGGTCCTTTTGTCCTCACAAAAGTTGTTCTATGAAATATAAAAGTAACAAGAATCACTCTCTCATTCAACGTTCAAAAAAAGAAGAGCACCTGCAACTGACAAGATGAGATGTAAAAATTTACAGGTAGTACAATTACCTGAAAATAACTAAGCGAATGTGACGGAGTAAACTCACAATGGTCGAGTTTTGGAAGCGATTTTCTTAAAAAAAGGAAATGTGAAAAAGTCGATTAGCCCGGATTTGAACTCGGACCTTTGGCTTACAAAGGTGAATACCACGATACTAAAGAAAGACCACCACACCCAACGGATTATAACAATGTTCATACCATCATTAATAATGATCACGAACTAAAGAGTTAAGCAATTAATTTCATGAATAAAAAAATTAGTAACTTACCCACTGTTTATTAGTTCCTGGAGTTTCTGCCCATTTTTTTCATTCATTCCTGCAGATTGACAAAATAACATTTCACCGCAATTCCAGCTGATACACGAGCGCCAGTGCATTTTTAAGTGTTAACCTTACTTCAAAGCAGATTAGGATGATGTAAGTTTGCTGGTAACAAGGTAGTTGAATGACAAACTTAACAAGAGTTCTTATCTAAGTGCAATTCTAAATGTAAACGTTTTCTTTCTGATACAAAAAAGTACCAAAATTCTTCGTTTTAAAGCGTTTATTAATGTACGCGAATAAGAATACAAAATACTTACGTCCAGCAATTTTGCTTCTTAATGCGCTGTAGTTTATTAGGCCATATAATTCTTGCGTTTGTTTCTTTATGTCTGAAATGAATCAGTTTGACTTAGAAAAAAAACAGTGTAAAAATTGCTTAGAATAATAATTTCAATTTGAGAATGCAATTGCCAATTGTAGGTGCACCCAGTTTGGTAAAGGTTTAAAATTTCAAGCCAAAAAGCCTCAAATTGGTTGTACTTTTAGCTCCAGGATTTTACACATTGTAACTTTTATAGGGACAACATACCATCACCCAAGTCCAGATGCTTCGATATTTTGTGCCACGTACGATAGTAAAAAAACCGAATTTGGTCCTTGTTTTTTGGAACTATGTCTTGAGTTTGCATCTTCTTTTTAGACTTGGCAGCGATATAATTTTGGATCGCTTCAAAATCTTTTCCATGCTGAAAATACCAATAACACATAAATAGATTTAAATTTATCCTTAGCAGGCGCAGGCCATATGCTAAGCAACTGTCAACCGAGCATCCTAAATGCAGCTTTAGCACAACTTGTAACTTATATAAGATATGAACGGGTCTTTGGATTTTGTAATAAAATGTTAATGCTTGGAAGTACTTCATTAACCTTGTATACTGAGAAACACATAATCAATTATTGATGGTATAACATACCTCACACAGGGCCTCGAAGAAAAGTTTAACATCATTGCTATTCCAGAGTTCCCAAGGACGTCTAGGTTTCACAGGAGGGGAACTTGTTGGTGATAACGTAGTTTGTGAGGGTGCAACTTTAGCTGAAATAGCAATACTTAACAGTATAATATATAATTTAACAAAAAAGTTTGTAAACAAATGACAAGCGATATAACTATAAGCTTGCATAAGAAGCTCTGCATGAACGAGACTAAAAACATCTTTTATTATAGCCATGTTTGAAAGATTTAGTGAAATAAAAACCTGGCCGTTTTGCTGGTGGTTGTGGCAAAGGTGGAGTTGAGTCTCGCCGTCGCCTTGGTACACGTGTACTGGCTCGCAATGGCTGACCGCCAGACGGTGAAAGGGAATCCGGGGCAGGCTTAGCAACTATTTCAACACATTGCAACTTCTGCAACTTGGAACGTGTCTCATGACGATGGTTAGCAACTATTTCAAGAACGCTGTCATGTTGCCCAGTGCTCATTGCCTTGTCTGCAGTTTGGTTTTTCTTATTAAAAGACAAGAAAAACAATTCAACAAAATATAATCAAGAAAGCTTTTTATCTTTTCTTTGTGATCTCAATTGTATTTATTATTGAATTGTTCACTAAAAGATACTTCTAACATTGTGAAAACGCATAATAGTTCGCAAAAACGTCAAATATATATATTAATATCAGACAAAACATGAAGAAAATTTACTGCAAAACGCCCAAGAAAAATGGCGGCTGTATATTGCTAGTAAAATATACCAAGTTTGTTCTATTAAAACATAATCATCTTTGTCAAACACATCCTCCTTTCGTTTAACCATAACAAGAATAATTTATAATCGCTAACATTGCTTTTGATTAAGCGAACTTTACAAAATTATACAGAAATATTAAAAAGATGTTTCTCCACGTCAAACAAAAACAACCCAATTTATTCCCTTCTGCGTTCACAAACGGCAGAAAGTTCGCGGTTGACTGCTCGGCGACATCTAGTGTGCAGTTGTTGAAACCCATTATAAAAAAACTCACAGTGATTACAGGAAGCAAAGGAAATAAACACAAAAAACTAGTCAAGGATAGGATATTTCACGGATAACAGACTTGGACTTTAACAAATCAGGATTTCATATAATAATCACAACGGTGGGATTTTCACAATGTCAGGTAAAATCAATTCAAGCCACTTTCCCAAGGTCCGGCTACGGCTCTCCATGACTGACGTAGTAATGAAATTTGCGAATAAATTATGACTTGCGATTTAAATGATATACATATGTGAGGAATAAGCCGAAATTTCGATGAACAATCCACTGTTTCTCAGTTTCTTCACTGTTGAGTTCTGAGTTTTAACTAACGAGTAACGATCTTTCTGAGGAACTATCCTGCCTAATTCATGAATGAGCAGTTACCTAGTAGTCATAATAATCTAGTTAGTTTCTATTTAGTTTCTAGTGCAAACGGCCCGGCCAGGCAGCTAGTCTTTTTTAATTTGTGCGGCAACATTCTGATTGGCTTAGACCAAAAAGCTGACAAACGTTTAATATAGAAATCAAGTAACGTAGAAAATAAAATAAATCTGTAATTTCCTCATATTAGTGAGCCAGCTAGTCAACAACTGACGAAGTTAAAAATGTTAGTCTTTTTCTCCACCACCGCCGCTGCCGCCAGCGCCACTTACACCACCCCTACCACCACCACACCACCACTACCACCACCACAACCACCATCACCACCACTAACATCAGCAACACCACCACCACCACCACCACCACAACCACCACCATCACCACCATCATAATCATTATCTTCACTGTCCTCATTGTCATTTCATCATCATCATCATTATCATTAATAGGTGTTCACTCAATTGCGACTGAAATTTAAATTACTAGAAAATAATTTAACAGCAACATATATACAATGTTGATAATTATGATAGGATTATTTCTGTGTGGCCCACGTTGAATAGTTCGGCAGAAATAGAATTTTTTCGTTGCTCTGCAAAGCTGATTACATGCTTATAATCTCAGTAATTTCTCCAGTTCGCAGGTGTGCAACGGCTGCAATCATCTTTTGAAAGTTTAAGCTTAAATCATTAAATTTCGTCATGAGTTTTCCAACATTTCACGCTTGGAAGTTTCTAAACAATTACTAGAGCATTTGAGCCTGTATGAAACAAAATACCGTGTTTGGTGAGAGATGGAATCTGATAGAAAATAAATGTGAAATGTGATGATGATGATGATGATAATGATGATGATGATGATGATGACGTTGATGATGATGATGATGACGTTGATGATGATAATGATGATGATGATGATGATGATGATGATGATGATGATGAAGATGATGATGATGATGATGATGATGACGACGACGACGACGACGATGATGATGATTTTAAAAAACTTGCTTTGTACAATATATACACACATATATATATATATATACATGCAAGACGTCTACTTGCACGCTGATAATTCTGCACTGCATCATGATATAAGAGTATATATAAAACACCTGAACACCTAATATATAGATGCAACAAAGTAGACGCTAACCGAAGAAAACACCTATTAGAAAAACCCTGCAGGGGAAAACATAAACAGTGTATATTTTTTGAAAAATAATAAGATGCATTAAATAAAAAGCTCTAGTTAATTTTGCGACGGTTTTATCGTATCAGTTTGTAAAAGGACGTAAAAGGGTTAAATGCATATTACAATGTAAATTTTAGTTCGCGCACACATGTGTATATATATTTATATACATGTATAACTCAGGCATAATTTATCCTGGTTAAATCGTAAGTTTAGCAAAAGTCTTTGTAAGTAAAGCGTGCATGTAGAAAAGTTTGTCATTTTTAATACTTTCCCAATAGAGTCATCTAAATAATCTCAGTGAACGAATTCTGTTATTACGAACCTTAATTATTATAAATAATTGCTAAAATGTTTTATAAGCAAGTTTATGGTACATGTATTAAGGACATAATTGAGATGTGGGTAAAGTGCTAGCGAGTCACGCCCACTCATTACTTACTATTTACCTGTAATACTTCCACATTTCAGAAACGACGGCGATCTAATGTTTGAATTTGTTTGTTATAGCCGAACTTTGAACTTTATTTGGTTCCATCAGGATGGCGACAGGAAATGTGTAAAATCGTACAAAAGATGGCGCCAGCAAGCAATGGTGTTACAACGTCATTTTCCGCCCTCACCTATACCCCAGAGCTTTAGATTGTTTGCTAACAAAACGCATGCAAATGTTTTCTGAGTTCTGGTAGCTCAATTTAAAATGGTCTCTCTATATTCTAACGCTATTGCTTAATCATTCAAATCACATATCTTTTATATTTATATTCATAAACAAATTTATATTCCTTGAAGTTCTTTTGAATCAAACCACCACGATAGAAACCTGGTGACTGAGAATTGGTATGTCTTTCAGTTAAACTGGGCAACGGTCTTCTGTTGGCAGTCTCGTGAGGCAATGGAATATACGTGTTGGTGGTTTTTGTAATGACGTCTGTTGCTGTCTCTAGAAGAGTAGTATGTGCAGGATTGAAAATGTGGAACCCCACTGTTTGAATTCATCTTTGGCAAAGTACATCTCAAAATTCTTTTGTTTGAGTTGCTGGTTTTCCTTGTATTTTTGTTGTCTAAAAACAACAAAGAAAAAAGCTTAATGCAAATTATCAATGTTTCTGACAAATAAACAAACTGGGGATTTTGCACACTTGGCCATCTGACTTTGTTAGTTGCTTATCGTAGACGACAAAAATACACCTAAACGACAGCAATAGTCACACTGCAGCAACTTCTTAAAACTAGTTGCCTAGCAGTTTTTGACATATGATACTGAAATTGTAGCTTTTGTTTGTAAATTTCTATTCGACTGTTTTAACAAAATAATGTATTTATAATTATTTACTACCATAAGAAATGCATATTATCTATCAACTACAGCAATTGCTTATAGTCAGGTTTAAATTAAATATTTATGTCATAAGAATCTATTTTAAATTTTGTGATGTGTAGCTGTCGTTTATTTTAATATATTAGTTTGTATTTTTTTTATATTTTTGTTACGGCCTCCTATACGTCTCTCTAGATGTTGTCATGTTTGTTATGCTGTGTTGTTATGTTTTTTGTATGCCAATAAATCTCTAAATTTCTATATCAGAAGACAATTAAATTGTCAGAAATTGTGTAGTTACTAGTTCAAAGGTTAAAGTAGGCGTTGAGAGGTTAAATCGTTAATTTCGTAATTTTTTTTTGCAGTTGGATGCGCCATTGTTGAATTGTTGGATGCACCATTGTTGTATTGTTGGATGCACCATTGTTGAATTGTTGGATGCGCCATTGTTGAATTGTTGGATGCACCATTGTTGAATTGTTGGATGCACCATTGTTGAATTGTTGGATGCACCATTGTTGAATTGTTGGATGCACCATTGTTGAATTGTTGGATGCACCATTGTTGAATTGTTGGATGCACCATTGTTGTATTGTTGGATGCACCATTGTTGAATTGTTGGATGCGCCATTGTTGAATTGTTGGATGCACCATTGTTGTATTGTTGGATGCACCATTGTTGAATTGTTGGATGCACCATTGTTGAATTGTTGGATGCACCATTGTTGAATTGTTGGATGCACCATTGTTGAATTGTTGGATGCACCATTGTTGAATTGTTGGATGCACCATTGTTGAATTGTTGGATGCACCATTGTTGAATTGTTGGATGCACCATTGTTGAATTGTTGGATGCACCATTGTTGAATTGTTGGATGCACCATTGTTGAATTGTGAAAAAGATGGTCATAAATTTACAGGTTATAAAACGGAACCGTTTCACCTTCTACTAGTTTTCATAGGCCATTTTTAGCAGCTAAATTGAGCGAAAAATCGATTTGTCTCTTTTCTTGTCTAGCAAAACAAACCTGTTTTTGTAGTATCCTAGTCGTGGAAAACCTAATTATTGTTAGCGCCATCTATTGTCTATATACATAACGAATAAACAGAAGTTTTAGGTTTGGAATGTACTACAATTTTCAAACTTTCACGGAGTCAAATTTTCATCAAAGGAATAAAAAGTTCCAAAATAAAACAACGTATCAGTAGTACGGCTTTGTTCATTCACATGCACGACTCAGTGCTCACCTCCTGTTTAGCCTAGTGTCTGAAGGCAGTGACTTCGAAGAGACCATTATCAACAACGTTAACGAATCCATTAGGTCTTATTACTATAATACACTGTTTAGTATTATCATTACTACAAGGAGTACGTATGCTCAGTTCATGGCCGGGTCTAATTTCACAAGGTTGCTCTATGTAAGCCGTTATTAAGAGTCTCACGTAGGAATTCTCTTTAGTGTTGATCAATATCGTTAAAGTGGAACGGATGTGACATTTCGCGTGAGGCATAGGTTTGGCAATAATGAAAGCTGAAAAAGTAACCGTTGGTTTTATTGTAGAAACCTGTCTGATATTCTGATAAGGAAATGAAAACGATTTTGTATTAAAGGATTATCGATCGTTGAATTATAGTGCTTGCATTAGGTATACCTATTGAAAAAATAGACTGAAGAAAAACTCCCAGGTGCCCACTGATAGGCCTCAACGTGTGGACATTGGATACCTACTATTTTGTCACAAAATTCGTAACACCCCCACACCCCCACACGCACACGCACAAACACACACACACACACACACACACACACACACACACACACACACTCTCTCTCTCTCTCTCTCACACACACATATGTAATTAAAATTTTATCCATGAAGCTGCCGTTGTAGCAGATAAATTTATTCGGAGTTTCCCGATTGAATTTCACTGGTATTGACGCTTTTATGTTCAGTTTAAAAATAACGTTTTTGCTATTTATGCTTAGTGCTGTCTGTACTTCATATAATGTACTCATTAATGATGAAATGTGTGCATGTTATAGGCCTATCGTTAACATTAGCCTATTGGCAATCAGTCTACCTGGCATAATTTACGTTACTCGCGCGCGTTAGATTTTTTTATTAAAACAATTCGTGACAGCGATAAAACAGTTTCAGCCGGCCAAGGACACATTCCTTGTGTATTTTGGCAGAGATGCGCTGAAGCACATAGCACAGCAAATACCGACTGCTGTCGAATGCTGCTTGTGAGGCAGCTGACTATTCAATACGAACGCTGTGTACAAATGATTTGCTTTGTCGTGCATTATGTAATTGTAGACGTATGCGGACAGGCTACACGTATGCAGACAGGCTACACGTATGCCGATAGGCAACACGTATGCCAACAGGCTACACGTATACCAACAGACAACACGTATGCCAACAGGCTACACGTATGCCAACTGACAACACGTACGCCAACAGGCAACACGTATACCAACAGGCTGCATGTATGCCGACAGGCTACACGTATGCCAACAGGCTACACGTATGCCAACAGGCTACACGTATGCCAACAGGCTACACGTATGCCAAACAGGCAACACATATGCCAACAGGGAACACGTATGCCAACAGGCTACACGTACCCCAACAGGCTACACGTATGCCAACAGACAACACGTACGCCAACAGGCTACACGTACGCCAACAGGCTACACGTATGCCGACAGGCTACACGTTGCCGACAGGCTACACGTATGCCAACAGGCTACACGTACGCCAACAGGCTACACGTATGCCAACAGGCTACACATACGCCAACAGGCAACACGTACGCCAACAGGCAACACATATGCCAACAGGCAACACTTATGCCAACAGGCTACATGTATGCCAACAGACAACACGTATGCCAACAGGCTACACGTATGCCAACAGGCTACACGTATGCCAACAGACAACACGTATGCCAACAGGCTACAAGTATGCCAACAGACAACACGTATGCCAACAGGCAACACGTATGCCAACAGGCAACACGTATGCCAACAGGCAACACTTATGCCAACAGGCTACACGTACCCCAACAGGCTACACGTATGCCAACAGACAACACGTATGCCAACAGGCTACACGTATGCCAACAGACAACACGTACGCCAACAGACAACACGTATGCCAACAGACAACACGTATGCCAACAGGCTACACGCATGCCAACAGATAATACGTATGCCAACAGGCTACACGTACGCCAACAGGCTACACGTATATACACATACGCCAACAGGCTACACGTACGCCGACAGGCTACACGTATGCCAACTGACAACACATACGCCAACAGGCTACACGTACGCCAACAGGCTACACGTACGCCAACAGGCTACACATACACCAACAGGCTACACGTATGCCAACAGGCTACACATATGCCAACAGGCTACACATATGCCAACAGGCTACACGTACGCCAACAGGTACACGTACGCCGACAGGCTACACATATGCCAACAGGCTACACGTATGCCAACAGGCTACACATATGCCAACAGGCTACACGTATGCCAACAGGCTACACATATGCCAACAGGCTGCACGTATGCCGACAGGCTACACATATGCCAACAGGCTACATGTCAAAGGCTTTTGTAAATGTGATGTGATCCGTAAAATGTAGCGTAATGTAATAGCATCTGTGATCACATTGATCACTATCATTTCATGTCATTTATTTTTACCAAATGCCACTCATAAAAGAACTTCTCTGGTTATCTGTGTATGATCATTTGCTTAGCTACATTCTTAACACTAATAGCAGGTCGAATTAACTAACACTGATAGCTAAGACCTTTAAAAGGAGCAGGCTTCAATGTCTCAAAACAATACACCCATGTTTACACGATACACACCTGGCGCGATTTCCATCATTATAGCTGCTCAGTGTGGAACTCCCTTTGCGAATTTGCTCGCAATACTGAAGCCAGTGAGGATTTATGCAGCTCCCTACCTGCTGATTAGTGCATTCGTGTGAAACCTTAGCTGAACGTAGCTTAAGCAATTTCACAACGTCGTCATTACTGCTCTGTTCTTAGCGGCTTACCTAGAAACATTTGACAATTGTTTCTGCAACGAAGCACTAGTATTCTGAACAGCAAGTAAAAGTAAGTACAATAGATTATATATTATTATTATATATTATATATAACTAATGACTATGTACTGTGGGCGCAAACAAGAGAAAAAGTATTTTTGTTACGTGATTTTAGTGTAGTGAAAAATATTGTTCCTTTCCAATATAAAGATGGAGTGATTTTTTTTCCATAAAAGTAAACTGCAATTCTGTCGTTCTTTTTTCTTCGCATGTTTTGCGATACACACTAAGAGGAGCATGCGCGCATTATTGGTGGTGCTACGAGTTCGAGTTCGCGCTGCCCAGTTGAACACAAATTGCAATTTCGCATCAAGGAAGGTGAGATGGGGTGTTTGTAGAAGAGCTGATCTTGAATTGTTAAATAAACATCATAGTAACTATGATATTAATCTAATGGAATTTGGGTCCCTTGGGCCACAACAATGGCACTAGCAACAGCAGCAGCAGCAACAACAACAGTAATATTTCTTGAACTCGAGAAAACTCACAGAAGACAATACATGTGGCAAATTTCATTCGATTTAAAATCATCGATTTTCCAGATATTCTCTGCGATAATGTAATATCCACTTTTAAACCTTAACCTTTGGTTCTTGAGTTGACGTAGATTATGTAGCAGTCGTAAGAAGTTCGGTGGACAATTTGCCTGCTTTAGTTTTATTTTTATCATTCGTTTTCAGATATTTCACAGTTGGGAAAAGATCAAAAATTCTCTGTATTCTTGATTTTTGTTCTTCCAACCACAGAAGGTTGTATAATCGAAGTCAATTTTTGTTTTATTTCCATCATTATTTTCGCAGAAATGTTCTTTTATGTTTTGCATCAACAAAAAGTCGCGCAAGATGTTCTTTTAATATTTTTTCATGCTTCGATTCGATAGATAGATTAGATAGATAGATGGATGGATGGATGGATGGATGGATGGATGGATGGATGGATGGATGGATGGATGGATGGATGGATGGATGGATGGATGGATGGATGGATGGATGGATGGATGGATAGATAGATAGATAGATAGATAGATAGATAGATAGATAGATAGATAGATAGATAGATAGATAGATAGATAGATAGATAGATAGATAGATAGATAGATAGATAGATAGATAGATAGGACAGACAGACAGACAGACAGACAGACAGACAGACAGACAGACAGACAGACAGACAGATAGATCGTTAATTATTAAATTTTATTTATTTAGTTAGTTAGTTAAATAGTTATATAGTTAGTTAGTCAATCAGTCATTCAGTTAGTCAGTCAGTCAGTCAGTCAGTCAGTCAGTCAGTTAGTCAGTCAGTCAGTCAGTCAGTCAGTCAGTCAGTCAGTCAGTCAGTTAGGCAGGTAGTTAGTTAGTTAGTTATTGACTATAATTTTATAGACTAATACACTATAACAATGGGTAGCTAGAAAAATAAATATGGTTTAATTTTGGGACGTTACCAAAATGTGGAATTCTAGAATAGACAAAGAGAAAAATGCGCAATACAGTTAAATCAACAAATCTATACCTTTACAGTACTATCATACAAAATACAGCGCTATACATAACAAACTTGAGGATGATCTCCATTGGATTGGTTGAACCTTATGGATGATTAATTGGAGGGTGAGTCAACGGCATTTTACCAATTGGTGAAAGCTCGATTTTTATGAAACGTATTCCAGGTACCCCTTTTCTTGTCCTTTAAAGAAATCGAGCATTTCCTTAACAACACATGAAAATAGGGATTACAAGATTTACTGTCACTTCTCTTGCACTACAACGATAAGGCAGAGAAACCAATTTCATTATATATTTGTCATACGTAATTTTAAATTCATTAAATGTAAATGCAAAAGAACTTTCTCCACAGAGTCTCCCCATAAACACTTGAATAATAAGTCTTATAGAGAAAAGTTTTGACTTTTAAACTACAGCGAATGAAATTTCTTATAAGAATATTAGCTCAAGCTGCTAGCATACATATCTATCGTCTAACATCATTATTATCACTGCCAGATATGTTAGTAATGTCCCAGATATTTTTCTGTAAAGACAGATGTAGTGCAAACAACCAATAGGAATTTTGGCCATACTAAAGGGTTCAATACTCAGCAATTTAGTTTTGTCAGTGTTCATGATGACATCAAGGTCGGAAGCAAAACATTGATAAATATCAGTTGGACTTTGCATGGAACTAATTGTACTAGTCACAGAGCATACATCTGTGCATACATAAGATGATTAAGAATATGCCCATTTATCCTACAGCCATACCCTAAGATCATTAAAGCATTTGTTGAAAAACCATGTTCATAAAATCCCACCCTGACAGATACCATTATGGACATGTGTGTGTGTGTGTGTGTTTGTGCGTGTGCGTGTGCGTGTGCGTGCGTGCGTGCGTGCGTGCGTGTGTGTGTGTGTGTGTGTGTGTGTGTGTGTGTGTGTGTGTGTGTGTGTGTGTGTGTGTGTGTGTGTGTGTGTATGTGTAGTATCATTATTTTTGTACGAAACTCTTATTTTTTTAAATCGGTAATCATTTTTCGAGTGTCGTTGATTTTTTGGTCATTTCATACACCTACGTGCAAGTATGCATAGAGGTAATGAAGTTAATGTATCGCGTGAGATGAGGCAGCTGGAGTAAGAGGTCTTAATGCCTGCACTAAGGCTCTTATTGCCTTCAATGGGAAGTTGGTTGTACTTGCATGTATGTATGTGAGCAATCGATAAGGCGTTATTAAGCCGTGTTCATGATTAGATAAAATTCTAACAATAGCTTCTGCGATGTTGAAATTAAAATTGTCGTCGTCACGAGTGGGATTTTCTGTGAAGTAATTTCTGTTTACAAGAAAAATGCAGGTGATTAATTCATGAACTTCGTATTTCTTTACGCTTGCAGAAATGCTGAGTTCAATGCGAATATTTTCAGTAGAATTTTTATTTGTAAGTCTCTCTGATGTTAAAAATTTATCACTTTACGTAATGCGTTTTTTGTCTAAAAAATTTGCTGTTTGTTTCGAAATCTGGTAATTCGAATTAAGGTGTGTTTAATTTGATTGGAGAGAGATTGAGAGAGAGAGAGAGAGAGAGAGAGAGAGAGAGAGAGAGAGAGAGAGAGAGAGAGAGAGAGAGAGAGAGAGAGAGAGAGAGAGAGAGAGAGAGAGAGAGAGAGGGGGGAGAGAGGGAGAGAGAGAGAGAGAGAGAGAGAGAGAGAGAGAGAGAGAGAGAGAGAGACTCTTTCTTTTACATTTTCTTTCTTTCAGATGGTTTGATTTCAAAACTACAATAATTTTTTATTCATTCATCATTAATAAATAATCTTCAAATGAAGATTATAAATAATTTGTTTACCAAGTGAAAGCTTGGACGTCCCTTATCCGCAAAAGAAGGCATTATAGAAAAAAAGACGCAGAAAATGTCTTTACTCTGCATAGCGTAATTAGCCTGATTCGTATCACTCCCTTGGCACGTTATTATTCGTTTAGCCTTATTAGATCTTCTTTCTGTTGCGTCAGTTCTTAGTTCTTAGCAATAAGTGTCGTGTAAAATGTAATCAAGGCAAAGGTAAGTCATTTATCGATACTCTGTTACTGTTTGAATGGAAGTGTTTGTTTGTTTGTTTCAGTCACGTTTTCCTAGTTAATCAATCTTAATTTTCTTTTATTTTCTAGGAAATAGTGCGTTGACGAAAAGCAGTCGATCGTTATCTTAACTGGATCTACCCACTCAGGCTGCAGGAATCTTCTGTAAAGGCAGCGAGCAAGAAAAATAAACTAAAGATTCATCGTCCCATTAAGAACGAACTACATGCCGATTTAAAAAGCTGATGAGCCTGACTCTGCGCAAAATGAAAATGTAACAACAGAAAGCCTTGCACTAAATTTGTTCAAAGACAAAATGAACAAAGCGTTGTAAGCAGGAGGCAAGGATTGTTATGCATGATGCTGAAGAATACAATGAAAAAACAATGAAAAAACAATGAAAACAATGAAAAACACAATGAGAGACCACAGTTGTGAAGAGTCTTCGATTACAAGAGTTGAATTAGTGAGTATTTCGACGAAAGTGTCGATTGAGGCCCAGTAGTTTAAGAGGTGTTCCTTATGAACCCAGTAGAAGATAATCACGCTGACATGCAGACCCTCAAAACATCCACTGGGTCGCTTGTAGACCAGATCTACCAGTCCATCCTCTGTATAGAGATCACAGCGGTCATCTTCTTCAACACTTTGGTCATCATCTGTGTCCGGCGGTTTCTTCCACTGCAGACAACATGCAACAAGTTTGTCTTCAGCATCGCTGTCGCCGACATCACCATGGCTGTCAGCGTTGCTGTCGCCATAGCTTTCGATAACATAACATGGTCCAACAAGGGAGGAGTCTATCATCACGTGATGTGCTATTTCCGCACTGGACCACCAATGGTCACTACTATTGTTGTTGTCATGACTTTGCTGGCCATAGGAGTTGACAGACATTTTGCTATGTCCAGTCAGGCTAGGTACAACGCAGTAATACAAACGGACCGGGTTAACTGGTTTATTGGACTCTCTTGGACCTACTCAATTCTACTGTACTTTATTCCCGCTTCTACAACAACTGATTCTAGTTCTAAGTGTTTCTTCGAATCGTTCTTAAACAAATTCCACGTGTTCGCGTTTTCTTTGCACTTTGTTTTAATCAGTGTGTTAACTTGCATCTTCTACGCACGGATTCTCCTGATGGCTGGTAGGAAAGTCCAAGACGTGAATCAACTACCTACGATTCACACCAGAAACACGGTGAACACAGATGATAAGGATAGAATCCAGCAAGCTAAGCAGCTTGCCAGGCTGTTTGCCATGATTCTCGGGGTTACAGTCGTCTTCACTTTGCCAGTGGTCATTCTTTATCCCGTCCTTGCGTTTTCGGACAAAAATAGTGATTCCCACTACCGAGGTTTTACCATTTTCACCGAATTTCTTTTGTTTAGCAAATGTCTGATGAATCCCGCCCTCTATTACTGGAAGTACCACGATTTTAGCATTGCATTTAAGAAACTCTTGACAATTAAAGGCAGTTAAATTTCAGTATTAGTGCTAGTGGTATTTAAACTAGTTGTATGCTTACATAAAAAAGGGGCTATATGATTGGCTACTGGGTGAAGGAACAAGATTTCAAAAATTTACAACCGTCTACCACGGTATCAATGTGGATCAATTCACCAACCCAACCTCTGAACGGCAAGACGCAAGCTACAATATTACTACAAAAATAGAAAAATTGAATGCTGGTAGACTTGTTCAAGGTGCAACAAATTTGTTTTGGTTATTTTTGATGATGATGTAAGTATTTGTTGTCAGGCCTTTGTACAAAGGAAAGAGCAAGTCACCAAGCACGTTGGGTTTATTTTACTGTTAATACTAAAATTAAGAAAAATGCAACAAAGAAATTTGCAAAGAACTGCCTATAAAGCATAAATTTAAAATATACTGCTTCTGAAATAGAAATTTTCAGGCGTGGTGGTTCATTCACCCATTCATGCCGCCATCCACTAGGAAATCTTGACGTAACTGGGAGACTTCGTGAATTTTCGTAGCTGGTCGTGGCTTTCCGTAAGCGCGCTGCTTAGACTAATTCAAACTTCTGCAGCTTACAAAATTAGCTATTCAATTTTTTGAAAAATTTATTATACTTTTGACGAATTGGCGCTACTTTTCTTCAGGACGAATGACGTCATTGGAAGAAGAATGGACATTGAAAATGGGAGCGCCCAAGCACGAAGTGATCGCGATTTTATACTAGTTACACGAGGCGCTTATTGCAGTTTTATTGCTAAATCCTTCTAACATTTTTCGCGAACATTGAAATAAGACTAACCTCCTGGAAAGCTTGACCTTTCCTTTAAAGCAAAAATCTGTTACAAACATGACATGATATGTCTGACGTCATCATTTGCGTACAGCTCAGATATCGTGTTTACGAATTTTTCATGGTGGTTTTTGAATACAAATTTTTATGGTAACTTTTGAATACAAATTTTTCGTAGCGGATTTTGAATACAAATTTTTCATGATAGCTTTTGAATACAAATTTTTCGTGGTAGCTTTTGAATACTAAATCTTCACGGTGGCTTTTGAACACAAATTTTTCATGACAGTTTTTGAATACAAATTTTTCATGATAGCTTTTGAATACAAATTTTTCATGAATTTTGAATACAAATTTTTCATGATAGCTCTTGAATACTAAATCTTCATGGTGGCTTTTGAACACAAATTTTTCATGACAGCTTTTGAATACTAATTTTTCATGATGGCTTTTGAATGCAAATTCTTCATAGTAGCTTTTGAATACTAATTTGTTATGTTGTCGGAATAAAAAGTGTTTTTTCTTCGGAAATATAAAGCCCTTTTCTTGATTTAATGCATGCATTTATTATTTAGGTATAATTACCGTCAGTTTATCAAAAAGAAATGTCTTGGGAGTAGTATAGCGGATACCAGCAAGGATAGGTAAGGAGTGGCTAGACAAAGTGTATTGATGTAAATATTACAAAACACTTTGTGAAAGTCAGTGTGCTTGTGAATTTTTTCACTTTAGATGCTGTTTGACTTTTGATATCTTCAGAATAATCTCTGCCTGCTATCTGCGAAGATCATTCACGAAAGTCGTCCTCCCACTCGTTACGATGATAATGATGATGATCATCATCGTAATAATAATCTTTATTTAGACAGCTTTTAGGATGAACAATTAACACCAGCTCCAAAGAGCTGTAAATAGCAAACTACAACTACGTAACAGAGGCTATATTACCCCAATTTTATCCTAAATACCACGCGCCAGGCAGGGCAACAGCACGTACCATTTTTAAAGTCTTTAGTATTTCCCGACCGCTGTATTGATCTCACGATCTCCAAGATGGAAAGCGAACGCGTTACCACTAGACTAAGCCGTTTGTGGTCTGACTGATCTAGTCTGGTCTGATTCACAACCTTTTCTTAGTCTGTAAAACACGAGTTTCAGAAGAATTTAGGAAACACTAGCAAATGTGTAGGGCAGATTTGAATTTGAGATTGGCTCCTTTTTCGGGCATACCATTCGTAGCTTCTTTTAGCACTGTTTTAAATAATTAGAATATATTATTAGTTAGAATAGATAACTAGAATACTGACTGTGTTTTTGTTACTCGCCCACTAATATGATTATCTCGCAGAAGGTGATGATTGCATTAGTAATTTATGACCAAATTCATGAATTGTATCACATTTTTGTATTAACAAAAACTGATTATCGATGCGCACGTAATGTATATGTATATGTTTATTGCGAAATAAATCTATTAAATCTAAAATCTAAAATCTAATCTAATCAAACCTGGGAACGTGCCGACCTTCTAGTCACTAGTAATTTATGACCAAAGCTGAGAATGTGTCGACCTTCTAGTATTGCGCATTATCTCTTGATAATGGACGAGTGAACTTCTATACGAACTCACTCACAGAACAGTTTATTATCTCAGAACAGAAGTCATTACGAGTACCGAGTATTTAGAAAATGTTGACAATGACACGTTCATAGCTTGTATTATAAATAGAGTCCTATGTGTAATTTCCTGTAAATAGTGAATTTTTATCTCAAAACTTGCCTAGTTTTAGTACAACACACTGATATCTTACAGTAGCACTGTAAATCAATTTTCGCTTTCGCAAACACGTGCAACACGCTTGTGGAATATTTTTGCTATTGAAAATTGTTAGTTTGTGATGTCATCAATAGTTGGGCTTGTCCGCATTTAATTAAGATTTTAATCTAATATTTAATTATGAGAAACGCTTTTACAGTATTAATTGTGTTAAAATGTATACTTTTTATCGGACTTGAAAATGGGGTACTACGCGAAGAATCATTATGTATTCCTTTAATCCCTCGTGGGTTCCACACAGTAACGCTCTGTGTTGGAAGCCATACAGGATTCACGGAAAGAAGTCACGTAGTAGCCATTAATTGTGCTTGAGATGATGTTTATTGCTGGCTTATTGGCTTTTTCATACAGTAATAATGCACTGCTTAAACACTTCAATGTTATTTTTGGTGGACTGGTTAAAAGAGAGCAATGATCAAAGCAACACTGAACAGTTCAACCATCATGGATGTCTAAGCAAGAAAATTTTGATTCCACTCCATATCTTTGCCGTCAACACTGAACAGTTCAACCATCATGGATGTCTAAGCATGAACATTTTGATTCCACTCCGTATCTTTGCTGTCAAATATTTCGAGGAGATCCTCGTGGTTTCTTGTGGAGTTCCACGACTAAAAATATGTCTTCATGGACACCCAAGCTACGCGAAATTTGTTTCACTACGGCCAAATTATTTAATGCACAAACCGACTTAAAACAGAATATCGTTGCTCTGCTTGTCCATAGGAATGTTTAAATATTGTTTGTAAATAAGCTGATAATCATGGAAAGACCGAAAGTTCTTACGTAAAATGAAATCATTGTTCATCGCCGTAGTCAGTGCTGGCATTAACCATCAGGCAAGAAAGGCACGTGCCTTAGGGGCAACCAAAAATCCGGGCCACAAAAAAAGAAATTAAAAATTTTTAATAAGGTCTCAGGTGATGACAAAAATGTTTTCTTTTATTTTTATGTACATAAATGTTTAGTATTTTATGTTGTGGCCTTTGCGACAACGAATGAATAGGACGCTATTCAGGCAGGAATGTTGATCAGAAATTTTGTCTTAACATGGATAACACCATTTTCTCTGTTGTCAACAACGTGATTATTGCATTTCACTTTTTGAGCTAAAGCTTTGCTACAGTGTCGCTTTGTTTTCTTTAAGACCTTAATCTATTATTGGTTTCTTTTAAAGGAATACGTTCTACTGTTCTACAGTTTACAGCAAAAGCGTGCAAAGTTGTAATCTAGCTCGCTATATGTACCAATAGTAATTACTGTAAACAATGAAAATATATTTGTTGTTCTAAATTTTTGCATAATAAATTTTCTGTACTAAGTTAAACTTTTTCCTTTTGCCGCTAAGCCCAAATTATCTGTATTTTCAGGCCGCTTAATAAAATGTGACTTAAGACTAGCAGAGCCCTAATCCCGGCACCTGGCGTAGTGTATAAGCTTCGAACTTCAGTTCATATGGAAACAACTAAAGTAAATGTTGTATTTTACTTTTTCCTTGGATGCAGTGGAATGGATTTCTTAAAAAAGTGTTTAACGTTAATTTAATTCGATTTTATTTTGTGAATAAGGCAGACCATAAAGAGCTTTCTTTATCTTGTTTTTAAATGTTAATGCTAAAGGAAAGAATCTCACGTTTTTCGTGGCGTCCTCATTGATTTTTATAAGAATAAAGTCGTCTTCCTCTCCACTGCCCAATGTGCCCATTCCTAAGAAAGTCGCTCATATGGTAAACCTTTGCTACGACAGTAACTGCACTAACACACGTAGGCTAGCAACATGGTAAACCTTTACAACGACAGTAACTTCACTAACATACCTACGTATGTTAGTGAAGTTACTGTCGTTGTAAAGGTGCTAGCAACATTGGAAACCTCTGCTGCAAGACTAACTACACTAACATACGTAGGCTAGCAACATGGGAAACCTCTGCTACGAGACTAACTACACAAACATACGTAGGCTAGCAACATGGGAAACGTCTGCTACGAGAGTAACTACACTAACATACGTAGGCTAGCAACATGGGAAACCTTTGCTACGAGACTAATTACACTAACATACGTAGGCTAGCAACATGGGAAACGTCTGCTACGAGAGTAACTACACTAACATACGTGGGCTAGCAACATGGTAAACATCTGCTACAAGACTAACTACACTAACATACGTAGGCTAGCAACATGGTAAGCCTCTGCTACGAGACTAACTACACTAACATACGTAGGCTAGCAAAATGGTAAACCTCTGCTACGAGACAAACTACACTAACATACGTAGGCTAGCAACATGGGAAACCTCTGCTACAAGACTAACTACACTAACACACGTAGGCTAGCAACATGGGAAACCTCTGATACAAGACTAACTACACTAACATACGTAGGCTAGCAACATGGGAAACATCTGCTACGAGACTAACTACACTAACATACGTAGGCTAGCAACATGGGAAACCTCTACTACGAGACTAACTACACTAACATACGTAGGCTAGCAACATGGGAAACGTCTGCTACAAGACTAACTACACTAACATACGTAGGCTAGTAACATGGTAAACATCTGCTACGAGACAAACTACACTAACATACGTAGGCTAGCAACATGGTAAACCTCTGCTACGAGACTAACTACACTAACATACGTAGGCTAGCAAAATGGTAAACCTCTGCTACGAGACTAACTACACTAACATACGTAGGCTAGCAACATGGGAAACCTCTGCTACAAGACTAACTACACTAACATACGTAGGCTAGCAACATGGGAAACCTCTGCTACGAGACTAACTATACTACCATACGTAGGCTAGCAAGTAATACTGAACTTTCTGACAGCTATCATTTTCCCTGAATTTCAACGTGATAGACTCTTTGACCCTAGGAGACTTTAGTTCTGGACTATTTTGTTGGATCATTATTTCTCATTGGAAACCAGAACTCACGGTCTACAAAAATCTTGTGAAAAAGGAGTATGAAAACCGGCTTCACAAATGGAGTGAAGTGTAATTAATTCCTTTACACGTGCTAGTTATAATGCTCAAGAAGCCGCTGCGAACATCCATTTCATTAATAACTGTTCACTGACAAACAGCGGAAACGATAATACTTCCGGTTTGGACAGAACTATAACGCAAGTGATGCACGGCGTCTTCCTTTGTGCGGATATTGCGTTTTAAAGGCAGATCCAAGAAACGAACAACGTGCGTACACACGAGTACTGCCTCTGAAGTAGTAATAATAAGTCTGTTAATTACTTGCATGTTTTGGTAACAATCACAGGTAATTATGTTTCCACAGGTGTAATGTACACGCTCAAACCAAAGTTGCGTTCCCATATCTATGTTAGTTTATACTGCAAAAATACAAATTTTCTGTAGTCTACAATTACTACATCTACAAATCTACTGAAATAAGTGCAAGAAAATAAGTGCTACAGATTACTATGTTACACTAAAAAGCTAAAATGCATACATACATTGTTGATCCAATATTGAGTCGAGAAAAAGGCAGAATGTCAGTAAAAGGTAGCAGTATAATTATAAGTGAAATTCTAAATGTAACAGAGACGTGTGTACATAACAAGTTCCACCTACACAATGTCAGAGTAGAAAAAGTAGTCTAGCTTGTTGAACTACAGTCTAATATATTGTGGCTTCCAATGCATATACTACCTTGAGAAGGGGTAATGGACCAAAACATTTGTCCCTGCAACAACAGGTATTTTTCACAAAGTTGATGATTTCTCTTTTCCTGTCGTTATGTATACTTTTTCTTCTAGTAATATTCCACTTAAGATAGGTTATAATGTGTTTTCTGGTCAATTATTTAGGCATGCCAGGTTATGTTCTAGTAAGCAGGTGTTTTTGGTTAGGGCAGCTAGCTTGTGTAAAATAATGTCCAATAGGGGGGGTTACTCTACGATGAGTCCTCTTCGTTCTTATGAAAATGTTTTTAAAAGTCACCGTTTTCTTTTTTTTAAGTTTGGTTGGCGTTCAGTTAAGCAAGTGGCTGTTGCCTTGATGTGATTTTGGTGATGAGAAACTTTTCTAGCCTTTTGACGCTTTGTGGTCATGTTGAAGGAGCCCCTTCTCTTTTTTGTCATTGTTGCAGTTGGTTTACGTTGATGTTCTGTGGGTGCTTTGTATTATGTGTTATGTCTGTAGTTGCCACTTTAACATCTAAGGTTGGGCAGTCAATGTATTATGTGTTATGTCTGTAGTTATCACTTCAACATCTAAGGTTGGGCAGTCAATGTGACTGGGTCCCCACCGGAAGAGTTTGAAGATAGTGAGAAGGGACCGAAATCTGAATCTTTTCGACGCCTGACCTGATGACCTTTTTCCTTTGGTGATAATTTTATGTGTGTGTCGTTTTAGATTCTATGATTTGCAGTTGTCTTTGTCTCTTTTTGTTGTTTGTGTGTGGTGTTGATGTCATTGAAGTTTAATTCTGAAAACAGTTATCAGACAGAATTTGGTTGCATTAAAAGACAAGGCGAGGCGAGGCAAGGCAAGGCAAGGCAAAGCAAGGCAAGACGAGACGCGATCCGACACGACATGACAAGTCAAGAGAAGAGGAGATGAGATGAAATGAGATGAGATGAGATGAGATGGGATGGGATGGGATGGGATGGGATAGGATGGCATAAGATAAGATAAGATAAGATAAGATAAGATAAGATAAGATAAGATAAGATAAGATAAGATAAGATAAGATAAGATAAGATAAGATAAGATAAGATAAGATAAGATAAGATAAGATAAGATAAGATAAGGTAAGATAAGATAAGATAAGATAAGATAAGATAAGATAAGATAAGATAAGATAAGATAAGATAAGATAAGATAAGATAAGATAAGATAAGATAAGATACGATACGATACGATACGATACGATACGATACGATACGATACGATACGATACGATACGATACGATAAGATAAGTTAAGATAAGATAAGATAAGATAAGATAAGATAAGATAAGATAAGATAAGATAAGATAAGATAAGGTAAGATACGATAAGATCCAGTCAGGACAGCCGAGGTAAGATAAGGTGAGATGAGATGAGAGGAGAGGAGACGAGACGAGACGAGAGAAACTAACCTACTGATAGATTTTACCACATTTTTCTTCCCATCCCTCGTGGTATTTTCCAGCCATGAACTGGGATTTGCACGATGAGATGAGATGGGATGGGATGAGATGAGATGAGGGGAGAGGAGAGGAGAGGAGAGGAGAGGAGGGGAGAGGAGAGGAGAGGAGACGAGACGAGAACTAAACTACTGATAGATTTTACCACATTTTCTTCCTACTGACTCTTCGAATTTAAGCCCAATAGAAAACGTGTGGTTGATTGTCAAGTTGCACCTGCAAGAGACCGACTATACCAGAGGTGTGCAAATGATTTGACTAGCTGGGCCACATTAAACTTTCCCGCAATTCCTGCGGGCCGCAGGCAGTTTGATCAAGGTGCCAAGTACAGAAGGGCCTAATAACGATTTTTTTGCATCCGACCTGCGTACATCATTACTACTACACTCAAGAAACTATTTTAGAAGTTATTAAAATTTATATTACAAACCAAATATTTCTACTTTCAGGACAGATAGTGGTAATTTCATTGCAATGCATATTAGTAATGTGTATCACACAGTCTATGTAGTACAGTGACATTAAGCTACAACCGTCTTGTAAGGGTTTATGGCATCCGATCTAGTAGAAAAAACTACCCGCGCCATCTTTGGGATCGTGGCACGGACTTCAGCTGGATACACTCAATTAATCGCCCGGGCCGCACTTTCATTAGGTTGACAAATCTCTTTGCGGGCCGCACAAATTCTCTCGGCGACATGCCGAGATCCAAATGTGGTAACATGACGCTCAGATTTCTGGAAGCTGCTGAAATTTCCTGGATTCCATGCCAAAACGAGTGGAGAAACTGATAAAAAATCAAGAGGCCATGTTATATAATGGAAAGTATGAGAGTGATTAAAATGAGAGTGTTTAACGTGCATTTTCGTTCATTTTGCATTAGTTAAATTAATTTTGCATTAATATAAATAAATAAATAAATAAATATATATATATATATATATATATATATTTATTTATTTATTTATATTAGTGCAAAATTAATTATATATATATATATATATTTATATTAATATATATATTAATCTTAGCTTAAAGAATACATGTTAATGAATTAAATATACATTATCATAATTAATTCAGTGGGTATAATTGTAGTAGATGACATTGGTATTATTTTTGTCGAATTTACTTCCCAGTTAAGTGTAGTTTTTGTGATTAGAAATCTTCAGTACATTTGGTACGTAGCTATACAGGCCCTTTCACGTACGCTTGCTGATCAGCGTGAGAATATGATTACGTTGGCACGATGACACGTCTTTAGGGAACTTCACTCATTACTAATAGCTGTCATTTTCGACCTACATTAGCAGCATCTCAGATTCACACAGGACAATGAAAGGCCTAATTATCTAGAAATTGCTTTTAGGAATAGGAAACGTTAAATTAAAGGTACCATGCGCAATAGATGAGCTTGAATGTTAACCTATAGAATGCGCGTCATATAATGATGCCTAATTACAATGGTGTCTAACTTACTTGAAGCAAATTAGTGTTAAAAGACGTACAAAATAAATTAACCCAAATGACTAGTTATTTATTAATCTTAAAGAAAAGAACAAGTCACTCAGTATGTTGAGTTTATTTTACTGTTATCACTCAAACTTAGAAAAATATAACAAAGAAAACTGTCTATAAAGAAAAATTGTAAAATATGCTACCTCTAAATAGAAATTTTCGGGCGTGATGGCTGCCGTCATTCACTTGAAAATTATGACATAACTGGGAGACTTCGCGCTACTTTTCTTCAAGACGAATGACGTCATTGGAAGAAGAATTAATGTGAAAATGGGAGCGCCAAAGTTAAAGTGATCTCTACTTAAAGTGATTTTACTAGTTACGCGAGGCGATTACTGCAGTTTTATTACTAAATCCTTCTAACATTTTTCAAGAACATTAAAATATACTTAACGTTCCATAAAACTTGGCCTTTCATTCAATTTAAAGATTGTTTTATTTGTTAACGGAACGAACTCAAAGTTATTGTATTTTAAAAACCAAAAGAAGGAAATGTGAAAAAATGCAAATCGGGCCTAGATTTGAACGAGGGACCTTTGTGTTATAAGTTCATGGCCACAAATCACTAGGCTGTTCAGCACCCTGTGATCATGGCAAATCTTATTCCATTTTTTGTAGGATCCAACCAGCCTAAGATGTTTTATTACGCAAAAGTAATGACAATCTAGTTAAATTAACATAATCAAATTAATTCAGAGCCTAGGGTAATTAGTGACCATTTAACAGTTTATATTCTTAGTAACTTTCAATGTTATTTGCTAAGAATAAAATGAATCTACAATTATTAATTTTTTGAAATTAAACTTGTACGGAGGAAGGAAATGACAAAATGGCGGAATTGAGCCTGGGAATAATACAGTCATTTTCACACTTTTTTGTTAGGAAATTGCACAAAGTTTTTGTGGCGTATTATTTGGGTCTGCGTTCCAGATCCGTACTGCTTGTGTGTGCAACAACAAACAACAGACTTTTTAGATCACAACTGCTTGTGCTGTGTTAATAAAAGTTATCTAGCTAAAATATATACAGACCTATTGCCTTCTCTACAGCTCTTAGCAAACTACGTAAAGATGTAATAGATAAAGAAAGCGTGAATACATGTATGTATACGTTAAAGGAAGTTGTTATTAACATACAAAGAAAATGTGGAAACGTGCACGTGCAAAAAATAGTCCGAACTCTTTACGTTTTGTAGATGCAAGTAAGGCCGGGTTAACCATAGGAAGCTTTTGTGGTCAAATGAGTAAGATTGTGGTTTTATTATTATTATTATTATTATTATTATTATTATTATTATTATTATTATTATTATTATTATTATTATTATTATTATTATTATTATTATTATTATTATTATTATTATTATTATTATTATTATAATAATTGTTGTTGTTGTTGTTGTTGTTGTTGTTGTTGTTGTTGTTGTTGTTGTTGTTGTTGTTGTTGTTGTTATTATTATTATTATTATTATTATCTTTATAATTATCATCATCATCATCATCATCATCATCATCATCATCATCATCATTATCATTTTACTTCAGACATTTACAGTCCATAGAACAATAAAAATAAGGCACAAGTAAACACACAGAGTTAGTTTACAGAAACATAGTAAGCTTATCTACAAGAAAGGGTTAGTTAGAATGGGTATAGAAAATTCTTTGTTCTATCTAAAAATTGTATCAGTGTTGTACAATAGTTTTCTGACATCCTGTGTGGTAGGATAATTTGCACCCTCGCATGCACTCACATGCGCACACGCATGCGTGCGCGCGACTGTTGCTCATGTGGCTGTAAAAGAAAGAAGAGAGGGATGTGTGTTGAAAGACACAATCACTTTTATTCTATGGGTAAACTGTTTTATTTATTCATTATAATCATATCTCCATAAAGTTATGTTAAAGATGTATTTGTTTTTATAGTAAAAACTATATGACATGATCAGATAGTTACTTTATGTGACTTAGCGTAACACAATAATTGTACTAAATTGCGCATTCGTCTCAGCATGTAGAGAGAGCGACATACGAGAGATGAAATCTCCAGAATACGAATGTAAAAATTTAATGAACTTCATTGCAATAATCAGTAGCTCCAAACTTGCAAAAGGAATGAAATATGAACAGACTTTTGTCAGAAGGTCTACAACATTCAGCCTACAGACAGAAAGGCCAGGCTGAAATTATCAAATTTGATCATGCATTCTGTTTTATGTTGCCCATGACGAATAAACAGATTCAAAACCTACAGTGCAATAATAATAAAAATCAAAAAATTCTGCTGTGAAGCAAAGTCTAAATAATGATATCTTATTCAATCTTATTCAATGAGAGATATAAGTATTAAGATGTTGCTTTATAACTACAATCTACATTTATTCCCCAAATTCGAGGAACTTCGGATGGTGATCTATTTGTTCACCTATTTTGACCTCAACACAAACCCCATTAAGACTGTCGTCTTCCACTAATCGAATAAATGCTTGAGCGACATCTACCGGCCTGAAAAAGAAAATCTGCATGAATGTATGTATAGTGTAAAGTCCACGACACGCTGCCCGACACGTGAGATGATATTTCACCAAGACCATGATATATTCACCAAAGATTCAGAGTTTTTGTGTATGAATTATTGCTATTCAACCCCAAAAATTTATACAATTTTTGAAGCTGAATGTATTAAGATGCTGTGGGTTTTATGCAGTTAGGCACTAAGCAGTCTGGAATACGTCACGAACAACAGCTGGGTGATGTACATGATTGTGGCGGGATCAAAATCTAGCTTTTTATTAAGGGCAATCTTCTAAAACGATCGAGACACACAGTACTGGTGGCTTGGATGTATTCCGACGCGTATTCGTTCTCCTCAACAAGGTAAACATCGAGCAGAGGTAGTATGGTAGCTGAAAACACCCGGGAGTAGTATTCTCTGGCAGTCACTTACCGAATTATGAACTAAAGCAGTATTATTTAACTTTGAATCAACTACACACCGTGACTGCCAGTTAGTCCGCTCTCTCACAGCCCATAAACCTTCCCACGTTTAACTACAAACGAGATAATGAATTATTTTCACTTCTTGTATCCAGGTAATAAAGTCACAGGCAATAAAATCACAGAAAAAAGTTACAGGAAAAAACCACAAAACAGAAATAACCCTAACCTTAAAGCCGCACAGACACGGACACTGTCTATTGCGTCCGCACAGACATGGACTTTTCTGTTGCACGTTTTACGTCCGCAAAGTTGTTTCCATTGCGTCCGCACAGACACGGACTTTTCTGTCTGCACGTTTTACGTCCGCAAAGTTGTTTCCATTGCGTCCGCACAGACACGGACTTTTCTGTCTGCACGTTTTACGTCCGCAAAGTTGTTTCCATTGCGTCCGCACAGACACGGACTTTTCTGTCTGCACGTTTTACGTCCGCAAAGTTGTTTCCATTGCGTCCGCACAGTCACGGACTTTTCTGTCTGCACGTTTTACGTCCGCAAAGTTGTTTCCATTGCGTCCGCACAGACATGGACTTTTCTGTCTGCACGTTTTACGTCCGCAAAGTTGTTTCCATTGCGTCCGCACAGACACGGACTTTTCTGTCTGCACGTTTTACGTCCGCAAAGTTGTTTCCACTGCATCCGCACAGACACGGACTTTTCTGTCTGCACGTTTTACGTCCGCAAAGTTGTTTCCACTGCATCCGCACAGACACGGACTTTTATGTCCGTAGTAATCTTGTAAAGTCTGTGATTTTCAGATTTCTTTTGTCATATAGAGCTGCTCTAATTTATATAACGTGTGTGATTTGGCAATTAAAGTGGGGATGCGTGCGTGTACGTGGCTTTCCGTGTGGACCCGTGCGTGTATGTGGCTTTTCGTGTGCATCCGTGCGTGTACCTGGCTTTTCGTGTGCATCCGTGCGTGTACGTGGCTTTCCGTGTGCATCCGTGCGTGTACGTGGTTTTTCGTGTGGACCCGTGCGTGTACGTGGCTTTTCGTGTGCATCCATGCGTGTACGTGGTTTTTCGTGTGCACCCGTGCATGTACGTGGCTTTTCGTGTGCATCCGTGCGTGTACGTGGTTTTTCGTGTGCACCCGTGCGTGTACGCGGCTTTCCGTGTGCATCCGTGCGTGTACGTGGTTTTTCGTGTGGACCCGTGCGTGTACGCGGCTTTCCGTGTGCATCCGTGCGTGTACGTGGTTTTTCGTGTGGACCCGTGCGTGTACGTGGCTTTTCGTGTGCATCCGTGCGTGTACGTGGTTTTTCGTGTGCACCCGTGCGTGTACGTGGCTTTTCGTGTGCACCCGTGCGTGTACGTGGCTCTTCGTGTGCATCCGTGCGTGTACGTGGCTTTTCGTGTGGACGCAGTGGAAACGACAAACACGGAAAATAATGATTTGCATTGGCGCGCTAGTTTTCGATTTTTTTCCGTATGAATCGTAAAAAAGTGTCTGCGCATGTCTGTGGAAACGCGGCCTAACCCTAGCCAAAATTGCGACCTTTTCCGTGACATTCTTTCCTGTAACTTTATTACCGGTCGCCTAACTGATACTCCTATGAAATACTCGAGTTTACTCACATCAAAAATTTCGCATGTTCCATAAATTTGTTGACAAAATCAACAAACTCCGGTTGTGGTTTCAAGTCAGTAAAAAATGCAGTATCCACAGCATAGGGACAAACAGCGTTCACTCTGATGCCAGATCCTGGAACTTCTTTCATTGCGTATGTCTGAATTTGTGCAAAAAGAAAAAACTACTAAATTTTGTTCCTATGATTTTGGGGAAAGAGTCACACGCAAAAATAAATTTTTAATGTACAAATATGTTAATAATCTTTCGCTTAATATGTATCACCATTTTTTCAGTTGTAATAGCAGTATGTATTCATATCAAACTCGACAATACCACAAAATCTATGTTCCTAAGTGCAGAACAAACGTTATGGAGCATTCTGTCATGTATAATGGTGCTGTAATGTGGAATAATTTACCCAGTAAAATAAAACTAACCAGTAATATAAATAAATTTAAGAAACTTTAAAAAAATATTTACTAGAAAATATTTGATTTGATAAATGATGTAAGATGTAAATTTTTACCATAATTATACAATTTTATCGTACTAATCAGGTTTTAATCTTTTTACCGGCACTTTTAATTTATTTGCACCTACTTGTGTGCTTATATTGTACTAACCATATACTATGTATTTTCTTCTTTTAGCAGTAATTTTACTTTCTGTACATTGTCAATACGTTTTACAATGTTTTTAATGGACATATAAGTCTCTGGACTTCACTTCTTAGATGTATTATAAATAAATAAAAAAGTAAGAAGCAAGTTTTAATCTCTCGTTTCTCATAAATTATGAAATGATTGTGATAGAAAAAACGAATTCTTAAAATAAGAATCCGCTTGAGCAAAGAAATGGCTTTTATACAGACACAACATTTGTAACGCAGTTAAGATCGTGTTCATACAACAATCCACGTAAATAAAAACACAGTACAAAGAAGAAGAAGAATACAAAAATCAGCAATATCATCTATTTTATTCTAGTTCAAAGGGGTCCATTACCTGAGAGACAGTTTGCATAAATCCAACCACTCCAAACTTTGTTGCACAGTATCCACTTGCTGAGGGTGGACCTGGAGCGAGTCCTAAAAATAAACGTAGCTATTTTAAGCCTGGGATCTGATCATCATCATCATCATCATCATCATCATCATCATCATCATCATCATCATCATCATCATCATCATCATCATATGCTCGTCACGTCTATTGTAGACATTGGACAGGCAGAATTCTAAAGTAAAAGAAATCTGCCTTCAGACAGGCAAACGCAGCAGTAATCCAGCAAAAAACTAAACACTGCTACGCCAGTGGCTCATCAGCACCACTTCCGAAAAAAGACTACCATTGTTAGGCCTAGAGCCGCCTTCACGACAGGCTCCAATATCCACCCCACATCCCGTTCCACGTGTCACGGTGTTATGTTAGGGCTTATACCATTTTTATTTGCTCATTTTGAATGTATTAAGTTATAAATGTATATATATATATATACACATATATATATATATATATATGTATATATACATATATATATATATATATATATATATGTATATATGTATATATGTATATATGTATATAAATGTATATATATATATATATATATATATATATATATATAGATCTGTTATGATATACATTTCGTCATCAGCTGTTGCGATGGTATCTTCATCGGCACTTTATTAAAATCAGCAATCTCTTTGCGTATCATTTGGTATCACTTACGTCAAATTAGGCCTAAACTTAATTATGAAATTACGAAAATGATGCGTGTTTTTCAGTGTTTACAGTAAAATAATGGTGGTAAATTGGGACCCATTACCTGCCACAGAAGCTGTATTAATCACGACGCCGCCATGTTCTTTCATGTGTTCATATGCAAGGTAAGTGCCTGTTATTACCGAAGTCTGAAAACAATAAAATTGCTGATTAGTAAATATTCACGTCACTTGATCTGCTTCCTACTCTGGGCGCATTCTAGTTTTATTATAGAAATTAACTGTCTGAAAATAACTCATGTGCCATTTTTTCACGTGCCGTTTTTACCTTCTTTTCCATTCGTGTCATTTTTTTCTGTGCCATTCTTCCTGTGATATTTATACGGGGTCATTTTTTATGTGCCATTTTTACTGCCAATTTTTTCCTATGCCATTTTTACCTGTGCCATTTTTACCTTCTTTTCCATTCGTGTCATTTTTTCCTGTGCCATTTTTCCTGTGATATTTATACGGGGCAATTTTTTCATGTGCCATTTTTTCTGCCAATTTTTACCTGTGCCATTTTTACCTTCTTTTCCATTCGTGTCAATTTTTTCATGTGCCATTTTTCCTGTGATATTTATACGGGGCCATTTTTACCTGTGCCATTTGTACCGTGCACCGGTTCATATATGTCCGGTTAAACATTCGTTGAAAGTTTTTTTGCAGCAGCTTCGTATTTACCACGATATTAATTCTTTTAAACGCTGTTGTTCTAATTTCAAAATTCTAGTATTTCTACCTCTCTTGTTTTCTAGCTGCAAGCCAGTCTTACTAGTAAGTCATTATAAGACGCTCGTTTTTGACAGACAGTTAATCTTATCAGTTTGCGACGCAATAATGGTAAACAATGGTACAATGGTCAGCTACAATGGTAAACAATGGACAATGGTCAGCTACAATGGTACAATGGTCAGCTACAACGGTAAACAATGGTACAATGGTCAGCTACAACGGTAAACAATGGTACAAAGGTCAGTTACAATGGTAAACAATGGTACAAAGGTCAGTTACAATGGTAAAAAATGAACCAATAGATAAGTCTAGACTTCTATGAAAATAATGTTCATAGCGACTGAAGAAAAGACAAAAAGACGCACCAGGTTAATATCAATCATTCGTTTGTAATCTATTTCGTCTGCAATTCCAGCTGTGCACGAAACGATATCCAATCTACCAAACACTTCAAGTGTTCTTTGAAAAGCAGCTTTTAGTTCTGATTCATTGGTTACGTCGGTTTTGATGAATGTGGCTCTTCCTGTGCCAAATCTTGTGCAAAGTTGTGAGGCTGCTTCCTCACCCACATCATCTTTAACATCAACTATAGCAACACCCTGAAACAAACATCGTTCTATGTAACTGTTACAACAGTGTTTTCCAACTATTAAACGTAGGTGTTTTACATACCATATTATGTTGTTTTATGGTATGCTGTGTTACCTCCGCTCTGTTCTGCTCTGCTCTGCTTCTGTTCTGTTCTATTCTGCTTTGCTTCTGTTCTATTCAGCTCTGTTCGTCTTTGCTTCTGTTCTGTTCTGCTCTGCTCTGCTCTGCTCTGCTCTGCCCTGCTTCTGTTCTGTTCTATTCTGCTCTGCTTCTGTTCTGTTCTGCTCTGCTGTACTCTGCTCTGTTTTGTTCTGTTCTGTTCTGTTCTGTTCTGCTCTGCTCTGCTCTGCTCTGCTCTGCTCTGCTCTGCTCTGCTCTGCTCTGCTCTGCTCTGCTCTGCTCTGCTCTGCTTCACTTCTGTTCTATTCTGCTCTGTTCTGCTTTGCTTCTGTTCTGTTCTGCTCTGCTGTACTCTGCTCTGCTTTGTTCTGCTCTGTTCTGCTCTGTTTCTCTTCTGTTCTATTCTGCTCTGCTCTGCTCTGCTCTGTTCTGCTCTGTTTCTGTTCTGTTCTGTTCTGTTCTGTTCTGTTCTGTTCTGTTCTGTTCTGTTCTATTCTGCTCTGCTCTGCTCTGCTCTGCTCTGTCTGCTCTGCTTCTCTTCTGTTCTATTCTGCTCTGTTCTGCTTTGCTTCTGTTCTGTTCTGCTCTGCTCTGCTGTACTCTGCTCTGCTTTGTTCTGCTCTGCTCTGTTCTGCTCTGCTTCTCTTCTGTTCTCTTCTGCTCTGCTCTGTTCTGCTCTGTTTCTCTTCTGTTCTATTCGGCCCTGCTCTGCTGTGCTGTGCTGTGCTCTGTTCTGCTCTGCTCTGCTCTGTCCTACTCTACTCCGCTCTGCTATACTCTGCTGTACTCTGCTCTGTTTCTCTTCGGTTCTGCTCTGCTCTGTTGTGCTCTGTTTCTCTTCTGTTCTATTCGGCTCTGCTCTGCTCTGCTGTACTCTGCTCTGCTCTGCTCTGCTGTACTCTGCTCTGCTCTGCTCTGCTGTACTCTGCTCTGCTGTACTCTGCTCTGCTCTGCTCTGCTCTGCTGTACTCTGCTCTGCTCTGCTCTGCTCTGTTCTGCTCTGTTTCTCTTCTGTTCTATTCGGCTCTGCTCTGCTCTGCTCTGCTCTGCTCTGCTCTGCTCTTCTCTGCTCTGCTCTGCTCTGCTCTGCTCTGCTCTGCTCTGCTCTGCTCTGCTCTGCTCTGCTCTGCTCTGCTCTGCTCTGCTCTGCTCTGCTCTGCTCTGCTCTGCTCTGCTCTGTCCTATCCTGTCCTGTCCTGTTGCACATGAAGCAGTTTATTAACAAAACTGGTAATCTACAGATAATGAAAGGTAAAGTCCAATCAACTCTGTCTGCAAGAACTATAAGCAGTATAATTATGTAGTTTAATAGTAAGTGATCTCACCTTTGCTTCTTTTTCCAGCAATGCCTCACAGTATGCTCTTCCGATACCACGAGCGCCACCTGTAATCAGTGCCACTTTACCGTCGATCTTCATCGTTTATTGCCCTAAAAACTCTGAAAATTAAGTGTGTTGAAAAATTGTCTTTTGAGCTTTTAATACCTAATGCGCGTAGCCGTGCAAACAGGTTGTCTTCTTCAACATCTGCTCTTATGTATTCTTTATGTTCTTGTTTAAACATGACATAATTCTTTTTAAAGCAACACGAGTGTAGAGTTATCTTTTAAATGCTAAAGGTCACCTCACAGTAATGAGTACTAGGTGACATGTTCAATTGTTCATGCATATTTCATAGTTGGAGTAGATGCGTGGTTCGTTTCACGGAAGAGGGGAGTTGAACGTCCTGCGAAAAAAACAATGACAGACAATTAACTGATTGCTAGAAAAAATATTATGCATGTATTGTATTCGCGTTGAAAGGAATTTTTGTTTGTTTTTATTTTAAATCTCAGGCAATATTGTTCCGACGCCGCCATTACATGACGTCACTACGCAAACATAAATCAGGGGAAGAAAAGGCAATGTTAAATTATGTGCTGAAAAACTTTCCACGCAAATCTATATTGTTTAGCATTTCACTTACCTATTGGAAAGACTTATGTAACTAGAAATAATAATTTCAAATGTTTGTGTCAATTGGTAAAATGTTGCTGACTCACCCTCCAGGGTGCGACCCTCACAAACCAAAAACGTATTTTTAATCTTATTGACAAGATGCAGTAATTTCAAATTTCATTTAATCAGTGACATGTGCGCTACGGATGCTCTGATTATTTTTTCAAAGTTTATACAATCTTATCTAAACTTGCTTCAAATGTATTATCGTCAAAATGGCTGCGTCCAACGGTTTTATACAGCGTTACTGCCAACGCAAGTCTAATATGCACAAAGACAGTATGTAAGTGGTATAAAATTTCAAGACGAATTTTTTAAGCTTTATGTAAGTGGAGTGTTTTCTTGTGGTTTTAAGTGGTAATACACAAAATTCGACATTCTGTTTGCAAGGCATTAAATAACAGGTCTTAGTTAAAAAGTCGATGCTTGTGGCGTAATCGGCACCTAGCTGATTATCAGGGCTTTGGCTCTACTAACTTCTAGTATGTCTTCTTTGTTATAGTCATCTTCTTTTTCTTCTTCTTTTACAGATGAGACGTGACATTTCAGCACAATATTTCGTCTAGTAAGCCTACTATGGTTTGTTATCAATATCAACAGCTTCAGCAACAACACTGACTCCACTATCGTTCAACAGCTCAGGTAACTCATACCTTTATCTTTCTTCGAACTTGCAAGTTTCCCGTCAAATCAAAGTCAGATCATAATGCTCAAAATCAAGCCAATGTGTTAGGAAGTTCAGTGTTTATAACTGCCTAGAATATATTGTATTTAAAAGCGTTTTGTTAATGGTGGTGTTCGTAAAATTTGTGAATAAAGAATATTCATATTGTTCTAAACGTGTTGTTGAAACGACAGATCGTGTTGTACGTGTAGTTCATGTCTCAAGCGACATTCAGTTTCCTGAAAAAAAGTAGCAGTCACCAGGTATTCATGTGATTGTGATGTTCATTGCATTGAAGGCGATGTCATTCTTGTACAGTAATGTTGTTGCCATCGCTCCTATTCCTACTAAAGTGGCAGTTCTGCTTAGGAGATGACGACAATGATGATAATAATGATGATGATGATGGTGATGGTGATGATGATGATCGTGGAGGTAGTGGTGATAGTGATGATGATGATGATGATGATGATGATGATGATGATGATGATGAAGATGATGATGTTGATGATGATGACGATGTCGACGACGACGAGATGATGATGATGATGACGATGACAATGATGATGATGACGATGAGGAGGAGGAGGAGGAGGACGAGGATTATTATAACAATGATGCAAACGAATTTTTTGTACAGATTGATTTTCAGCAGCGTTGTACGGTAAATGCTATACGTAATGTAAATAATTATAGCAATACGAGAAATCGCCAGAGGATTCCCAAGTTTTGCAAGCAGTCGACCATCCAGTTCCTAGCCAGGTTTGGTGTTTTTTACTTTACGACCAGGCAACCACCTCGAGAAAACTGGATGAAGTGAACACGTGAATTTTCAACCTTTGACCAATAATCTTGCAGCCAAGGAAATCTTGTTTAGTCTACATATCAATGTGAATAGTTAAAATAGTCAAACGAGCTCATTACCCTTTATCGTCACTGCCACTACTTGCATGGCTAATTTATTTACGTGATTAAATACATTCAGCAGTCGCAGATATTATAGTATGTAGACTTTCAGTACGAAGTCATGCCCTAGTGAAGGTAGTGACGTAGACCTGTTTTAAACTTTGTCCTCCAGGGGCGATCAAGGCCTTGCTGTGCCGCTTGCATAGCTTAGGCATTTTAGTTACGTTTTAGATTTATACATATTCGTTTTGGACTTGATGTGCTCAGACATCTTGTGTTTTGGGTTTGCAAGTTTTAGTTGTGATCAAGCATCTTGTGTTTTAGGTTTGCAAGTCTTAATTGTGATCAAGCATCTTGTGTTTTAGGTTTGCGAGTCTTAATTGCGATCAAGCATCTTGTGTTTTAGGTTTGCAAGTCTTAATTGCGATCAAGCATCTTGTGTTTTAGATTTGCAAGTCTTAATTGTGATCAAGCATCTTCTGTTTTAGGTTGGCAAGTTTTCATTGTGATATCAAGCATCTTGTGTTTTAGGTTTGCAAGTCTTAATTGCGATCAAGCATCTTGTGTTTTAGGTTTGCGAGTCTTAATTGTGATCAAGCATCTTGTGTTTTAGGTTTGCGAGTCTTAATTGTGCTCAAGCATCTTGTGTTTTAGGTTTGCGAGTCTTAATTGTGATCAAGCATCATGTGTTTTAGGTTTGCGAGTCTTAATTGTGATCAAACAGCTTGTGTTTTAGGTTTGCGAGTCTTAATTGTGATCAAGCATCTTGTGTTTTAGGTTTGCGAGTCTTAATTGTCATGAAATATCTTGTGTTTTAGATTTGCAAGTCTTAATTGTGATCAAACATCTTCTGTTTTAGGTTTGCAAGTTTTCATTGTGATCAAGCATCCTGTGTTTTAGATTTGCAAGTCTTAATTGTGATCAAGCATCTTGTGTTTTAGGTTTGCAAGTCTTAATTGTGATCAAGCATCTTGTGTTTTAGGTTTGCGAGTCTTAATTGTGAACAAGCATCTTGTGTTTTAGGTTTGCAAGTCTTAATTGTGATCAAGCATCTTCTGTTTTAGGTTTGCAAGTCTTAATTGTGCTCAATCATCTTGTGTTTTAGGTTTGCGAGTCTTAATTGTGATCAAACATCTTGTGTTTTAGGTTTGCGAGTCTTAATTGTGATCAAGCATCTTCTGTTTTAGGTTTGCGAGTCTTAATTGTGATCAAGCATCTTCTGTTTTAGGTTTGCGAGTCTTAATTGCGATCAAGCATCTTGTGTTTTAGGTTTGCAAGTCTTAGTTGTGATCAATCATCTTCTGTTTTAGGTTTGCGAGTCTTAATTGTGATCAAGCATCTTCTGTTTTAGGTTTGCGAGTCTTAATTGCGATCAAGCATCTTCTGTTTTAGGTTTGCGAGTCTTAATTGCGATCAAGCATCTTGTGTTTTAGGTTTGCGAGTCGTAATTGTGATCAAACATCTTGTGTTTTAGATTTGCAAGTCTTAATTGCGATCAAGCATCTTGTGTTTTAGGTTTGCGAGTCGTAATTGTGATCAAACATCTTGTGTTTTAGGTTTGCAAGTTTTAATTGTGATCAAACATCTTGTGTTTTAGGTTTGCAAGTCTTAATTGTGAACAAGCATCTTGTGTTTTAGGTTTGCGAGTCTTAATTGTGATCAAACATCTTGTGTTTTAGGTTTGCAAGTCTTAATTGTGATCAAACATCTTGTGTTTTAGGTTTGCAAGTCTTAATTGTGAACAAGCATCTTGTGCTTTAGGTTTGCAATTCTTAATTGTGATCAAACATCTTGTGTTTTAGGTTTGCAAGTCTTAATTGCTTTTTTTGAACAGCAGTGAATTTGAAATGGAATTACCAGAACTTTATAAATCAGCAAGTGATAGATTAGCGAGAGGGGGCGACGGCATCGTTCGGGAAATTTCAGTTTATGATGAACTCTTTCCCGCATATCAAAGAGGAGAAATGAAAATCAAGTCAAGTGACGTCATTGTTGTTTCGTATCCAAAGTCTGGTATGTAGATTTTTAACATGTGACGTCAATTTCTAGTAACCGCTCTTATTTAGAAGTGTAAATTAAATGTTTTAACAAGATTAGCTGATCTATTCCAGTCTATTTTCTTGTGTTGCGTCTAGTCATGTCCAATCTGGTCTTGTTAGATCTATTTTAATCTAATACAATACTAGTCCTACATTCTAGTCAAACTGGTGTCAAATCAGCCAAGTTCAACCCACAAGAGCTGAGATAAGCATGAAACCATATCAATCTAAAGCAAGCTAAACCTAGCCAGGCCTTGCAAAGCAAAACAACAAGGACAAATCGTGTCAAGCTAAGGAAAGCAAAGTCAAGTCAAACAAGAACAAGCCAAGCTAGATCAATCCAGTTAAACAAACAGTCAATCCAAGCCAAGCGAAATCAAGCCAAATTAACTAAGCTAAGCTAAGCCAAACAAAGGTAAGCTGCCAAGCAAATAACACCGCGAGAAAATAAGCAACTCAAACAAAACCAACCCTAGGATGCAAAGCTAAGCATGCCAGTCATGGTAATTATGCTAAATTAACCAAAGCAAACAACACTAAACCAAGATATGTCAACAAAAGCCATCGAAATCAGTCAAATTTTGCAGCATTTTTTCAAGGTTTTAATGTTTATAGTAGGTATAACATATGCATTGTTCAGAAGATTTTTTACACTTACAAGCCAATTACTTGAGCGATATACATTTTCACAGGTACAGTATGGATGACAAATATCGTTGGAAGAATTCTAAGTCGTGGTGATGTGGATACGTACAACAACTTAATGGCTGAACTCAATGTCACGGATATGTTATTCGGCATGACAGTCAAAGAAAAACTGCAAAAATTAAACTCTCCATCCTCACACGCGAGAAGATTACTCGTGTCTCACAGCATACCGGAAGTTCTACCTCCAGGAATTTTCCAGGACAAATGTAGACCAAAGGTAAAAATTGCTGCTTTTGAATTTAGTTTAGATTTTGAGAAAAAGTGCGTGTTCGTTGAGTGCGAAGTGATAACAAAACGAAAACAATCACCTCTTCATCAAAATATTTTCCTTACAGGTCATTTACGTGATGCGAAATCCAAAAGATGTGGCCGTTTCCGACTACCATTTTCACCGTTCATCAAGACTGCTTAAACAAGTTGCTATAGACATGAGTTTCAGTCAATTTTTGTCGTATTACATTAATGATGACCGTAAGCAACCTTCCACTTTATTTAATTGAATAAGATCTTATCGCAATAGATCAAACTAATCGTGAAGAACCGAGCCAGGTTAAATCTAATTAATGCCAACTAATCAAACAAAGTCCAGCCAAGCAGAATCGAAACAGACTAATTTAAATAAAACTAAGCTTATCTAAACAGACCCAAACCAGCCTAATTCAAGTAAAATCCCTTCAAGCCAATTTAAATCAATCTATGAACAGAATCGGTCAAGTTTCAAGGATATCTTCAATAAAACACTCAAAAGCAACTACTTCAAACTGTATTCACTGTTAGTCTTGGTGGTGCTAAATTTTAGTCGCAAAATGCACAGTATGGCCACTCGGCCTTTCAACATATTGTAAATTATAACTAGTTTCATTACTGTTGTTGTTGTTGTCGTCATCACCAGACGTCGTCACCACTGTTGCAGTTGTTGCTGTCATTGTTGTCGTTCTGGTTGTTGTTGTTTTGTTGTTGTCGTCGTCACCACTGTTGCTATTGTTGTTGTTGTTGTTGTTGTTGTTGTTGTTGTTGTGTCGTCGTCGTCGCTGCCACCATTGCTGTTGTTGTTGTTTTTCTTTTCTCATATCAATCACGAAATAAATATACTTGCAATAACTCATGTGGACTTAACCTAATATTTCTGCACAGTTATAATGGGAGGATGGTTTGAGCACGTCAGTAAATGGTGGAAATATGCAGACGACGAAAATATTCTCTTTATTAAATACGAAGATGTTCTCAAGGCACGTATAAAATAATAGTCATTTCTGCCATATTTGAATTTTATTGCAAAATGCTTGATTTAAAGCATTGCATAATTTGGAAATACTTTAAAAATTACTAAATTAGGTTGTAATTATGTTACCTAATTGTAGTTAACTAGTAGACTTTACAGAAGTGGTAACCGGCTTCGTTTGGAGTCCTTTTTCTCCTTTTGAGAATTATGAATTAAGGAATAAAGTTGAGAATTATGTAACTAATTAGCTGAGTTACCTAGGCCACGTCTCCCTATATGTTAATCCATGGCAAGTCTGATCCATGGTTAATCTAAGTCAATGGTCTTTGTCAGCTCTAAACTGAGTGTTCTCCAAACACCTAATATCATACGTGTATAATTTTGACTAAATTATGTCAAGTTCGATTGTATAAAGATGTGTTGGCATTACTGTTCTACGTAGCCTTGTTGTGTTTGTGGGAAAGAATGTCTATTCTTAACGTCTCGAATTGATTTTGTGTTATAATTTTTGACAAGGTTCAACCTAAAAATATTAATGTCACTGCTTAGGCCCATTTCACAGCGAGGACTCGTGAAGGAATTCTGCTGCCAGCTAGAAGCTATGCGTCCTCCTCGCGAGGAATTTTGTTGCACGGTCGAAATAATGTATGATGAGGAATCCTCGCGGAATTCAGTTTTATATTTAACCTTTTTGTTGTTTAACGAAGAACAATTAACATATTTCAGCATAAAATTCCAAGATTTAATCTCTCTGTTAACATACTGACGATTTATTAATGCAACATCGATGACTATATTCGTGTAAAAGATATATAACACACACATACATTCATTTTATACATGTATATTTTCAGATTTTGAAGTGGTTAGTAGAACTTTAAATGCTTTAAAGAAATAAACAGGTTTGGCATTATATTGACTAACATTATTAATTGTACTTTGTATATGAGAAATACGACAAGTATAACTTAATTTAGACATGGTTAGGTTATACAGTATAAAACTAGCAAAGTAGCTCCAGCTAACAGGACGCGCGGAAAAAATCTCGCGGTTTCACTGTGAAATGAACTTTCTTATTGCACGGAATTTCGAGAAAAATCGGAAATCTTCTGGCAGCAGTTCGGTGCTTCGTTTTCCCTTGCGCCCTCAATGTGAAAGGGGCCTAAGAAACACATTTGCTGATGTAATTTTAATACAACTTTTCTTAATATAATTAAATACTACGGTCAAACAGATACGCGCGATGATGTAAAAAGGTATACCGTTTCATATTCCTTCACTAAATGCACGTAAAATTTTGTAATTTTTATGAGGTAACTCCTTCCTGGTTTGCAGCACTGCTGAAAGATTATTTTCTAATTTGAAATTTTGCAGGAGCGCAAGAAACATGTCTGTCGTGTAGCAGAATTTCTAGATGTTAATCTAGCAGATCATGAAGCTGACGTCATCACAGAAGCTACAGGTTTTCAAGCCATGCGAAAATATGTTGATGATAATCTTGATTCAGCTATGAAACGTATGTCTGCAGAAAATACAAACCCTGAAGATTTAACGCCTGATCCAAGCGTTTCACATTTCATCAGAAAAGGTATTTCATTGTTACTTAAAAAGATTTCTGCTTTTTAAGGGGCAATAAACTTTTTCGCAGTTTCGTTGTGCGCACGCGCAGTTGCTGTAGGTCAAAGATTAAGTGTACCACAGCAACGGGTCTTATTTACAACCGTCACATGACATGTGGGTAAAGCAAAGCCGTCTGCCGCATCAGTTCAGCAAACTTCATTTGTTTTACGTCGACTTCAGTTAGTTATGCATTAGTCTGTGCCTAGCGTGATTTACTAGCAGAACTTGCTTGGGAACAAGAAAAAAATGAACTAGGTAAGGTTCCAATTAAGTGTTAAAACGGTTACCATTACAATAACACAGGCTGCGAGGCGTTGCCTGGTACACTTAACCTTTGACTTTTTCACGATCACCGTGAATCGCTGGAACTGTGAAAAGGCTTATTGGGAAACTGCGTGCCCAGTATCTAGTTCCTAAATTATACATGACGGGTAATAGCTATACGATTATGTTATTTTTCAAGTTTCTGAAGTTGGTATTGTTGTAGAACATTATGAACGAGTTTGGAGGGTTATTCTATTACGAAATCTGAAAATTTTTGTGATGATTGCGATTATATATTATATAAGGACAGAACTGGATAAAATAGAAAATGTCAGCTCAAAATTATGTTAAGTTATCACTAATACACGGTGCATATTTTTAAAAAACATGAGGCCTATTTTCCCCGCCATTTCATCACCAGAATCAGATGGGTAATGTATTATTACAATTACCCATTGAAGATCAGATGATGTATTAATTGAAACCTTTTTATTACTGCGTGTATGGAAGATGCTCTTACATAGCTCATTACTGGTTTCTAATCGCCGACAGTTTATTTATAGAAATCCTTTTTCTGCTGCTTCTCATAACCTAGATGTCATAACCTAGATGTCATAACCTAGATATCATAACCTAGATGTCATAACCTCGATGTCATAATCTAGACATTCCTAGATGTAGAGCAACGGCTTATATTTTTCCTCGAGTTTTTTTTGTCCTCTCTTCCGTTTTTCTACCTTTTTGTCTTTCCCACCCTACAGCTTTTAACTACCAGGAAACAGGTTCTCTGAAAACTACAACTTCATTTGATTCTGGAAGAATGTTCATCACAGATATTGTGGATGCGCCCAGTCCAGGCAAAGAAACGGCAAAAATCAGTATTGAACTGCGCGATAGACCTGCAATTTATTAAAATAACAGATCACAAAAAGTGCTTAAGAACGTGCTAAAGGTTATTACTATTTAGACAAATAAAAAATTAGATTTAAGAAGACTGAAACACAAATTATTACTTAATGATTCTAGAGATTTGAAGCAATTCTAACCAATTTAAACTATTGACTAATTATTAAAGTAGATGGTGACTTACATTTATTGGTGACAACATTGGCTTGAAAATACAACTAGTGACTCTTAAATTGTAGCAAAATAGACAAAGCAATGCAAGTATCACCAAACGGCATGATCAACATAGCGGCAACAGAAAATCTAACTGCGTGTAAAAACAACTGTGATTGATAGGTGGCGTATACTACTAAAGCTTAGGTCACATGACTATATATATATATACACTTTCAGGAAATGCATGTTTGTAAAAATACGGAAAAAACAAATAACTATAGAATGCTAGATTAAATTGCTTGACACCAACAGATATCTTTCATCACTAAATGTCAGAGAACTATCACTTATTATCACAAAGAGCTTATGTTGAAATAAAAAAATTTCTGGACCTGTACTCATATTTTCATATTTTTACTGTAACTCCGTATACCCAGTGGCCATATTGGCCTTATTTTGACAATTTGTTTAAAAATATTTGTTCAAATCTCTACAAACTTAAATACGTCGAATATGCAAAAAGATCTTATCAACACATCATTAGATATCAAAGCTACAGAGTCATGGGAGTCTGCGGTTGACAGGGCAGCTTGGTCTAAAGTGATTAGGAGTGTCATGTTAGAGGTCGTGTGACTCCAGAGATGATGATGATAACGAATATGCAAACTAGAATAGCAATAAACGCTAACTTGTAAATTTTGCTGTTTCAGGGAAAATTGGTGATTGGAAAAATTACTTTACAGTTGCTGAAAGCGAAGCGTTCGATCAGCTTTACCATGAAAAAATGGCTGCAGTTTCAGGACTCGACTTTGAATTTGAGTAGAAGACGAACTCTTATAAATTTATAATAAAAGATATTTTAAGTACGCAAAGGTTTTAAATCAGCATCATGTCGTGTGCACTAAAAATCAACTGTTCTCAAATTAGCTGAAACTGTGTTTAATTGCGCTTATGCTACATTATAATGTCATAGAACATACGCTTAGTATATCCAAAGATACAGACTAGGCAAAGTCTATACCATGGTTAATAAATCAACTTACACACTGCTTGTATACGCCCCGATAGCAGACCTGTGCAAACAAATGACGACGTTCAGTACTGGTTCAGGCTAAAACAAATAACTGAACCACACATTTTATAGAGCACAGTATTGAATAATTGTAGGAGTAATCTGTCAATAAAAGATTGAGACAATCAGTTAATATTATGACACTTTATTGCTGGCTACGCCACTAAATTTCCGCGCGGTTAAAAAATGCGTGTCTAACTAGCAAATGGATGGATGACCAACAACTGTATTGCTCGTTGGTAGCTTCATTCGCCGCTTATAGTGCTCACAGCCATTTCTGAATACGCAACAGAACGTGGCTAAGACACCTCTGGCAAATCAGAGGATTAGCTAGATGAGCTAGAGGCCAGACTTACAAGAACAAGTTGAATTAGATTATTCCTGCTATTGTTGTGTAATTGTTATTATTAACTTGTTATTGTCTGTAGTGCTGCTATCATTGTTATTAGGTTTATTGTTATTATAAGTGTGTCGTGGCTACAATGCACAAATTCAATAGCTTATATATATACATACATAACACATACATTCACTATATACCAAAGTAAATAGCATTACTTACCCTATTATATCTGATGTAATTGTAACGCAACAGTATGTGTGAATATTTACTCATGTGATATGTAAAGATAAATATTTGTATACTATATACATTGGTATATTCATAATGCAAAGTCTAGACTAGAATGTAAACTATTGCGTCAACAAGTCTATAAACATGGGTACAGTGGTTCACGTGTGCTCTGACACGGTTTCTGCCTAGACTTCTTATACTGTTCTCATTTAACACAGCCAGTGAGCAGAGAACTGGATTAACAGATAAATTTATGTTACAATAGAGGGTATGTATCAACAACACACAAAGTTGGAATGAGATTTTCTAGCCAAGGTTAATATTTGTTTCAATGCTTTTCGTTATTCAGTAAATAGCGTCGTCATGCAGTTCTTTGATAAATCATTAACTGAGGAAATACGTAGAAGGAGCAGCAGTAAGCGTTAAACAATTTAAGCATTACTCGTTTATCTGTCACTAACTTAAAGGAGCACAAAATAGCATTTTACAGACGAAACAAATTCTTTTTAAATCTTAGAACATCAGCAATTTCATCAGGGTTTGATGTTAGTTTGTGACCCAAACGACACAGTTCCATGGTCCAATTTAACACTGCACCATTAACTATAATTCTAGGTAAATTAATTAAGTTCTGGTTGTTTGTAAATTAAATACACTTTGTTTTACACGAGTTTAAGAAAGTTACGCTATGCTTGTCAGCATACTGGATGCTTATTACACGAGTTAAGAAAGTTATGCTAAGCTTGTCCGCATACTGGATGCATATACTGAGCATTGATTAAAGGCAGATTGCAGGGGGTGCCAGCAGGGTTACATCATCTGCATACCCCAGAGCACCAGCGTAAGTGTTCAGCAAGTGACATCCAAGCTTGTGCCGATTAACAGACATTACTAGACATCTATATAATATGGTGAACAAAATTCCAAACCGGACACTACCTTGGCATATTCCATTGGTTGTCGTGAAAGCGAAAGACTTAGTATTGTCCCACTGAATGCTCACATTTTGGTTTAAGTAAATACTTCACATTAGTACAAAAACACGTTTTGGAAGGTTACAGTTTCTTTTTCTTGTTTTCAAAACAGCTTTCCAATGTTCACATTGCCGATGAGGCAACAGCACACGGGCGAATTCTTTACCACATAATAGTTTACAGTTTCTTTCAATATTAACGTACACGGATCTGTTGAGCAGCTTTTCATGTAGACATATTGCAAATCGCAGCTTGTAAGATCGTCTCGAAATTTATTGAGCATGATCCAGTCTATGAATTTCAATATACATGACGTCAGGGCAATACTCTATAGTATGATTTTTCATTTAGCTTCTTACAAAGATCTTCTATTCTAGGCGTGATGGTACTGGCACTGATTGCCTGTGGACAATATCCATGTCTTAGCATGGCATTCACCAGGAATTTTAGACGAATGTTTAACATTCTTGAACCATTTATCGCTGGACAGACCTATAGTGAGCCGTCCAGTTTACTTAGTTTCAGCTTAGAGACAGCAGAAGTTATGTCACTTATCGATACTGAAACTTCATTGCACTGTTCTTCTCCATAGCCAAGCTTATTATACGTATTGTTTATTCCTTCATAGCTTGTGCCAACGCTGTTATGTAGTGTCTGGTAATTGTGAGTAAAGTCGTTAGCAATATCTTTTGGATTATCCTTGCCATCAATGCTTGTGCCATCGCAGTTTTTTCATTTTTCCCTGTTATAGTATAGGGCGCCGAGTAACCCACTAGCCGAAGTAGGACACTTCCGGTAAAAGGTAAATTTGCGGAAAAGCAGTGCCGGACATGAGCAGCCCAGGTAGGGCACATGCGATTTCTGTCAAGAATTGAGATTTATGACATAATAAAGCATAAAAGTAAATTTGTTTTAGAAAAAAGTAACTTTATAATAATGATGAATAGTCCTTGACGATTTACAGATGTATTTTTTACAACAATATCATCATTATTATTAGCTCCATTAATATCATCATAATATTAAACTAAGTATCTGATGCTTTAAAGAGAGAAACTATGTAGGGCACATAACTCGCTAACCTGTTTACTTAGTAGAAAACAATTATTTGTCCAAGAGGGAGTGAAAAGGATCACCTGCCTGTGAAGCAAGACAAAATAAAAAAATGCAATACCGTAAGCAAATGTTGCAATCGCCTGAAAAGTGCACTTATTTCACTTCAAAGAAGATTAATATTGGCAAATATTTATTCTTCTAGCTTAGAATAAAATACTTTTATTTTATCAGATGTATAATAAATTATTCAACATGTATTGACGTTTTTAATTATTATTATCACATAAACAAGGACAACGGAAGGTGCCAGTATGCTTAACTACTCAATTCGCGACTTGTCTCTAGTGTCCTACTTGCGCAGCCCATGTACGACGCGTCCTACTTGGGCTAGCCCATGTCATGTCATGTCAATGTCATGTAAAGCAAAGCCGTCTGCCGCATCAGTTCAGCAAACTTCATTTGTTTTACGTAGACTTCAGTTAGTTATGCATTAGTCTAGGGTGATTTACTAGCAGAACTTGCTTGGGAACAAGAAAAAATGAATCAGGTAAGGTTCTAATTAAGTGTTAAAACGGTTGCCATTACAATAACACAGGCTGCGAGGCGTTGTTAAGTGTACACAAATGCGTTGTCTGGTACACTTAACCTTTGACCTTTTCACGATCATCAGGAATCGCTGGACCTGTGAAAAGGTTTATTGGGAAACTGCGTGCCCAGTATCCAGGTCCTAAATTTTACATAACGGGTAATAGCTATACGATTATGTTATTTCTCAAGTTTCTGAAGTTGTTATTGGTGTAGAACATTATGAACGAGTTTGGAGGGTTATTCTGTTACCAAATCTGAAGATTTTTGTGATGATTGCGATTATATATTATAAGGACAGAACTGGATAAAATAGAAAATGTCAGCTCAAAATTATGATAAGTTATCACTAATACACGGTGCATATTTTTAAAAAACATGAGGCCCATTTTCCCGGCCATTTCATCACCAGAATCAGATTGGTAATGTATTATTACAATTACCCATTGAAGATCAGATGATGTATTAATTGAAACCTTTTTATTACTGCTTGTATGGAAGATGCTCTTACATAACTCTTTACTGGTTTTTAATCGCCGACAGTTTATTTATAAAAATCCTTTTTCTGCTGCTTCTCATAACCTAGATGTCAATCTAGATGTCATAACCTAGATGTCATAACCTAGATGTCATAACCTAGATGTCATAGCCTAGATGTCATAACCTCGATGTCATAATATAGACATTCCTAGATGTAGAGCAACGGCTTATATTTTTCCTCGAGTTTTTTTGTCCTCTCTTCCGTTTTTCTAGCTTTTTGTCTTTCCCACCCTGCAGCTTTTAACTACCAGGAAACAGGTTCCCTGAAAACTACAACTTCATTTGATTCTAGAAGAATGTTCATCACAGATATTGTGGATGCGCCCAGTCCAGGCAAAGAAACGGCAAAAATCAGTACTGAACTGCGCGATGGACCTGCAATTTATTAAAATAACAGATCACAAAAAGTGCTTAAGAACGTGCTAAAGGTTATTACTATTTAGACAAATAAAAAATTAGATTTAAGAAGACTGAAACACAAATTATTACTTAATGATTCTAGAGATTTGAAGCAATTCTCTAGCCAATTTAAACTATTAACTACTTATTAAAGTAGATGGTGACAACTTTGGCTTGAAAATACAAATGCTAGCCCATGTACGACACGTCCTACTTGAGCTATCCCATGTATGCCAATTGTCCTACTTTGGCTAGTGGGTTACTCAGCGCCCAACAATATTATTATTATACATGATGGCAAATTCAGGGTTATTTTGTTGAACAAAGCCTTAAGTCAACTGACAGTTGACCTGGCCATTATTTCGTGTCTGATCACAATTAAAATCGCCACCCAGTATCACATGAATATAATAGTTGTTTGATTTCCTGGATGCTGTTAAGAGTATCTCCAAAGTCACAGCTCACGTTAACTGGGTAACTATCAGTTTGCATGTAGCAATTTATTAACACTTTACTGAACACGTTTCAGAATTCTATTTCAGCAGCAGATAATCTATTACAATTGCAGTTATTGGTTGTAATATGCCCGCTTAGGTGCTTTTTCCATACGATTCTAGTCCTGCCATAGTGTCTTTGTTGAATTGACATTGGCACAATTAAGTCACCTTTTTGCAAATTTCACAGCCGCAATTTAATTACACCAGACGTACTAGTCTTTTTGCCATAAGTGAATTGTTTTTTCTGCGTGAAATTGTTTTAATTAACTAGCCTACAGTCTTGGACTTGACAATTCTGCACGCATTTCTTTCTGAAAGGTGGCGAGCGGAAGCTCATTTTTATAGCAAATTCGGTTTGAATTGAACTAATCAATAATAATTGGAATTTAAAGGTTTTCCTCCTGGCCTTGGTTATCTGTGAGCAAGCCAATACGAAGTAATTAGCAAGGCCTCGCAATAAGTCTAAATGAGTGCGGTAGCTAATATTGGAGGTAAAATTACCGTGTTAACTACAAAATTTTAGTGCAGCAAATTAATGCAATCATTCGCACGATAAAAAGTTTACTCAGCATGTGCTTCATACAAACTAGTTGGAGGAGGTGTACAGATGTAGTTATCAATAATCTGTGCGATTGCGATTGCGATTGCGATACTCGACTCTCTCCACCTATCCGAGGCGGGCACCTTTATAGGGTGCAAAGTCTCTTCTTCTTTAACGCTGATCTTTTATTTGTCTTTTCCAAGTTTAATGTCTTTATTTGTCTTTATCCTGTATTCCATACATTCGTTCACTAGATTTCTAATTTCTAGCAATCCTTCCTTTTCACTGTTCATTAATACTTCTGAGTTCAAAATTTTTTTCCATTCTCAGCATACAACACTTTTCTCAGAAAAACAAATTCTGAAATTGCTTATTTGAAATGTTGGGCTATGATTTATTTTTGCTGTACTATGCGTTTTTCTGTTTCTAAATGTTTAGTCTGATATTCAGAATTGAGAGAAGCCTACAGGCCACCAGAAGATGCTTTCAAAGAGGATGAACTAGTCAGAAAAGAACCATTTGCTCAATTTGAAAGTTGGTATGAAGAAGCAAAGCACTGTGGAAAAGTCCAGCTACCTATATATATGCATTTAGCTACTTGTGATAAGTAAGTTGTGATATGACTATAGCAGAATCTTTTCTTCTAAAGTGCTATATGCAACAAAAAAACAACTATGTTGAGGAATGGCATAGCAGAAACCACACGGCTTTTTTAGCAAAAGCCAAACAATCAAAAAGACCCCTTTATGATTATACTTAAAAGTTGATGACTAAAGTTACTATATTGTGTAGCAATTAGTTAACAGAACTGAGTAGAAATTCTGAAAATTTGTATGGAGGTTAGAAAGAAATGATCGCAAAAGGGATCACGTAAAATTATGATAAATTACCACATAAATTAACTGATTGGCATACGTCAATGGTAGAGTGCTCTCTTCCCACCCAGGAGGCGTGGGTTCAACTCCTGACCGAGTGACGATATCGTTGGTTCTTCGACCAAGCACGTAGATTTATCGAAGTAACATGAGGCCAATAATAATCGAGATCTCCTTGGAAATAAGTATTGAGTTACTTAAGGTGTTATCCCTGGTCTGCGCCTTAAAAGAAATTATCATTATTGTTGGAGAAAAGGGCTGCAGACATTTTTGAGGTGACAAAGTTTGATTGCGATAGTGATCATGATCATTACAACCCTGAACACAATGTATAGGTCTTGGTTATAATTTGTAATACTCAAAAACTAATTGATTGTCAGTGTATTTAATTTCGTGGTGTGGGCTTTCAAGTGGAATTTATGTTATTTTTGTTAGTGTACATTTATTTCAGAGCTGGCAGACCATCTGTGAGACCCGTTCAACTATCAGACTTTAACAAAGAAGGTTTTGTTTTCTTTACAAGTGAATCCAGTCGGAAAGCTAAAGATATAGTAAGTCCAAGATAATAAAAAACTATGTAACTTTCAGTTCAAATGACAAAATGATTACTAATTAGATATTTAGAAAACCTATATAAATAGTTGTTAAAATTTTCTTATTGTCTCCTGGTGGTCACTTTTGTGAAAAGCTCACTTTAGCCTGTATGTGGCTTGGTGATTATTTATAAGCCAGCAATATGTTTGCCAATTAGCCATTTCTTCTGTTCTAAACTATTGTAATGTAGCCTTTTTTCATATGCTTGCTAACTACTTTGACCCTTTCACTATGGAAGGCGGTACACTGTCGCCTATGTTTTTCATGCAAGGGACGGAAGGCGGCAGATTGCCGCCCAAGCACAGTCACCCAGGTCTGTTTGTTTCACTGCTACGCTAAGTAATATGACTTTTGCATAAATTGGCTTCTAAATATTAGTGTGTACTTATTTGTGAGGGTTTGAGCTTGAATGCATATATGTGTGTGCACGTGTATAAATAAAACTAATATTCAATATTAGTGTTTAATAACAAATGGCTATTTGTTTATTTACAAGATCCTGTTTTAGTAACATACCACAAGAAGTTATTGTCAAATGTGCAAAAAGCTAATGCAGCCCTGTTAAAAGCAACTACATAGTGAAAGGGTTAAATTGACTTGGAAAGACCAAGAAGAAAATGCATAAAACAGTTGGTAAGAATAATGAACATAGATGTGATTGTTGGCCTTACTGTTTTGTATGATGATATGTTACTGAAGATATTAAAGAAAATTATGGCAGATAACTTTCATCTTCTGTGTGAAGAATTCTTGTTTCTCCCGCACATAAGTAAGATTAGATGTACCCTTTTCAAGTCTAAATTGCTTTTTTTCCACTTCAATCAAAACATTTAATAATAGCTGAACACCTTAAACACGTTTCAATTTTTTAGCTTCATTTTAGTTGTAACATTTAGTTTTGCATGTACAATTGAATTTAATTACAGTTGCAAACTTGTGCAAATTGTTTCTTAACTAGTTTGTGCAAAGCATAAAGAAAATTTATGTACGTATGCATAAAGAAAAATGTATACAAATACTATAGTATATATGATCAACAAAGATGTCTATGTCTATGTGTATTAGCAATAGCATAGTTATACCTTCTTAAATTAGTGGGAATAGCATAAGGATAGAATCAAAGCTGTACAGTTTATGAGTAAAGTCAAAGTTCAAAATCCATGCTTGATCATTGTTACAAAATAAGTTATGTTGTTCGATGTTAAATGAGTTAATATCTACAATTAATATCTACGTAACTGATTGACAGCAAAAGAATTCTACAGTCACGTCACTGATGTGAACTTAGCTGATTTCCATCTGTAAAGTAATGAACAAGATAGCGTGTTCATCTGCTGCTTGCTTACACAATTTCAAAAACATTATAAAAGAATATAAATATGTAACTAAGCCATTGTTAGTTTACCGACGACGTGTTCACACCAAGAAAACTTGCTAGTCTGAACATTGTTACTGAGCTGAGAAACAAATTCCGTTGAATCGAACCCAAGACGGTAGTATTCAAAGCCATGGCTTGTAGCTTTAATGGTGACAGGTACAGTCAGCATTTTGAGTAAATAATTGTGTTTTTCTGCTTTCAGGAGGAGAATCCTTTTTGTGCAATAACGTTTTATTGGGACATTCTTAGACGAAGTGTGAGTTTCTAACATACATTAAATTAAGTTTGTTACCAACTTTTGTACATTAGCAGTTTCGTTCTTCTTAAATTGAGTAGAACAAAGTGTTTATCAAGTGGGACTTCTACTTGAAACAAAGTACTAATAAGATTGGATGTTTTTAAATACCCTGCCAATGAGAATCAGGCTAAGAGTGACTTGTTGTCTGTGAGAATTAATTGCAGATCAAATATTGACCAGAACATAAGAGGCTCAAGTCTTAAGATTCTAAATCTTATTGAAGTGACTAGTATCTTTTCTTCACGTATACGTGCCTAAGAAAGCCACAAACCTGTATCCTATGATAAAACCAGTTTTTCAAATTAATGATTGTGGCAGGACCAATACCTATCTGACTATCAATGGTGATTATCTATACTCTCGTAGAGAGAAACCGACAGAGGTATCCATCTACCCACCATCTTTCCGTGCACAAGAGAATTAGCTGGCAGTGGTATGGCAGGTATTCCTGCACAGAACCATTTCTCCTGGTAATCACTCATTCTTGCACTAAACATGTCCAGCATGCTTAACTTTGGATATTATCTCTCTTTTCCGAATGCTTAACCATTTTCCTAGCAAATTGAGAAAGTGGGAAGCGAAGGTACGCGTTGCAAAATTTCTACACTTCACTCAGAAGTTCAGTTATTCTCGTGTTGTATTTAACTGTGTTTAAGTAAAAATTGGTCACTGGATCAATTATGACCAAATTTAAAGTGGTTACAGTCAACCTCGGATATAAAGGACACTTCCGGACCAGAAAAAATCGTCCCTTATATCCGATGTCCCTTATAGCCGCAGTTGAGTCAGACTGAGGGTGTATCTAGACCTGTACTTTTCTGTACTTTTACCCATATTTTTATGGATTATTGTTACACATTCAGTGCAAACAGTATGCAGGAAGCTCCTTCCATGATGCGAGACGGATGTGACCATGGAAACCGTGCTGTTCGAAGGCCGAGTTTGCGAAAAATTGAGGTTAAAAATCAATCAATTTCACTTTGATCAGAGGGTCCCTTATACGCGAGGCAATTTACCTGGGTTTCTATTACACGGGACCTGAAGATATCGTCCCTTAAACCGAAAGTCCCTTATATCCGAGTATCTTATATACGAAAATTTTTATAAGGAAAAATGCTACGAAAAATCGGGACCGGTGTTGGTGGACCCTTATAGGCAAATGTCCTTTATAAGTGAGTACCTTATACACAAGGTTGACTGTACATAGCTTTAATCCACAGGATTATATCTTAAAATGTGCAAATAATATACATTAATTGTTTAAATAATTAGTTTGCAGATTTTTGTTGACTTTAATGTATGCCTGCAAACTTGCGAGCATATAGTATGTGCTGGATGGGTTACTTTGTTTATAAAGTTCACTCTACAAGACAAAAAAAGATTGCTGAAGCATCTGGTAGAATAACTGTTTATATTGCACGGGAACTAGACGTGCCATGTTTCATTCAAAATAAGCGCACAGAAGCGTAAAGTGATCGCAACTTTTACTTGATTTTACTAATTACATAAGGTGCTTATCACAATCTCACTGCTGAAACTTTCTAACATTTTTCCTGAATATTAAGATAAATTCAACTTCCCGAAAGACTTTGCTTCTGCTTTAAGCAGAGTTGGTTTCATGAATTCTGACGTTTGCTGCTTGTATTATTCAATTGCAAGGTATTCATTACAATTATACAGGTGCGCATTGAAGGAAAGGCTCAAAAGATGTCGGAGGCAAATGCACAAAAATTTTGGGGAACACCCACTCTTAGCCACATCGCTGCTTGTTGCAGTAAACAGGACATTCTGCTGAAAAGTCGACAGGTGCAGTTTTGTCTTTTTCTTGCATTTATGTTTATGCAACTTGTGTGAGTAAACAAACCTTCATTTGTTTAATCGTTTTTATAGGCAATTGCAGTCACATTCGGGTTTCATTGAAATAAAATTGCTCCTTTATTAACTGTTCACTTATCATGCTTATTTTTTCAGAAATTAGAGGAAGAATACAAAGACCTAATGCGCAATTATCCTGAAGATGCTATTGCTCCCATTCCAGATAGTTGGTGGGTTTTCTATTATTTGTGGCTCAGTGTTGCAGTAAATTGAATTAAATTCTCATAATTTTGTTTTGAGTAAATCACTGAATGATTTCTGTTTACTCAACATTGTTACAGGCATGGATACTTAGTCATTCCTGAAATGTTTGAGTTCTGGCAAGGACAATCCAATCGTCTTCACGACAGAATTTGCTTTAAAAGAGCTTCTTGCATCGAAAAATTTGACTCAGAGGTCATGAGGGAAGGAGAAGATGGCTGGACTTATTGGAGAATGTTTCCATAAAAGTTTTAATTTGAAACTTAGAACATTTTAATTGCAACGTAAGAAAACGAATCTAAAGTTTGAAGCACTCTACACAGTTCACCTGAAATTATGCAATTGTTAAGGTGGGGAAAAGGAGAGCATGACACGATATATCAGGAAATTTTACAATGTAATTATGTGGTGCATCGTGTGGTGCACTTTGATTATAGTTAAACTAATTTTAAATGAAGATGAGAGCACTCACTAATTATCTTTTATCGGGTTACTTGTTAAATTTTATCAAGAACTCCTTACATTGTCATCTCAAACTTTGCCTCTGTTCACCCATTCCATTTAGTAAAGGGTATTAGAAATGTATTCATGTTGAAAATTGAAATGTTTGTTGTTGTTGTTTGTTTGTTATTAATGGTTGGTAAACAATGTGTTTACAGGTGCGATTGAGTAAGAAATTTCATTTTGTGGACTTTTTGATTCTTATAGCAAAATCTGTTTCTTCACTACTTGGATCATTGTACTGCATCAGCAAAAGGCTTATTATCAAAAGTTTTTTCGACCTTTAGTTCCAATGGGTCATTAGCACGTGCAGTTGTGCATTTGCAAGCCCATGCTATATAATTGAACTAGCTTAAAGGAAGAGCGGATGATTGTTTAGACTCCATGTCATTTTAATTTACTGTCCAAAATATACATTTTCTTGCCTATAAAAGTTAGCAATTGTTTCTTATATTTGAATAATTAGCTTAGAAAGTTAATTGACGGCAATCGAACACAGCTATTGCTTACGTCAGAAAAACTAACCACAGTTTGTGCAATGGCCGGCGTCTTCCCTTGCACTTCAAGCACATTTGCATAAGTGTTACAGTACTGTGTAGACGCATGATGTCATGAAAAATGGGCTCTAAATCATATAACGTCTGAAACTAACATTGCAGTTCATGATCATGGTTATCACGGTGCTGCCTTCTATTTGTCGGCGCCGCGCACTCGACGAAAAGGCGCCGTTGCCAATCTTAGTAGATTCACAGAGCCGCGCGTAGCTTTGAAAGTATAACGAAATTTGAGTATCCGAAGTAATTATTATTTAATCTAAGCTTTGATTTAAAATAAGCTATTGTAGTTTTCAATATTTTAGAGCATTCTTTATTCTGAACTCGTGTTTACACATTCGTCCGGTTTTCCTTTAACTGTAAGTTAAACCATTACTGCAGCATGCTTTTTCAAATCCTTGTGCTAGCATTACTTGTAATGTCAAACCTCTTTATACCACCTACTTTAGGGCTGCAAAAAAGTTCGCATTTTAACGCGTTTGGCATTATAACGAGGTTCGTTAATAAATATGTATGTTTATGCAAAATGCAAATATAGATATTTTGTTTTGCTAAAAATTTGGGCATTAAGCAAGGTTTGCATTGTAAATGGGGCTGTTATAACGAAGTTTGACTGTATTACCTGTAGTTTCGATCATCACGCAAAAACAGGTTGTCTAACACTGCAGGTAAAATTAGTTGTGCATTCTGTGGTTCTATAGTTGAATCATTTTACTTATGAATGTTTGCCGCCTGTGTTTTTCAAAATGCAGATTTTCAACCAGCATTAGATAAGATTCCAAAAAGTTTTTCATCACGAGAGTAATTCTTGTTTTAGATTTGGATTGTGTTGTACAATTTCATTTTCGTAAGTTACATACTGTTGTTACATGTATGATTTTATAGTATATTGTAAACTCGTGGTTTATGAATGTTAATAAAATTTTAATCATGGCAGTTTACTAAAATCTTTTTGTACCACCAGCATATGACGTCGTCTTGCTAGAATTACACCTAAGCTGAAATAGTAATAATCAAGTGACCTTGTTGCTTTACAATTAAAAAGTCATACCTTACACAGTCACTATAAAATTAATCGTGAAGTCACAAAATTATACTAATGAACTAAAAAGAAAACAAGTAGTTCGTAGACTCTGCACATTCTTATTCGGGGGTGTTGTGTAAATGCTCTAAATAAGCTAACTGCGCTAGTGATTAGTGACTCAGTGAGTTTGCGGAAGTTACTTTTTCAGAGCATTATTGGATTCTTAGAGGATGAGGGCGAACTAGCTTTTTAGCGGTGCGTCAAGCGAGAGGTCGTGCAATATTCGCAGCAAGATGTCAGCTTCTTTGGTTCGTAAAGGATTGGACCTATTTAGTGATGACTTTGTTTCTACCAGTTCTGGTAATTCTAACTCTTATTGAAAAGCTATGTTATGATTACGTCCTTAAGTGTACACCAGTTGTTTTGTTATGTTTCATTTTCTGATTTTTTTTCTGGCAAATATATCTTGTCTAGCAATCCTAAAACTCTTGATTGATAAAATATGTTTAGCATTTATGACCAACGACTTCAGGCAGTTTTTTCTTTTATAAAACGTGACTTGGATATCGTTGGCACGTATTGTGAGATTAGTATTTTGATATGTATCGTATCACATGATCTAGGTGCATCGCTACTACTAGCTTGGGTTTAACCCATCATTTAACCCATTGGCTTATTAAATTTAAATTACTTTTGACCAATAATTTTATTGAGCATAGCCTTGAAAAGCTTTGAATTTGTGGTTGTTCGAGGCATGCAAAAGCATGAAGATGACGTTACAGGTTGCTAAACATTGCTATTTTAAGCTTTTAAATATCAACGCAGCGAGTTGATATTTGCATGACTTTCTTATAGGTATGAAATTTTAGTAACAGTGACAGTTTTAGTAAGGTAGGCATGCTGGTTGTGTTGATTACTGCAATTTACTTTTGCAAGCAGCAGTGCTATATTATTAAAGTAAGTTGCTTATGAAATCTAAACAGCCTCAAACTCAGTTAAGGCCATATTTCCATACACCCCATTAACACTGCACACAACTACACCATGCTGCAGTGTGTGTAATACAAACATGACTGAAAAAAAAGAAATATGTTTGCAATTGGATAAGCCTACAATTGTATTTGGGGCATTGTAGATGAAAGTATTCTTTAAGCTATGTAAGGCAGATATGATCTGATATTTATGCTACTTTTTGTAATGGCACGACACTGCCAAATTTTTGTATATAACAAAAATGTTTTCTTTTGGTGTTGAATTTGTGGGTCTGCAGATTGTTCATCAAGTTTATAGTTTGCCCAGTCGATCAAGATTTGAAACACATGGCATTCAACAGCTAGTCAAGTCTAAAAAATCTGTATTCGAAGAAGTTGATGGGAACTGCGTGTTTAGGAACTGTTCAGTGAAAGTTGCATGAAGTAATGTCAAGTGCTCATTTGTAATAAACTGGCAAATCATAAATTTAATTTTCTTTCAGAGCATCCCAGTACAAAGGGAAAGAAAAAATTAAAAAGCAAGAAGAAACAAATTTCTCAACAAGAGAGGAAAATGAAGTTTGCACTGGGTATGTGTGAATAGTGTAGTTCTACAGTTTGAGAAGTATAGAAACCTACCAATCTACATTTATATAAGTACATTTTTTGATACTCACTAATTACAACAAGCTGTTATACTATTCAGTGTCTTTGTCTTTATTCAATAACTTTTGTAGTCAGTTACCGAGTAGCATGCAAAGTATTCTTGTGATGTGACTTTTATTCGCAGAATTACCTTATTGTCTCTATTTTTGTTGATATAATTTACTGACTTTAATTCCATACATTTTGTAACCTATTGAGAGAGACAAATAAAAAATTTGAAGTTGAATTTGAATACCCTTCTCTGCAACAGGCTTATGCTGCAGGTTGACATTTTTTCTTTTACAGATGAATATTTGAAGCATAGGTCTCCAGATTACACGGAAGAAAATTTGAAATACATCAAGCGAATTTCAAAGAAAAAGATAAAGTCAGCGAAAATAAATAAGGTACATTTTCACTTGATTGATTTTGTTTTCTGTGGCTTGATTCCAAAATTATGACTAACAAACAATCGCAGAACAGTTGTTTATAAATCATTTTTCCTCTGGGTCTCTTATCTGCGGAATTCCCAGTCAGAAAATCATTTCACGGACAACTACAACCTCATTCACTTCAGGAAGTACGTTAACAGATACTTGGGGGTTCTTAAAGTTAGCAAATTAATTGTGTCAATTCTGTATTTCTGGACCTGTATTTGTATTTCTACTGTAGCAACTGACCCTGAGTGGCCACTGGCATTGTTTTGAGTGAGTTTTATAAAAAAATAACTGCAGCTCAGCAAAGCAAGTTAAAAAGCTTAAATATTTTTCACACTGGAAATGCAGCACTTATCATTTGTATTTGAGGCAGCTGCGTGTGAGTTCGTTTGATTATCTTTCAATTTACAACTGAAAATTAACAAATAATCAGTTTCTCCAAGTGTTTGCTAATCTCCGTTTTGAGTAAACTGAATTTTTCAATGCAAGTTCAAGTTGATAATTTAAAAAAAAGTCAGCACAGATCATAAACTTCAAATTTATATGGATCAAATTATTCTTAAAGGATTGATTAGACTCACTCTCATTTTAATTTACTGTCTAAAATATACATTTTCTTGTCTATAAAAGTTAGAAGTTGTTTCTTATATTTGAGTAATTAGGTTGGAAAGTTAATTAACGGCAACCAAACACAGCTATCACTTACATCACAAACTAAACACAGTTTGTGCAACGGTAGGCATCTTCCCGGTGCGTCAAGCACATTTGCGTAAGCAAAGATTGCTATAAGACCCTGATGTAATGTCACAAAAATGAATTCTACATCACACTGACATCACAGACGAACACTTGCAATTCACGTTCGTGCTTATCATGGTACCGCTCCTATTTGTATGCCACACAAATGTGGCAAAAAGCTGCCATTATCAGTCTTAGTGGATTCTCTGAGCCGAGCGTAACTTTGAAAGTTAAACAAATTTAACTGCCCGAGATAATAATTATTTAATCCAAGCTTTGATTTGAAATAGGTGTTGTAGTTTCCAATATTTTAGAGCATACTTTATTTTTGAACTAATGTTTACACATTCGTCCGGTTTTCCTTTAAGTGTGATAGTTTATCAGCACAAAAACTCTTAATAGTTTCTTGAAGAGTATGTTACTTGTGGTGCATACACGTGGATTCACTTTTGCCGGTTCCAGATCAAATCCAGATCTGTATGTGCCAAGTGGGTAATTTCAGACTTTGATGTTCTGTAATTTTTAACACTTGATCCTCACTTGATTTAAGCCAAAAAAAACGCCAAAGTTTGCTTTCGGAAGTAGATAAGTCTAAATTTTTAACAGACATTTTTGCAGCAATAGTGGTATCCTTTGCGCTGTTTGCTTGAAGGAACCACAACGTGAAGATTACTGGTATCGTTTGCACTGGAAGCTTGGCGCCATAAAAACTACGCTATACTTTTGTAAATTTCTGAAGATTTTAATAGAAATCTTTCAAATGCTTTAAAAAATTAGGACTATTCAGGTAATCAAACTGTTGTTCTTTTTCTTAGCCACTCTAATTTTTCTTACAATCGGTGCGCAATTGGTAGTTTTACACATAGAAAAAATATGAATACATACAGTGCAAAATTCAAGAAAATTTTTTGTCTGATTGTATTCGGATCCGGTATATCCCTAAAAAATACTCTTGATTGTAGGCTCTGTTTATAAAACGTCTTTCCTGTTTGCTTTTTCAGATAATGGAACATCACAATAAAAACAATTTAAAGCTGGACGACCAAAGGTCAGAGGAGAAAAAGCAACAGCAACAAACAACAGTGTTCGCTGAAGAAGATTTTCAAAAATTTTCTGTGGAGTACATGACGAGCTGATGTTTTGTAGATGAATCCATTCCTTTTTTACTGTACTTTTGTCTTTTTCAGTTTCAAATGGAGTCAAATCGTAATTGTAATACTAATTGTAATACCTAAATGATAACATTGATTTCCTAAAGATATGAATCATACAGTTTCAGCTGATTTATCAAGTTACCTTAGCAGAGTGTTTCACACAGAGTAGTTTATGCATGGATGTTGTGTGCTCATTGCTCATTTTGCTTGGATGCTGCTGTGCATTATCATGTAATGATATGATATCATATCAAGTCTTTAGGGGGTAAGCATGTCACTACAAACGCTGGCTAACACTTCATAATGCGTTAAAAACATGGAAATCGACTTCTGGCTTTTAGCAGATTTCTCACTAGTCTATACAGTTTGATTAAGTGTCATGTCAATTAGGCTAAATTACAATTTGTTTTCATTTAACTGTGCATCATTATTACCCCACGTTACCCACCATTACCAATATTAAAGTGCATCGGCCCGATATCCGATCTGTTCCGATATGGAAGTTCGTTTGCCGATTGCAGACTATTTATCAGATCAGCACTCCCCTGGGTGTCCACAAAACAGACGAGGTAATACAATAATATTTGACCTTGTGTGTGTCTGTAATATATGCTTATAACATGTATGTGTTTATGTATGTATATGTGTGCGTACCCATAAACATGTGCTTATAGCATATGCGGATATGTTTACGTACCAAATAAATTTGTATATAAAAGTTATTTTGTTTAAAAAAACCTTTGTTGTGAAACATTTATTTGTTGTGAATGCATTAGAATGTAATTAAACTAGAAGAAGTAGACACAGGCTTATCTGTAAACGTGCAGTCCAAATGCGCTCGCAAGAGAGAGTTTTGCTGGTTACGTATGCAACACATTTGTTGAATCTGTGGTTTGGATGTGTTTACGTAGCTCACAGAGACACTGGTTACGTATGCAACACATTTGTTGAATCTGCGGTTTGGATGTGTTTACGTAGCTCACAGAGACACTGGTTACGTATGCAACACATCTGTTGAATCTGTAGTTTGGATGTGTTTACGTAGCTCACAGACACTGGTTACGTATGCAACACATTTGTTGAATCTGCGGTTTGGATGTGTTTACGTAGTTCACAGAGACACTGGTTACGTATGCAACACATTTGTTGAATCTGTAGTTTGGATGTGTTTACGTAGCTCACAGACACTGGTTACGTATGCAACACATTTGTTGAATCTGTAGTTTGGATGTGTTTACGTAGCTCACAGACACTGGTTACGTATGCAACACATTTGTTGAATCTGCGGTTTGGATGTGTTTACATAGCTCCCAGACACTGGTTATGTATGCAACACATCTGTTGAATCTGTAGTTTGGATGTGTTTACGTAGCTCACAGACACTGGTTACGTATGCAACACATCTGTTGAATCTGTAGTTTGGATGTGTTTACGTAGCTCACAGACACTGGTTATGTATGCAACACATCTGTTGAATCTGTAGTTTGGATGTGTTTACGTAGCTCACAGACACTGGTTACGTGTGCAACACATTTGTTGAATCTGCGGTTTGGATGTGTTTACATAGCTCCCAGACACTGGTTACGTATGCAACACATTTGTTGAATCTGTAGTTTGGATGTGTTTACGCAGCTCCCAGACAATGTGCACCAATCGTATGCAGGTTAATGCTTAATTAATAGTAATTTTTGTACAGTTGAGTACTTTGCTAGCTGTAATCTTAACACTTGTATGACTTAACACTAGGTTTACTTGATGTAGATACTGTGCCATTTATACACTTTGCCCATAGTAATTCTTACCAGAACACTTCACCAGTGCCTTTGTTTTTGTCTTTGCAGACATCAGCTCACAATGTTTATCGGAAAACTCTTTGCCAATGTGCATTTCACCAGTGCACACTTTGCCGTTGTACATTTTGTAAGCGTACACTTTGCTAGTGTACATTTTGCCACAGAGCTCTTTGTCATTGTAGGTATTGCCAGTGAGAACTTTGTAAGTGAAGTGTAGTGAAACAGGCACTGTAATTACACTGCTTTTAATAACAAATAATTTACTCTGATGTGAAGGTGTAAATATTTCATTTTTAGTGATTTGCAGCGACTACAAACAGTAGAAGACAATTCATTGCAAAATTAAAGATATGGCCATGACTGAGAACTAGCATATATAGACTATATTGAAATTAATTAATGATAACTGATGTTGTTAGAGTCTTTGTCAGTTATTAGACAGGATGAAATCCCCAAAGAAAATTATAACAACAATGTCATGAGCAATGAATCTACAACATCATAATTGCAGGAGAAAACCGAACTACGGAGGTGGCGTGATTCAAGGACCGAAAAAGTCACAAAACTATTATAGCTCACGAAAGAGCAAGATACTAATGTATTGAAATTTTAAAAGCGACTATAGTAATAAACTAAATCAGTAAATAGGTGGCAGCACTGTGTTGGTATTTGAAAAATAAACAAAAACCCTAAAGGGTTATGCACGCACTACATCTTAAATTACGATAGGAACCGTAGAAATTGTTCTCTTCTGATGTGCATGCACTAGATTCATTTACTACATTCATAATTTGCAGAAATGCGTAGGAATAACTTATTATTTCGAGTATCGCTTCACAGATGGCAGCAGTAGGCTTATAAAGCTGTTAAAATGGGTTTCATAGAAACAAGGCGAAGAGTTTTTTGTTTGACGGATTATAACAACAAAACGACCTTCCAGCACTGTACTTTTAACTGAAAAAAACGGATTAAAGTTATAACGGTGAAAATGAAATATTCCAAAATCTTGTGAGTTCAAACTAACTTACTGTGGCTGGTTTCAGACCACCTGTAGCTTCAGTAAAACTGAAATTGTGGTAGATGTTTCCGTGTAAGAGCATCACGAAATGTTGGAAATGCGCTGACATGTAACGTGGAACACCGACATTGGATTTACAGATGCCTCACAAGGACTTGCTCACAATGCTTCGGCGCCCTCTCATCGTTGCACTTTTGTATTAGACATAGACATAGACATTTTTATTTATCTCCTCATTTACACCATAGTATACAAATTCACTATTATTTTTATAGTTATTGATTAAAAAGGATAAATTAAACATAAAGGAAAGAGTTAGGGGGTTGTAGGAGAAAGGGTAGCGAAAGACCAATTGGTCATCGAGTCAGCTACCCTTCTCAGGTTAGTGTAAATTTTAAAAAATTTTGTAGTGCTGCTGTTAACATGAATTTATGGCGGAATACATTAAACATGAAAGCGAAATAACTAAATAAACTATGCAACAAAGAAATAAAATGAAAAATATGGAATGATGATTAACAAAATGTAGAGCATTTAACTAATCGATTAAAACATAAAAACTAGAAACAAGTCAAACCAAAAAAACATAAATAATAAATCAGTGAATGAAACAAAATATGCATGATAAACTCAAACAAAATATAATGAAACAAAGATATGCAACCGTATCAAATTATATTAAGCCTAATGATAAAATACTATGGAATGCAAGAGCTAGTGCAGAAAAGTGGGGCAAACAAAATATATACTGAAATTTGAGTATGGCTCAAAAAATATAATAAAACTTAATGATAACTGTGAAACAATGAGCAAAATAATCATAATAAAGTCGATATATATGATCATCATTAACATGATTAGTTGTTCCAGTTGGTATAGTTTTTTGTTAGATAAATTTAAGCGCAATGTTTTTTTATTTATATCCTATTCATTTGACTATGTGGAACAAGCAAAACTGTAATAATTGTGTAATGCGTGTAAACATGTCACTAGTATCGGTGGACAATTTATGCGTTGCTAGTATTTTCTGATATTATGTATTTATGATCATTAGATTGACGAATGCACGGCAATATGTTATTGCATTTATTGTAAAGTCATTGTATAAGTTACTAGTTGCAGGAATGCTGCCTTCAGTTTAAAATAAAAAAGCCTTGTTGTTTTTAGTCTTTCTCGGTGAAGCTCATTGTGTCAATTTGGTCAATTGATTATGCCATCTGTGTAAATGATTAGATTCTTAACCTTTAATAATTGATTAATTAATTATGCGTACTTTTGTTATTTTGTAACTAGCCAGTTGGCTTCTTAGTGGGTTTGTTGTACTTGCTTATTAATAATAGTTCATTTATTTTGCGTAACCTAGTTGGCTTGCAAGTTTGCTGTGTTTGTAAGGTTCAAAATATGGAAAATAGTTCTGTAATGTTTAATCTAAATTGACTCGAACATGTCTGTCCTGTACATGCTAACATGCTCTGTAGCGTTTAGTAAAGTGCTTATCCTTCCCTTGTGTGTATGCTTAAAGAAGCATGCAATCCTTGTCCGCTTCCTTTATTCCGTCCCTTGTTCACATAACGCTCCCGTTTTAAGTTGGTTGCTGGAAACTTTGTTTTGTGATGCTGATGCCTACTCCATTTAGTTACTGAATACTAGTGATAACCTATGTGCTTTCAGTGAAAGTACTAATGTTCTTGTTTATGAAAATATGTTGGTTCCCCTCCTACTGCTTCCCCTATTTTTCCATAGTACTGTTCCCACAAAATTCTGTGTAGAGTCTGATTACAATGCCTTAGTTATTCTAATAATAATTATGCAGTTGACAATTATATTAATATCATTGCATCGAGAATTGTTACAGCCATTCTTGTACCTTGAGCACAATAAACATTCTCAGAACACAAACGTTTTGTTTTTTTGCTGCAGTTTTAGTGTTTTATTATTAATATTAAATAAATAAATATTAACACTATTTTTAACTCTGTAACAAGAAAAATAAAGTTACAATAAACTTATAATACAAGTATGAGCCAATGAGCGAACAGCAATCCATACAGTTTAATCGCGAAAGGAAATCAATTGCTCTAATAAGTATTGCAATATTTTATGCTAGTACATTTAATAAAGCATAAAGCATAATATTCGCCTTGCTTTGCCTTGAATGGAATGTTTGAAAACAGACAAAAAAATGACAATAAATGACTAATAAACTAGATTCAACAATTATCGATGAATAACAAGTATCTAGCAGCTTTTGTAAGATTATAACCTGCTAGCATGGTTTCAGATCTGTGAATTGAAAACTATGAAATTAGTTTGTTACACATCTGAAAGACAAATAGGTGAAATGCATCAAATATAACGAAATAAACATAGAACAAAATACTGAAAACACCTTTGGCTTGCATAACCCAAAATTAACACCATTGAATACACTTATATTTTATAGCACAATATTTTATTGTATATTTTATATACTTGAAATAAGGCTTTTGGAGTATAATGTCCTCCTTTATCAAACATACTATTCACACTATTGTCCTACAGTTCATAAGTAACTATGAATTTATCACTACAGCGTTAGCACAAGAAACTAGTTTACTTTTTATGCCGACGCAAAATTCTAAAACTATTGTTAAACAATAATTAGGGGTGAGCATTCTCTACCAGAAAGCGAATTCGAATCGAACCGAATTTGTGACTTTCGAATTCGAATCGAATCGAACTTCAGTGTTTCGAATTCGAATTGAGATTGAACGATTTTCGAACAAGTTTTCGAACCACCAGTAAAAATTAATCTTACAAAGATCATGCGTATCACTAGATTTTGTTCTGCAATAAAACGACTAGTAATTTGTTTAAAATTGTGCACAGAAATTACTGCTAAATTATGCTAATTGCATGTTGCTTCAATCGTTTTAGTGATCAGGAACATATGTGATTGAAGTGCTGAATTATTCGAATCTATAGTTTTGGATTCGAATCGAATTCGAACGTTCGATGCTCACCCCTAACAATAATTAGAAAATTGCTATTGATAAACAATGTGCACGATAGAAGAAAAGTTATTGCTTGTATACTAACCGCAGACCGCCGTCGTCATTATAATGTGTTGAATAACAGAGTGCGAGGGAAATTTCTAAATGCGAAGTAAGAATGAATGACATTGAAAATAACAATAAATTAGAGACTCTAAAATAAATTGCTGTAAAAATGAATACACAGACATTGTAAATAATAATAAATGGGTATAAAGTGACTGAATACTACAAACTAGCAAAAACTGTACGAGATAACGTAGAAGGTTACTCAGGATACAGGAGATAATCAAAAAGTATATATATTTATACATAACTTCTCATTCTTCCAGCTTGTTCTTTATGTTTTGAAAATATTTGTAATTATAATATATTATATGATAAAAGTATGGATCATTATAATACATTATAATCACAGCAATTTTCAAATACAAGAGCAAAAACCTACAACTGGTAATACAACATTGCGTAATGTTTTGAGTGTGGAATACGTACTATAGGAATGTAAATAATTAAATAGCAAAAAATAAATAAAGTTTCACACACAAAAAGGCCAAAAATATGATCAAACATGAAGCAAAATGGCGTAGACAAAGAAATATTCACAAGAATACACAATCCATTATCGTTTAATTAATGAATCATGTTAAAATCTTTGGCATTCTTAACTAGAAAAAAATGCACCGTCCCAGAGGTTAAGTTAAATAATAACTCCAACTCTACACTCAAGTGTATAGACTAATTACACTTTTAACTCTTGTATATGTAGTCTTACGTAAAAACAAGAAACTGGTATAAGACAATTCGCAAACACACATAAATGCTATAAATGAAAATGAATCATACTACCAAACTATCTACTTTTCCACTTTGCATATGTATGCATTCAAATAACTCACAGAAGTAGAACAGACCGAGATCAACTTTCTTTTGCAAAAATAATTAATGCAAATATAAAATTTAGTAGCATATAGTCTATATTCGCACTGTCTTTACATATAAAAATAAACAGATAGAGCAAGAACACATAATATGCAAATATTTACTTTGCAAGAAAATTCGTGCTGAAAACTTAATTTAAATAGTTGTTTTACTTCACAGGCGCGTCATTCACATGTCAGTTTCGGTTAAATGGAAAGAAAAGGCAATTTTTAAGTATGTCTTAAAATACCTACTTTACAAAGTTATATTACTTAGCATTACGCTGACTTGTTCAAAAGACTTTGCAACCAGGAAAGAAAATTCATAGCAATTTAAAATGTTTGCGCCTACTTGTAAAATGTCGCTACCTCATCTTCTCAGTGTGCACTACTGAGTCACCGAGAAAATTTTTTTTTAATCTTATTGACAAGATACAGCAATTTATACCTTTTCTTAGTTATTGAAGAGTGCGCTATGTACACATTGATTATTTTTTCAAACTTTATGCAAAGTTATCTAAACTTATTTCAAACGAGTTATCGTTAAAACAGCGGCGCCTAATGGTCATCGCAGGAGTTTAAATTTCCATGTTTTATACAGCTTTACTGCTAATACAAGCTCTGTGCGCCATACGGCAGTATGTAGGTGATACATCAAGATGAATTCTTTAGCTTTATATAAATAAAGAGTTTTCCTGTGCCTTAAGGATTTTCAGTACACGAGTGAATAAAAACACCCAACGTAAAACAAGCGTGTTTTTAATATATATATTTTTAAACTCTTTTCGCTTCTTATTGAAAGAAATGAAAAATGAGTGAAAGAAGAAGAATGAGTCACGGCACCGTCCCCATTGAGAAGCCAACACGAATCGTACGCCTTTCCTTGATAGCCTTTAGGCCCACTTCACAGAGCGTATGCAAGGAAATATAGTGCGCAGAATTGCTGTCACAAAATCAGAAGGTTTTTTTGATAATTTCCGATTTTTTTGGAAATGCCATGCAGCAAGACAGTTCATTTCACAATGAAATCGCGCGTGTACGGTTTGCTCCATAATCTTGTTTAAATTAAGTTACAATTGCCGTATTTCTTATATACAAAGTACAATTAATAATGTCAATGCAATGTCAGACCTGTTTATTTTTTTAGTGAAGTTCTACTAAATCTGAAAAAGTACATATATAAAATAAATATATGCGTGCGTTATTTTTCTTTTTCACAAATATAGCCATCAATGTTGCATTAATAAAGCGTAAAATCGTCAGTCTGTTAAAAGAGAGACTGAATCTTATAATTTTGCGCTGAAATGTGTTAACTGTTGTTCATTAAATAAGAAAGAGGTAATTGAGTAGTTAAACTTAAAACTCAATTCCGCGAGGATTCCTCACGAAAACGGAACATCCAGTATTTCTGCCATGTGGTAAAATTCCTCACAAGGAGGATGCATAGCTTCTAGCTACCGGCAGAATTGCTCACGAGAAACTGCATAAGAAATTTTCCCGCGTGACCTCACTGTGAAGTGCACCATAGAAAACATGTGTTCCATTTTCGTGAGGAATTACGCAAGGAATTTCTCCTCGAGTGATTTTGCTGCATGTTCTCACTGTGAAATGGGCCGGAGAACTACGAAGAACGGTAGTACTAGATATTGAGATCAGTGTTCTTTACTCAAAACTAAATGCTCTCTTTCACGGTCTTGTTGGTTTCCAATTTTTATTT